>JBBPFJ010000086.1:193789-617481 GCA_037975025.1 Excoecaria agallocha | reverse complement strand
ATGTAAAATTATATTTTAGTCCTTTAATGTCATAAAATTTGACTTTTTAAGCAGTTGGTTTACCAAATTACTATTTTACCCTTATTAATTATTTCTTTCTCAATTTGACATATTAAATCCATTTTTTGGAAAAATTATCCTTTTACCCCTAAACTTTTAAATTCTTTTCATTTTAGTCCTTTTTCACCTTTATCTTCAATTTCAACTTTCTTTTTGCGCTTTTAATATTTTCTTATTCACTACAAAAAAAATGATTTTACCGACGGAATTTACCAACGGCCACAATATCCGTCCCTAAAAAGAAGATATACCGACGGATTAGCTACCGAATCATAAATGTGTCGGTAAAACTAAGAAAGCAAAATGGCGACATTTTTAGCGACCATAATGGAAAACGGTCGGTAAATTTGGCTGGTAATACTAGCGCCATTTTGTAGCGACGGTTAGCGATGAAAAACTTCGTCGGTAAGGCTATCAATGATTTTTGTTATGTAACGACGGAATTCCGTCGGTAAATAATGGCAGAATATTTTCGTACATTATTTACCGACGAAATAGCGACGAATTGGGGCAATGGAAATATGAATTTTAGCGACGATAGTAGTCGTCGGTAATTCGTCGCTATTTTTTATTATATTTAAATAAATGTTTAATTTTTTAATTTTTAATAAAATATCATTTTTTCCAAATAAAGCCTAGACTAGATATTTTTTAATTTTAATTACATATAATTTTTTTATGTAAAATAATTAATATATTTTAGTTATACTCCTATTTTTTAATTATATATACAAAATATTTTATGAATATTTAAATAAAAATTTGTTATATTTTGATGTGATAAGTTCGATCCATAAGACTTGTATTTTTTTATTATTTAAATTTAAACTGATCAATATATAAATGAATTCATGTTACCCTAAATATTTTAGGTCAAATTTAAGATTAATCAACAATAGTTTTTATTATAAAATCAAATTTTTATTTTATTATTTAATAAATTAAATTTTTTTATTATTATTGTGGATCGGGGAGAGTAGGAACATGTCCGGGGAGGTGTAACATCCCGGATTCCTGAAAAAAAAAACATCATGATGTTAAAAAAAATAAAAAGAAAAAGAACAAGTAAAGTATAATAATTAATAATAATTAAAAAATGAAGATAAGGAAAACGATTAGACATAAAAGAAAAAAAATAAAAGAATAGAAAGATGAGAGAATGGAATACATTAAACGAAATAAAAGAAAAAAAAATAAAAGATAGATGAAGGAAAGAGGCAAGCAGGGGAGCTAAGAATGACGGCTGACCGCCCGACACCGGCAACAGCTCGATACGATCTCCACCGTGCAGGCCAACCGTCGTCTTCTCTTCGGTACGCATACCGTTTGTTTTTGTTTCCCTTTTTCTTTATTTTTTTTAAACCCGACTTCCTTTGTGATTTCGGTCAACAACGACGAAATTAAAAATATCAAAAATTCAAATTCATAATAATCTAAAAATTATTATAGAAAGTTTTTTACAAAATGAAAAAAAAATATGTAAAATTGAAAATACACAAATTTTAATTAAGAGAACAGAAAAAGCAGCAGGCCATTATCGGCCCAAACTCTAACCCCCAATCACAGTCCACTTTGAAAACCCTAACATCCCACCACTATAAATAAATAGTTTAACATCAAATGCGGCTGGATTTTTCTCCGCTTACCCCCCAAATCGCCAGGTAGCCGCTGTAGCTAGGGAAGAAATGGTACGCTCTGTCTTTCAAATCCTACTTATTATACATTTAAATGCAGAATGGCTAGCTTTTGATCGATAATTAGATGTGTGTTGCGTTTGTTAGGTGAAAGGTACTGGAAGTTTTGGTAAGCGGAGGAATAAGATGCACACTCTTTGCGTGCGATGCGGTCACTGGAGCTTTCACCTCCAGAAGATTCGTTGCGGTGCTTGTGCATATCCTGCCACCTGCGTTAGAAAATGTAAGTGCTATTGTCGTTTACTTAGCAGCAAAATGTTTCTCGCTTTTAGCTGCTTGATTTGGTTTAGTAGATAATGTGATTAGAAACTGGAGCTTATACTCTGAGACAATTGTTTCTGTCTCAATAGATCGTGGTATGTTTGTTTAGTAGATGTTGATTAAAAACTTTATGTGCTCATTTTCTTCACTTTGTTTCTTAACTGGAATTGCGCTGAAATTATGGATCATGAACCGAAGTCCTTATTTAATTTAGCAGTTTGGTTAATGAATTGTTCAATTACTTTTGCTGGTTTATGAGACAATTTAGTAAAAAGGCGTGGTTTGATAATGAACTCCTTGGTCGTTCTATCCTATTAGAAACTAAAAAGATTCATTAAATATTCTGGAATTCACCTTCTCATAGATTCTGTTTAGAACTTTACATTTATAATTTAATTTTCTAGTGTTATAAATTGTTTATCTGAACTGTTAGCATTTGAAAATGATTTGAAGTTTTTGAATACTCCTACTCTGTACTTTAATGTGAGTTCTAAGTATTTGTTAACAGCATCCGAACATGCTAGTAAATAGCATTGTTTATGAGATAGAAAATCAGCAACGACATTATATTGTTAAACATTGTTGGAAAGAAGTATACATGCGTTAAGTGATTTTGGTTGTTAATTTAGTGTTTGACTTCCACGTTTAATTTGTTTTGCTGATTTATTTTGAAGAAGCAAAAACTAAATTCTTATTTTTCAATTACTTATACTGTGTATAGTTTGATTTGATAATTGATGACTTGGAGCTATCATATGAATTATTAATTTATTTGTATGCCTCAGATCTCGAATTGACTTTAGTCTTTGCTACACTTTTTTTTTTTTGCATAATTACATTATTTGAGTTGAAAATATGAAATTAGAAGAATAGTAGACTTCCACGTGTTTTAGGTTAATTTAGACAGGTATACTATACGATAAAATATCTTTTTAACAATTAGGTGACCCTTAAAACAATAATTTATTTACTTTATTTATTTTTAGTTTTAAGTCTTCCTTTAGAATCCAAAAAGCACTGTCTTTAGTTCTTTTCTTTTCACTTTAACGTGTAACCTCTAGTGTTATAATTTATCAAATTTTTATTATGTCCGATATTGAAATTGCTTTTAGAATAAATGGTAGTGGTTTAATTCCGCATAGGTTCTTCTATTTTCAATTCCTAGTTACAGTTAATGATTATATTTCAATATTGCAATAATTTTTTTTTATCAAATTGCATCAATTATATTATTACAATATAGTTTCATGAATATTTATATGTTTCAGTTGAATACCATTGTAGTTGTATTGATTCACTATATTTTGATTTCCAATATTAATACTCGGCATTATTACAAACATGGAAAGAGGCATGTGCATCTACAAAAGCAGACACAAAAAGAAGTTTTAATTCCGCAGGGTACCTATGCCTTGAGAGAAATAGAACTAATAGGTCCTTGCAAAGGATCAATAGTTGTGGACCTTGAAGGAACGTTAAAGGCCCCAGCCCAACCTGGTGAACATAGTGCAGATTTTTGGGTTAAATTTGGAAATATTAATAAGCTTAGACTTTATGCAGGTGGTACTTTCTAATTTCCATAAATATCCATATGTTTATGTGTGTGTGACCTAATCATATACTTTGATGAGGAATAGCACGAAGCTGATTATACGATAGTGATGATTTCAACTTAGGAAAAAAGTCTCAAATCCAAGTCTTGAAATACCTTTATACTTGGAAAAAAAAAAGAATTACGTTTATATAAATAAATAAATAATTTCTGTCTCTTATTTTTGTTGGTGGAGTTATGACAAAACATGGTCCCATTGAATCTCTCTCTTGAGCCTTATCCAATTTTTTCTCTTTATTTTATTCTTGATGACACTCAGATTTTTGAACTGTGCTAACTAGTGACATTTGATATTTTATTTATTTATTTTGCATTATTGATCACATGGTTTCTCTGTTTTATATATATATATATACACACACTCAATGTGGAGCTTGATCTCCAAATCAGATATTTGCGGGGACTGACTAGGAACTTTCAAATTCTTGTTTGTTTTATTTATTTTTCTTATGCAATCTTTGTTCTAATCACAAAGGTGCATGCATTATATCTTGTACGATCTATTTTCCCTTCCTCGTGCTTATAATACCCGCACAATTTAAATTTGGGCTTTACCTATGGTAGGTGATTGAAATTTGGCTAAAATGCTAAATTTACTGGAACAAGGAAAAAAGAAAAAAACAAAATTAGAAAGTGGGTCTCCTTAACAGTAATCACTTTGATTTTTGTCATGCAATTCTCTTACATATTTGATTTTAATGCTTATATTCTTTTTTGGATCTATGCTATGTTTATCACAATAATAATGTAAAGCATGGATCTATTTGCAGCAACAGATGCTGGACCTGGTATACCTGAAATTAAAGCTTATTTGAATGGAATTGATACTCTATCTATGGTGTTGCACCTTTGATTGTTAAAGGTAGGTTTTGCACAGTGAATTTAAACAACTTTTTTATATCACAAGTTATTATTAATTCAGTCCATAAATACAAGTAATAATTGTTGGCCATTATATATTCCCTACACCTCAGTAGTATTAATTGTTAGTTTGTTGCTGCATCTGGTTTATCTTGAAAAATATCAGCAAAATCACATGTTATTTCACTTTTAAAAAGTTTTAATCAAAATTATTACTAAATCAATTTGTTGCAATCTTTCAATAGTTCTGATATTTATACAAATTGATGCCCATTTTTCAAATGAATGAAAGAATTACTAAGACTATAAATTCAACAAGGAGTTGTCTTGTACTGTTTTGAGGAAACAAGAAACATTATTGATGGGACAACATCAACTGCTGTGAATAGTTTTAGCTTTCAGTATTCATTAAATTGATAGATTTTGCAGAGCTAGTATTTGATTTCTCCTTATTCAAGAGATCTACAATTTTATGTCAATGAAAAGTAGGATGGTTGTTTCCAGATTTTCTGAATTGAAAAATGGATAAAGAACCAATTGGTATAGACTACATTTTTTTTTAATTAAGGTTCTTGATTTTTGTGAGATGAATAAGGCTGGAGATAGAATTATAGCTGCTTTTTCACGGGTAATTGAGACTTTTTTTTGTGATATTTGTATGCTATATTTTTCTATAGCTAAATAGTGCTTTGGCTATATGTTTCTTGTGTTTTGTAGCCTAGATACCAAAACTTCAAGCAGATTAACCTGGAATTTACGCAAAATATTCTACAGTTGATCGTCTTTCTAGTTTCAAATTTTAGACTGAAGGTTGATTAACGCGGTGTTGCGTGCTTAGGACGGGTTTGATAATTTAAAGTTTTCATTGTTTTTAAGAATGCTCTAACTGTATTTAGTGTTGACTTTTATGTTTTTGGCATTGTAATTACTGTACAAATTTTAGATAACTTTTTGTATAAATTATTTGTTATATATTAAAATTATTAATTAATATATACCTTCAATTTAGATTTTATACTTTTATATTAATTTTATTGTGTTTAATTTGGGATTTACAAATACGAAATATATAATTTTTGCAAAAAATTATAAAAAAAATAAATAGAAAAATAATATGTCACCGAAAAATTACCGACGGAAAAATCCGTCGCTGAAATTCCAATAATTTTAATATTATACTAATATATTTGCCGACAAGAAAATTTATAATTTATTCATTAAACTTTACCGACGGTTCACCGACAAAACTATCGTCGCTAAACGGTCAACGCGACGAAACATACGACGAATTTTAAATAAAATTACAAACGGAATATTTTTCAGAAATCCGTCGGTAATATGTACGGACGGAATTTTCCGTCGGTAATTTGGTATCTACGAGCGTTTTACCGACAAAACAAGTAAAATAATAAAAAATCGTCAGTAAAATGCCAAATCCGTCGGTAAAATGCATTTTTTTGTTGTGATTATTATGCTCCTAGTACAAACCCGATAGAAACTGTCAGACTTGATGTACAGGATGTGGACCTCACAGAGCCATAATAGAATGAGAAATAACCTCAAAAAATCATTTCTCATAAAATATATGAAAGTACGTATGACAGATACTATGGAGATCAACGATTCTACCATAATAAAGCAAGTCGTCGTGACTTGCACTGCGGTACAGACATCTCTATGGTCAGTTAATTATATCCTGAGCTACATTTTACTGCCTGACTCTTTCTAAGAGCACAATTTCACTTAATTTTCATTTTATTATACGATTTTTCAATCTTTTCAATACTTTACAATACTTGTCAATAATTTACCAGTACACTACATTTACAGTCAGTCTTCTTTACACAGTCTGTGAATTATTTCGTAATAATTCATTATTTTATCATTAAATTATGCAATAATTCATCATAATTTCACATTTTTCCATTAATACCTAACTAAAATTTATTTCAAAAATATTTATTTAGTTCCCATAAATTCTACAAAAATTTATGGACATCAATTTTCATTTATACTATCATTATAAAGCTTAAATTCATTAAAATAACTTAAAATTACATGATTTTCCTATTAATCATCATTCGGCCATAACTACAACTCCACCATATCATTTATTTTAAATTCATTTAAAGTTCCTAATAAGCATAATTAAGGTCTAATTACATGAATATAACATTAATTTCAATTATATCCAATTATACTAAATTTTTCTTAATAAATTTAAAGGAAATTCACATAAATAATAGGAAAATAAAAGGATTATTTAGCCAAAAACCTTTTTCTCGTACTTATCCTTGTCTAGATTTCTTTTTTTTTGCCTTTGGCCTTTGAAATTGGTTCCTCCTCTTGAAATCCTTCATTGTCCGAAATTCTTGTCAATATAAACTCTAAGATTTTGACCTCAAATGCTTAAATTGACAGAAAAAATGAACTCTATGCATACAAAACTAGTAGTATGCACCAAAAAATCAAATTAAAATTAATTATTTAACTTACCTAAAATTGACACCTAAACTTTAATCCTTGATTTTCTTTGATTTCCTTCCTTGAATCAAAGATCAGAGATGGCTAAGATGTGCTAGAGAGGCTGAAATTATTTCATTGAGCTTTGATTTGGTGGGATTGTAGAGCAAAAAAAAATAAAAAGAGAAATAAAAATGGTGAAGTGTGTTCAGCCAAATGGAGAGCTGGAAGAGAGTGAAGTTGCTGCTGCAATTATCTGGAGTTACAGGTTTATATAGGTCCTTTAAATGGGCCTTGGGCTGGCTTTGGGAATGGGCTTGAACATTATTTTGTTTAAGCCTGTTAATTATTCGATAAACGGCTTTAATTAATTTTTTCACTTTTTAACTCCAAATTACTTCAAATTTAATTTTATTATTCTTATCATATTAAAAATAGGTTATACCTAAAATTTCAGCCCAATCGAAGTCCGTTTTAGGTTCGATTCAATTTAATCGGTTCGATTTAAAATTACCGGTATTACCGAAAAATTTACTTTTTGTTACCAAAATAATCTAAATATTATTTTAGGCACATATGAAATTTTTGATAATTTTCATTTATTATTTTTAACGGCCCAATCGATCAAAAATCAATTAATAACCCTAAACCCTAATTACCTCGATTTTCATACTTTTGGCTTTTGGAGGTCTATTTGACCTCAAATTCACTTCAAATTTCAATCCCGGACTACTCGTGACTAATACTTCCCGATAGTCCAATAAAATATTTTTCACTTCTGGAGATAATTTTCAGCTCGAAAATACTATTTATTGTCGGAAAGTACTGTTCACGGTTAGCCCGACGTTGAGGCCATTACAATCAAACATAGTAATTTTCAATAAATATCAAATATATTTTATAATATTAGCTATTAATTTATAAAACATGAATTTTGGCTAATAAATTATGTTTGTTTCGTAATTTTTATATTAAATTACTTTACACATTAAAAATTGAATTAAATTTTATCTAATTTTTTATATAATTTTATGTTATAAATTTTAATGGTTAACCAAAAAATATTGGTTAACCAAATCGAAAAACCGAAATTGATGGACTGATTAACCGAATGTAATGAACTGGTTAATTGTTAGTAATTTTGAAAAACCAATATTAATAGATTGGTTAATATTTTTGCGCAATCGGTTCATGCTTATCCCTATTATTTATTATTATGTGAAGATACATATTTAATATTTAATAATTCTAAAATCATTTCAGTTTAGTAATTAAAGTTTGCAAAATCATAATCATTAATGAAGATAATACGTTGATACCTTACCTAATTTAACAGGATAGAGTTTCCATTGGCTTGATTAGATTTAAATGCTTTTAGTTCAATAAATATTTCGAAGCCAGTTCACAGTCTAGGTTTAAATACCTCGGTTAATACCAACAGCATACTGATACAAAGCAAATATGAAAACAGACGGTGAAAATTATTAGACAAAGCACAACAGTTTAGATAAAGGATGTAAAAAACAAAAACAGATTAATGCTTATTATTGGATTAGGAATAGAATCGTATATTACTGAGCTAGATTAACAAATCAATAGGCTCAAAAGCTGTGAAATTTCTGCGTTTTAACTTCTCTAAAAATCTAGCTATAATCGATTTTACTGGAAAAAAAAAAAACATTCATCAGCTCATGCTTGCAAATTCGGTTAAGAACGTTAATATCTGCGCCTTTGTCATTCTATTATATATATTCCAAATGCTCCAACATATGTACTTACCAACAATCAAAGCATACTCCTCAAAAGCTTTCACCATCTCAACAAATTAATGAAAGGAAAACATTAATGAGTTGTGAAGGTAGCAAGGGTCTCCATTAAAGTTACTTTTGGAAGTTTAACGAGGGGATAAAAAATGCAAGAAAATTTTAATTTTTATCAATGAAAAATCAATTTAACTAGACCGATCAAACTTTTTAATAAATCAACATTGTATTTAGAGTTCAAATTAAAATAATCGATAAAACCAATCAAAGTACCATTCGTTCAATTTTATTTATTTATTTATTTTTACATGTTTGGTTGATTTGATTTTTATTTTTTTAATGACAAATTTGATTTGTTTAATCTTGTCAAATTTCATATCCTACCGTCCAATACGTGAAGCTATTAAAAAATAAAGCCTCTTCTGCCTAAAATGTCAAAACGGTGTGCCGAATAACATTTTTAATTGAATTCATTCTTTATTGCACCAGACGTGATTTCATCCATTGGATCATATCGGAACCCACGCCCCTTTAAATCAACGGTCAAATCTTTGAATCGGTCATATACTATCTAACCTTCTCTCTTTCTGCTGCAACTGGAGGATACCATTCCTCTTCGATCCTCGAATTCTTTTTCTTCTCTGTCTTCATCAAATTGCAATCCCTAACCCTAACCATGGAATCCATTAACGTCCTTAAAGGCTATGGCAAAGTGAACTCCGATGTCGAAAATCGGAGCTCCGAACATATCCGACCCAACCGCAAACCCCTTATAATCACCCTCTCCATTTCTGCAATCCTCCTTTTAACACTAATCGTCAGTTTAATGCTTGCAGCTTTGATCCACGAGTCAAAAACTGAAGACGATGAGCCCGAGTCAGCAGCCGAGTCGATCAGAGCTGTCTGCAGCGTGACTCGGTACCCATCTTCCTGCTTGACCAGCATTTCCTCGCTTAATGCCTCTGTAAAACCCGACCCGGAAGCCATCTTTAAGCTTTCAGTACAAGTCTCCATTAATGAGCTCAAAAACGTTTCTGGTCAGTTTAGAAGTCTCAATGATGTCAAGTCTCAGGCTGCTGTGGATGATTGTTTGAGTCAGTTCGATGACGCGGTGAGTAAACTCAAGGATTCGCTGGGGCTAATGGAAGCTAGAAATGAAGAGAAAGCTTTGTGTTCGAGGAAGATTAATGATATTCAGACGTGGATTAGTGCGGCCATGACTTACCAGCAGAGTTGCTTGGATGGTTTGGAGGAGATGGGATCAACTGTTCCTGATCAAATCAGGGGTCAATTAGAGAATTCCAAGGAGTTCTTGAGTAATAGCTTAGCTATAATTTCTAAGATGCAGAGCCTTCTTGAAAAGTTTGATCCCAAAATGCATTGACTTGCTCTTTTCCATATGGGTGTTAAAAAGTTGTGATTTTGATCAACTTTGTTGCTGAATTTGTACTTGTAAATATTAAAAAAATATATGTTGTATGCATTGGTTGTTGTTGTTGTTCTTAAATCTCAAAATTTGCTATAACTAATGATAATGGAATTTTGAGTTGGATTTAGGATGTGTTTCCCACAGTATTTGCAACTCTGCTCTGGTATTGTAAGTTAATCGCTCGTTATGAGCCTATAATGTATCCCAATTTAGTCTTTTTTATCTGTTGCGTGCTTTGTATTTGTTTGATCAATAAGCTTAAAATTTGTAAATTTCAAGCCAAATATAAGTGTAAGAAGGATCTGAATTGCCAAGTTGACTTGAATTCTCAGGCTATCAGGTCTAATTATATTGAAAATTTTGTTGGACAGATACACGACATCAATGAAATGAAGTTCATCAAACATCACTCAGTTCAACAGCTTGATTTCTGGAAATGAGCTACCTATGCATTTATCATTTCCCTCTCAACCCACCTTGTCCTGATATCAGAAAAATGCTTATTTTAGTCTTTAAGGATTAAACTCTAATTTATGTTCATGATAATTTTTTGATTGAGAACACAATGCATCGAAGCCAGAATATGCACAAATATCATCATCATTCATCAGCCTGGCAGAACAAGCACAACCGAGAACAAGAAATGTTCCATTTGTTTGAACAAATCTGCTTTGAATTACCTGAAATTAATAAAAGCACACAAACTCAAAAAAAAAATAATTAGAATTCAAGTTTCAAATAAGCATAAACTACACGAACTTCCTTTATATTAATCTTTTATCATAAAAGTCTTCCTATTACCCTAAGATATAAATGGTAGCATCCTTTTTTTTTTTGTAATATTTTGAATTCGAATTTAGAAAATTGAGCATATTTAAATATTTGAAAAAATGCTTTGTATCTTTTTATGAACCCTTTTCAGCGTATATTAGTAAAACTGGGATAGTGGATTATCATATATAAAAAATAAATAAATAAATAAATAAATAAAGAAGAAGTCTTCCTAATATTCAAGAATACAATGGAGGGAAGAAAATGTCATCTGCTGACCTTTTCTTGTATGTGAAATCTTATGTAAGACTCGGACAGCAGCGTTTTACATTTTGCAATATTATAATTAATAGTTGAATTTGTGTCTTCCAAATCTTCCCATTTGCCTTATTTTTTCTTTTACTAGCTTTGTTGTGGAACTAATACCATTAAACTATAAGATCGTCCTGAAAAGGAATTCTCTTGATTGAATAAAAACCTTGTTGAATATTATAATCCTGTAATATGTCATATCTTTCAAAAGAGAGAAAAAAAATCCACATTCAGTTTGTTTTATGTTAGCAGGTAAATTAAAACTCAAGATTTAATTCAGGGACCCCATACCAATAATTAGCATAAAATCGCTAGCTATATATATATATATATATATATATATATATATATATGCATATGTGTGTACTGTGCACACACTATATGTTTATAAATGCTTGAGAAATAGAGGGAATTGAGTGCTGGCAAGATCATAAATAGAAAAGACAAATCGAGAAAAATTTATATAGAGAAGTTGATTAATTATAATTGTAAATAATTTCTAAGGAACTCCAAATCAGCAGAAGATATATCTAAAGAATCCAGCTGCTGAGATATTTTTTCACTTAAATCTTCTGCCTCTCTTTGTAATTTCCTGATGTATCTGCATGTTTCCTCCAAAACTTTTGATGCTGATACCTGCAACGTAACCACAAACAATCTTTTTATTCATTTTCATCACAAAATAAATAGATAAATAACAGCACTCTTTTGTATTATATATTCATTTGATTTTTTATGTATAGTTCCAAAGATAACTTCTTTCATCTGAAAATTAAACAGCTTGGAGCATCGGCATGCTTAAACTTATTGTTGGTGGTTTCAAGAATAAGCAAGAGTCTGGATTTTGTTTTTTTATTCATAAGGCTCCAACTGGAATTGAAATCCACTAATCCAGATGTGTAAAAGGGCAGAGCACTGTAATCCTGACTGGTCTAGCTCTGTCCATGACATGAATAAAGGTTCTTGAAGAAGTGGTGTATATATTAAACAAGAAATTAAGAAGAATTAAGAAAAAGAAGTAAGCCTATATATACCCTTGAGGCGTGGCTTTGATTAAGCTGAGGAAGCAATGCTTGTAAGTTGAAGATGAGTTCATTAATCTCATGTTGATGAGTAGTTTTTGAAGCTGCTGATGATCTTTGGCTTGACATAGCCGAAAGCTCTTTGTTTGGTTTAATTTCTTGGTAGTGAGTAGATAGTGAGGGATGTTGAAATGGTGACCAATGGCAGCTTAAAAAGAGTTGGAGAGAGGAGATTTAGTTGTACAAAGACATTAACAAAAACTTCAATGTGATTTCTTTCAATTAAATTAAGATAATTAGGTCCCATTTGTCTCACATTTCTGCTGTACCCAAATATATATATATATACCATGGATAAGATATTAATATCATTAAATCAAATTTATTTAAAATATGCTGTAGTGGCAAATCAAGACAAAATCTATCATATATACGTGAGAAAACATTTTGTTCTCTTTCACTTTCTAAGTAAATTAACCTAATATATAATTGCTTAATTGTAATTAAATAATAGATTCATTTTGTCTATAAAATACTATAAAAGGTTAAACTTGAGATTATAGAGAATTGAGCCCGATTATAACTTGAGATTTCATATACGGATAAATAAATATAATTACTAGAGCAAGTTAATGGTGATTAGGGTTCATTTTGTAGGGAACAAGAAGATAATCCAGAATGGTATAAAAGTAAATTGTTGTGTCTATTTTAATGAAAGTCAAATCCAGAATTATAAATTAGTAAGAACTTCAATTTTTCTACATGAGATTTGTCTTTTCCCTAAAGTAAAAATAAAATAATAAAAACTGAGATAATAATCTCACTTGGAGATCTTTCCTCATCCTACCTATCCCTATTTCTTATCTAATTATCACGCTTCAACTATTTAATTCTATAAATTCCCCCTTCATATCATGTCTTGATTTATAAAAACAGGGGCCAATTATTCCAGAATGAGTAAGAAGAGGGACAAATTTAAATATCAAGTTTAAAGCATTTTGGGAGGAGGAAGGGGCAAATAAAAAGCTAAATTGGCCACTATTTATAAAATATTAATTTTTTTTACTTTATAAATATAAAATTCAATATTGAATTAGGTCAAATCATAATGAATGTAATTATAAATGGGTTAAAATTTCAATAGTCACATCTGGATTGATTTGTATTATGATCCAAATAAATTATTATTAAAACGAGCCGGAAGTTTTATAACATTATTTTTTATAAAAAATAAAAATTATTTAATATAATTTATAAAAATAATTATTTCTATATTTACATTATCTAAAAAAATTTATAAAATTAAAAATAATATATCAGATTATACAAATCATAAAATAAAACGGATTGAATTAGTTCGGATTTATGATTGGATTTGTGAATAAAACTTACCACTCCTACAGATAATGTAACTAAATCAATAGGAAAAATTTCCATGCACTTATTATTATACAAAAGATAATACAAATTCAGTGTATAGTCGCATATAATATATGTACATTCGAACTATTCGAAATTGAACGGTAAGTAAAAAGTAACAATTAATCATTTTAATTAAAAAAAAAAGAAAGAAAAAATGTAAATCGTCCATATGGAAATGAGAATTGTGTGCAGTCCATTTCATGATATAAAACTGAGAGAGAGCTGAGATGACTTTATGAGTAGGCAGTAGTAGGGTAAAGTGTTCAGTCTCCTCCGCTAGGCAGCAGCTATACATGTTGGTTAGCTCTACACTACCAAACTCAAATCTTTACAGTTGCTTATAGAATCTATTTAGGTACCTATACCTATAGTAAAAAACAAAATTGTCCAAACTATGACAATAAATTGTAAATTTAAGGTCATTTATTTACCTATCATCACATATAGCATATTTCTCATGCATGTGTGATGCAAGCAACCTCTCTAAATGCTTACTGATATTGGTTACACCGTGAGAGCAGTTGTTCTCTAACGGAAATCTAGCAGAAGGGTTATAAGCAGTAGTTAAATATCGCTTGTATGTTATATACGATACAAGACAATGATAGCGTTTTCTTCGACATCAGAAAAAAGGGTATATGAACTGCTGAGAAATATAATGAGCCAAGTCAATTCATATGCCAAGTATAGCACAAATATAATGAAAGTATCTTTCCCAACATCAATTAATCTTTCTTTTTTAACTAATTATATTATTATTTAAAATTACATGATTAGAAATTTAGTAGAAAAACAAACAACGATGTGACCATGCATACAGAAGAAGACATAGAAGCTCCATGAAAGGATGGACTGAGAAATGGTGGTGTGAAGGCAGAGAAAAAAGAGGCAGTGATTGTCTATTTGGCCTCATTCACCAAACATCTCTATTTTAGCTCCTGAATTTCCGGTAACCAGCCGACCACAGAGAATATGATCCACAGGTTACATTTGGCAGACTTAATTTCTTCATGCTACTGCTGCTTGATATCGACACTACATAAACACTTCATTGTTCATATTTCATACTTCATTCACTGTCTTTATCTTAGGACCCTCAAAATCTAATCTTCTCTTCCAGATCCTGAACGTAAGGAAATAAAAGAAGCAACAATTTTCTCATTTAGTTAAAGAACTTGAGTTTGACACTTTTGACTGTCTGTGCCAACTGTATTTATTTAAAAAAAAAATATCAAACGAATTCCATCAAGTGAAATTTTTAATGATCAAGTTAGTGATTTGAACATAAAAATAAGAAAAAATAGCTTAATTTGTCTAGTGGTGTTGAAGGACCTTGTATATATAGTATCTATTTTTTTTATATTTAATTAATTGAGTTATTAGTACTAAGTAACGGGTCATAATGGCCTATTATTTATTATAAAGTGTAACATTCTGATGCTTATAAAAACGTTTGGACAAAAGTTGTCCGTAGGTAGATTATCAAGTACCCATCTTCTCTTTATATTCTTAAACATTAAACGTTACAAAGACAGAGACTACATTTTTAATAATTATAAATAAAATGGAAAAAAAAAGGTTAATGGGCGAGTAAATCAATAGAGTTAATGGTGATTAATAATTAAAATTAAGATTGGTATGGATTTTGAAACCACAGAATTGGGTGCATGCATTTAGCATCATGATTCGCAGGAATAGTAATTAAGACACTGATTTCCATATAAAAACAAATTAAAGCACAGTACAATCTTTTTAACTTGTTCATATATTTTGTTGTGAATTTTCTTATGGTCGGGGGAGGTTGTAAAGAAACTAAAATACAGACAAAGGGCAAGTGCTCAGCTCAACAATATACTACTACTTGCACGTGCCAGAATCATAAACAATTTGCTTCCTTTTTCCTTCTCCCACGTACCCATTCGAAATCAAACTGATTAAAGGCGTGCCCATCACATGCATGTGTTAAATTGCCTTTTTATATATTTTAATTAATTAATTTAATCAATTTATAAGTATTTTTTCCTTAAAAAAATGATATTATTCAATACTTTCTTTAATTTTTGTAAAAAAAATGATAATACTTATCTGAATTGGACTGGAGCGTCAACATAGTATAACTTTTTATTTCAGTCGACTGAAAACCAACCATTTCAACACTTAATCGCTGATACAGAAAGAAAAATAATTGTAAGTTATCGTAATTTGTAACCAGAGAAAGAAGAGGATGATTAAGATTTGAAGTCCACATAAAAGCAATTGCATAGATTCATTGGGATTTACCAACAAACGAGTCTTTTATCTTCTGGTCTATTGCGAGCAAGCATCAGAAAATAAACAACAAACTGCTTAATGCTTTAACATTCTGATAATCAACGTAACGAAAATATAAAGAAATATGGCGTAACAATCTTCAAACAGTGGTTCAGAGAATTTCTTCACGGATAGAAAAAATAATAATAATTTTATTGCTTCAATGTATTATTTCCAGAAACAAATTGGTGAGCCTGTAAATCCAGGTCATGTACAACAAAAAAGTTTCTAAAAATGCACCAATAGATTGAACCATCTCTGGATGGACAATACAGGGGAAAGTGTTTTCATTTCTAAATCCCTTTTAACTCAAAAATACCCTACTGTTTACTATCTTCTCAGCCTCGGCTACACTCAAATGTCTCAATCCTTTATCCTTCAACCACTTCTTTCCTCCTGCCAAACCATCTTGCAGTTGTTCCTCTCCCATCTTTAACAACTTCAAGCCCTCGCTTAGTTTTGGGAAAAAGCCTTCCGGTCTCAAGCACCAAGCTCCAAACATTCCAAACAAAACCTCCATGTCGTGACTAAACCTTTTAATGCCCCAGTCGTTAAATTTCACATTGCTCATAAGAATACCACTGAAAAGCATCCGATCCACCCCTGTTGCCAAATTTCTCCACACCCCAACAAAATCTATCCCGTTCAAATTTTCTTCTACTATTGCCATCTTTCCTTGTAAATGATCTAATGCCCCAACAAAAGTTTTGGACACTGCCCAACCTTCTTCACCCTTCTCCTGCCACTGCCTTCTATTTTTCAAATAATCTCGACATCTAGCATCAAATCCTCTCAAGATAACAACTGACAGTTTCTCAACCCATTCTTTTCTAAAAGCCTCCACATTTCCAATTTCCTTATCAAAAATGCCACCGACATGTTCTTCACTCCCATAATTATCAGCAGTTAGTACTCCCATTTGAATACTCTGATCGATTCCCATTTCAAGGAAGAAAATGTCCTCACACCATTCCTTCAAAACCGACTCAACGTAGTGAGCAGCATTCAATGAATTTGCAACTTTAATGAGAGCATCATCATCTGCTAGTGCAGTGAATCCTTCAGCCTCTTGGCATCTCAAAAGAACACAATCCAAAAATCTTTGTAGAACAGGTGCACCAGCCAATCTGAGAAACCTTGACCTCAGAGAGTTGGTAGGAATTGATCGACATCGATCAACCCCCAATGACAGGCACCAGAGGAATATACCGGAAATGGCAGGAGATTTATAGTTTTCAGGACCAGACAATAGAGGAGCCTCTTGAATTTTCATTTTCCAATTTCTCTCATCATCTACATCAGGTTTTAGCTTCTCAAGGGTGTCTGTTAGCTCTATTTCCGCCCATAGATCAAGCCAGTCAGGTCTGTCACAAAAGACAGATAGAGAAGAAATTCTTTGCAAATTCACATCTTCCTGAAGGGAAAGCATGATTCCAGATTGTGCCACCAGGGACTTTACTCGTTTGTCAAAAGCAATCATCAAGTCAACAAGATGGAGCCATGCTATTCTAGCTTGTGATTTATTGCCAGCATTATCAATGTCTTCTTCCTGTTGGATGACGTATTTAGGGAATACCTCTTTTGCTAAGTATGTAGATAAAGAGGTCACCATAGCTGAAATCCATTCTTCTCTGCAGCTGTACCCAACCAACCTCGATTCATCAACCAGTGGTTGCAACAATTCATCCATCGTGTCAACATAATCCCTTGTAATCTTATAAACAAGAGCAAAAATGAATTCCAGCTGATCAATCCACTTTGAAAAATGCCGCTGGCATGCAATTGATATGGGAGTTACAAGTTCTTCAATTGTCCAAAGTGGTTGATGCAGAGCAACTTCCCTATTATGGCCCTCCAGTTGCCGAGATTTTCTTTTTCTCTGAAACTCCTGCAAGTGACACAAGGCAAGAAAGTTTTCACAGTACTGGTTCTTAAGGTCCCCTTGCATTGTGAAAAGAGGATTGGGGACTTCAGTTGATTTTGGTGCATTGAGGTTTGAGGAAGTCAAGGTGGAAAGTGGTGGTGGCCATCCAAGGGAAGCAAGAAGTGTTCTGTGATCTGCAATTGCCTGGGGTCGTAAAATTGCCAGGGCTCTATCTACTCTGTGATCAACTGCTGATACAAGACGTGTCCACTGAGGTTGTGTTTTTGTGATTGTAGTTAAAACATTTTCTGTTTGTCCAAGTGTTTCGATTGCAAGCAGGCGCAACTCCTGAAAATATAACAAATAAAAATTGAAGTATGAAAAATATATTTTCTGTAGCATTTAGGAGTACAATACAAATCATACACACTTCTGAACTTTGTGCAGAGGAATGTTTCTTTAGTTTCTTGTTCATAGCAGAAGATACAGCATCTTCAATATCACCAACTAAAGTATCAAGCTTCAATGCTGTCTCTGAAAGATGTAAAAAACGGTTTCAGGATACTTAACAATATTTGATAAGAACAAGCTAAGGAATAGAAAGCATTCTGATTACTAGTTTTTGGAAAGATCATAGTAAAAAACAAGTCAAAATAATGCATGCTAATCAAACAGTAGCACAAATAATCTGCATAAGGAAGATGGCAAGCTAATCAAATATAATCTGGATAAAAGATGGCAGTACTCAATTTTAGAAGTGAAACACACAAGTGCTAACTCCGTTACATACTCTTATCTTATATTCAAACCAGCTCTGGAAAAAAAATGAACTTATTGAGAATCTTGCCAGCAAAATTGGTATCTTCAGCAATAATCATATTGAGCAATCATTCTCAAACCATGCAAATATATATAGTTTATAAATTACACAATTATACTTTTACAAGTTAACATTTTAGTTGGTTTTATGAGAAGATTGAAAAAAAAAAAAATTGTAGTTCACAAGCGCCTAATGGAAAGAACCAAGACTCTACTCAACACTCTCAAAGAAATAAATATACCCGCTACCAGCTCCAAGGAGAACAGAACTACGATTAGCATAGAATGAAGTGCTTTCAACTATTACTGTAACTTTCCATCCAACAATTAGAACTCCAATATAACTATAGGTATGTTCCTAAGAAAGAATGTGTTTTCTTAGCTTCATAGTTTAATGTATGAAGTGCAGTTACCAGTGAGCAAAGATCAAATATAGGTGTTGAGTAGGACCAGATACCTGGATATTTTCTCTCGCATATGACCAAACCTTATTCCATACATAGCAAGGATTGATAATTCAAAATCCATTTGGCTAAAGATGCACTGGAAATTGTAGTCCTGGCAAAGTGTGCTAGCTCAAAAATAATAAGCACACAAAGAAAGGCAGGACAATTGGCTTTCTATGGACTGACAGTAAGTAGTCTTTATATTTATGTCTGTGTGAGTTATATAAAATATGTAGCCTCAGGAAAATACTTTCATAAACCAATAAGCTATTACCAAACATGATAGTTGAATGAATAAGTCAATACTGGTAAATATAATTTGAGAAAAAAGCAAATGAGGGCAACCCAGCAAAGCAATGGTGACGCCAAGACCACCACATTGTAATGACTCATATCTCTAACAGCTACAACTAAGGCATGAATAACATGAACATCAACTAAGGAAATTATGCCATCGTTAAACTCCAATAAACCCCCCGTCGCACAAATGATAATGAGTAGCAACTAGACTGGAGATCAAACATGGACATATAAATGTAAATATTCTCAAGCGCTAATTCATGATATCGTAATATCCCACCATCCCACTCATTGTACATAGGACGTAGTGTGATGTATTGGGAACAAGAACAGAGAAAAAAAAAAAAAGAAATCTATGTCTAAAATTTCACATATTTTATCTTCTTGTTCCTCCTTTTTATTTTCTCCAAAAGGAATTATCATTTCCAAAAAGAAACATAAACCACACGTATTTCATTCTCTATAAACTCAAACTACATCTCGAAACAATCCCCAGCCTGAAACGCTGAACACTCAAAATCCAAAATTGATACAGTAATCACAATCCTAGTCAAAAAAAAAATTATAAAAAAAAACACTTTCTTGTATGCTAATTTAACTCACATGCACATATCTCAAAGCAAGCTTGTGAGAAAAGCTCACCGGCATAAGCTCGAACCGTCTCAACTCTGGAAACCTCCTTCGCCAGCGCCGGCAGCTCCTTGCCCAGTATTTGCCCCTCTCCTCCTCCATCAACTACAAGCATACGAAAGAATCATAAATATAAAATACAAACAAAAACCTTACAAAATTCACTTATATATAAGAAAATAAATAGATATTCACACAAAGAAAATTGGACCTGATAGCGAAGTAGAAGCACGAGTCAACTTTGCAAGATCGGTCAAATTGGAACCGGCCTCAGTAACAAGGCAATGAATTTGATCGGAGAAGGAAGCGTAAGAGAGAAGACTTGATTCGAGCTTCGAGTTGAGGTCGAGTAGGGTTTGTTCCAAATCCAAACACTCGGATTGCAGCTCAGAAGAGAGGGTTGGAGCGGCAGCGAGATCTTGCTCAGTACGGAGTCTGTCATTGAGAAATGAAGCGACTGAAGAGGAGAGAATCGAAACCGGAGGCAGAATTTGGATCGTCGAGTCCATGATTAAGGCATTGTATAGGTGAACTCAATAGAAGAGTGAGAAAATTTCGGGAATTTGGACGGATTTTGTAGGAACAAAACCAAGAACACATGCCTTGGTTGTTTCGTTTTGTTTCCGGAGAGAGGTACAGTACCGTGACTGGACTCGGAGCCAAAATCAATGAGTTAATCCGAGATCGGGTTGGAAGTTACTAATGGGTTGGATTGGGCTCGAGTCCGGCCCAATAACACAAATACATCATCATTTCTTCTTTTTTTAAGAGCTCACTATCATGTAGAAAAAATTATTAGGTAACTTTATTTTTAATTTTCTTATTCAATTTCTGTGTTTTTATTATATTCATTTAGGTCCTAAAAGAATTTTTCCAGTGCACAGCAAGTTCAAAAGTAGAGTCAATAGGAATATCCAAAACCGAACTGGAATCGAAAACCGAACCAAACCGAATCGATTTCGGTCTATTTGGTTCGGTTATTTCGGTTTTTGGTTCATTCGGTTCTGAACCGAAATAAAAGTTAGGTTTATTCGGTTCGGTTCGGTTTTTAAAATTGAAAAACCGAAGGAACCGAACCGACCGAAGTTTATATATATATATATTTTATTGTATTAATATTTCAACTAATATAAGTTGGCTTGATGGTTTAGGAAACAAAAAATAACTCTTTGAGGTCCAAGGTTCAAATCCTACTGCAAGCGTCATGGCTATTAAATTTTTCTTAAGCCAAATGTTTGGCAGCGTGGGCACAGTTGTGTGTGTATATGTATATATAAAATAGTAGATTATTGAATATCAAATTCTAACTAATGCATTAATTAATAAATTAATTTTTTTTAATTTGACAGTGAGTAATTGATTATTTTTTTAATTGATGTCAATATATATATATATATATATATATATATATAATAGTAGATTATTGAATATCAAATTCTAACTAATGCATTAATTAATAAATTAAATTTTTTAATTTGACAGTGAGTAATTGATTATTTTTTTAATTGATGCCAAATTTGAACGATGGATATATTGATGACTAAATTCAGAAATTAATTCTACGAATTAGTTACCTTTAAATCCTATTTGTCTAAATGTCTAATACTTTATTAGACTCTAAAGTCTAAACGCACATTAATTCCTTTGAAATTAAAATTGAAATGACCATACTTCTCTTTTAATTTCAATTTGGATAATTAATTTTCAATCGACTATTAACAAATCTAACTTCTTAAATAATGAAAAATCTAAATTTTGAGTTCATTTTAAATCAATAATTCAATATATATTTTTTAATTTAATTTGCATTTGAAATATTTATATAAGTTCAATAAACTCGACTAACGGTGATTAAAAAACCAAAATTTTAATAATTTATCTTAAAATTATCAAAAAATCAATTGAATGATATATAATTTTAAAAAAATTAAAATTAGCCATGGTTAGTGAAATTAACGTCCATGATATTTGAGTAAGAATGATCAAAATTGATGTGTATATTTAGGAGCTAATATATAGTTGAATGCTTCAAGAGAGTTATAGTTGCAAATAAACTATAAAATTATAATTTAATTGTAAGTATATATTATTTTAAATTAAGAAATTCTTATAATTACCCTTAATTAATTTGATATCTTTATAGTTGAGAAAGTCATCCGCAACTTACAAGTTATACAGTGATATATAGTGTTAAAATTGAATTCAAATTGATAAATTATTGAGAAATTGATAAATAAAAAAATGAAATTTAAATTGATAAATTATTGAGAAATTTATTATAGATATAATATAATAAATTTATGTATATTATTTTAATTTTAGTTATTTTAAATGAATTTATTTTGTTGAATATAAATTAATTTAATTTATGGATCCATATAGGTTAAAAACCGAATTAAAAAAAGCCCACATTGACTCAGAACCGGTCGAACCGAACCGACCGAAATTATTTCGGTCCATTCGGTTCTCGATTCTATATACTTTGATTTCGGTTCGGTTCTTAAATTTCTTGAAGTTCGGTTTTTGGTTCAATCGGTTCGGTCCAAAACCGAACCGACCAAATGCTCACCCCTAATCTATATATTCAAGAATCAAATGTGTGCAACAGTAATTTGATTATTTTTCAATTTTGAACCAAAGGCATGCTCCAATTATATGAATTATTTATTCATTATTGAACTCATTGTGCTCTAATGCCTAGGACTCAATATAACAACGTAAGAGATAAGAAACTACACAGAAGTTGTTAAAGTTTAAGCGAGTGAAGCATTGATTCTATGAATTCCTAAATTAATCCTATTTCGCATTGATAATAATTTTATAAATATGTAATTACTAGTAAAAAACTATTCTTTTATACAGTAATTTATTAGCATTGTAATTGGATTCATCAATAAAATAATGAACCAATCTAAACAAACAATTAATTTCCCATGCATCCACACCATGGTAATAAATTTGAGTGTCTTTTTGCTTTGCTGTTATCATTTGTCAGTAGATAGAATTGTGCATGCAACGTAAATTAGTCAAGAATTTCCTCACCCGCTATTATTATCTCTCAAAACTTCTTAAAAGATTTTCATATTACTCAAGTTCCTTTAATAAAATGTCACATATAATATTTTTAATAAATTTAAGGGATAACCTTAATGCGGTTGTTCAAGAAATTAAAGAGGAAGATGAAGATGAACAAGAATTTACAGATTATGATAACAGTGAAGATGACGAAGAGGAATTTAGATATACATCAGATAGTGACTAATTATTTATCTTAGAAATGTATTGTGTAACACAAGAAATATATGTTGTTTCAGAAATAGATGTCCTCTCCTCCCATCCTGGCAATTGTAGTTAAATTAATTACTCGGGTTCTTTAGTTAAATTTACATTGGATGTTGCATGCTTGTGGGTTAATTATAAGCCTCTTCATACCTTGTTTTTTATCTTAATTTCTCACTAGTCTATGTAAGTTGCATTTTTTTTTATATAGGTATGGCACGAGGTAGAGGACGACATAATGCCGGGAGAGGACGTCGTGGGGGTCGATCTCAAGTGGATTCAACTAATCCACCTTATGGAGGTATGCCAGATATCCTTGGAGATCCTACAGCATCTATTGCTTCACATCCTCATGTTGGATCATGTGACCCACCAAGTTCCAACCCAAATCCTCCTGCAATTGATGCTTCATCTTCTGGACACAATGTAGCATCAACTCCATCTCTGCACACTGCCAACAGCACTACATCAACGACATGTGAGAAAAGTAATGGAACTAATAGTAAGTTATACATAACTGTCAACGAAAATGGAATGTAAGTACATCTGTCCTATCAAACTGTGAAAGTGTTAAGAGGTTTAAAGTAATTGTATAACTTCAAAGCTTTATTATAATTCATTTTTTAGGTTGGAACCTTCCTCTCAGTGCTCAAGGTTTATCTATAGCAGCTTTTACCAGCGGATAGATTTAAATGGAGTTAGTTGGAAGGAGGTTTCCAAAGAGACCAAAGAATTTTATTGGGGAGAATTTAAGGTAATATATATATATATAAAATCAAACTTAATGGTTATTTTCATTCATAACATAGGCATTCAAGTTACATTGAGTTTATACTTGTATCTAATTGCACACTACTTGTAATATAATTGTAGAAGAAGTGCTATTGGGATCTTGAAATCAATGATCGAATTAAGATAAGTTGGGAGACAAAAGTTGTCATTCGTTACAAGGATTTCGTTTACCGTCAAAAGGAGTCCAAAGAAAAGCCGATAGGCTTTCCAGAACCTGTTTGGACTAGATGAAAACAGATTTTCAATCTCCCTACACGCACTGAAGTGTCCAAGCAAAAAAAGTTTAACAGTTGTGGAGGATCTAATCAAGATAAAGCTTTGGGATCATATACTGGTGGTTCAATTTCTATTAGTGAGCACATATGTCACGAATGGTTAGTATATTATTATCTCTTTATTTCTGTAACATCAAATATTTTGTTTATTAGATGCTGGCTATTGTTGATGATATTATGCCTATATGGGAGCTTGTTATTACTAATATACTTAATAGCTGGTTACTGTTGATGATATGCCTATATGGGAGCTTGCTATTACTAATATATTGAATAACTGGTTTTTGTTGATGATACGTCAGTTATTGATGATGATATGCCTATATGGGAGCTTGCTATTACTAATATACTTAATAGCTAGTTATTGTTGATGATATGCTGGTTATTGTTAGTTATTATTGATGATATATTGATTATTATCGATGATATGACTATATGGGAGCTTGCTATTATTAATATAATTAATAGCTGATTATTGTTGATGGTATGCTAGTTATTATTGGTTATTGTTGATTATATGTTGGTTATTGTTGATGATATGCTGGTTATTGTTGTTGATGATATGCATATTGTTGCTTATATGCCTATATGGGAGCTTGCTATTTTTTAGACCGGTGATATTAATTGGTCATATGGTTATGGGACTTTGCTGGCCTTTTTTTTATATTTGTTTGTTTTAAATTGAATATATGCCTATGGATCGAAGCTTGTCAAATATAAGCTAAATCATTATTGTTCAAATCTAGGAGAAGCATAATGGTCGGCCACCTACGCTACCCGAGGCCTTCGTTCACACACACACTCTAAATAATGATGGGAAAACTTATGTGGCTGAACAAAGTAAGCAATTGCATGTAAGTAATATAAAATTTATTACTTTTAGCCTTTACAATTATTTAAAGATTCGTGTTTGTAAATTATGTGTTGTAATTTTTTACATTCTATAGGAAAGGTATGAGCAGCTTCGAGATGAGCGATCACAAGGGGAATCATTTGTAGATGAGACCGAGTTATTTTATGAGGTTGTACAATGCTATAAAAGAAGAAAATTATATGGATTGGGCTCATATGTCCCTCATGTTCGATCCAGTTCAGCTGCATCACGCCGTAGCGAGTACAACACTTTAACCAAGGAAGATGTCAAGAAAATTGTCACATAAACCATTCGAGCATTGTTTCCTCACTTGGGAATTCAACAACCAGCTGCTGATCAGCCTAATACTGCTACTGATGGACCTGGACATGATGGTGTTGCGCCTTCAGCTGCACAAAATGATCATCCACATAATAATTATCCATCGGCTCATGGTGGTGGTTCTGCTTCCCAGTTATTTTAGCCGCACTATATGTTTGATCATTATTTTATTTAGATGACACTATTGGTGCTAATTAGTACAATAATATTTGTTATTTTATTGTTTCATGACAGATTAAAGATAATATTATGTAATGTTTTAAATTATTATCTATATATGTGTATTTTGGAATATATTTTGATTTGGAATCAATATATATTTATATGTGTGAGATCATTGCTGTTTATAGGTTGAAAATAAATAAATTACAATCTTTGTATACACGATTAAAATTTTAAAATACAGCAAATTAAAATTCAATTAATAATTTAGCGACGGATTTGCGACAGAAACTGTCGCTAATATGTAAAATATGTAATTTCGGAAATAATTAGCGACTAAATTAGCGACAAATATTCGTCGCTAAATTTTACACTAAATTTTTATTTAGCAACTAATTACGAATATAAATTAGCGACGACAAATTGGTATTTAGCGACGGAATTTTCCGTCGCTAATCTGCAGTTTTTTGATGACACTATTAAAATAATTGATAAATAATATTAAGAGGTAATAATTTCAAAAATAATTATGTATTATCCCATTTTAAAATTATCTAACTATTACATTTTTTATCATATATCGATATAAAATACTTTAACACATCCCATACCATTACATAGGGTAACAAGATAAATCCACAATGGGAGCAATGGGACACTTGCACTATTAAATTTGTAATAATGCAAATAGACTAATGGATAAATTATCTTTTTCTTAAAAAAAAACGATTTGCAGTAATTTTGTAGTATTTTTTTTTTATAAAATCCTTAATTAAAGCAAAAAAGCACCTCCTCCTCCTTTCTTTTGCAGTTCTGCTCGACAAAACAAAACGGGCAGTTCCACCTCCCTCTCACCCAGACCATCATCTCCTTCGCCTTCCTTGGCTGGCCGCTGTTTATTACCTCGAAAGAAAAATCGTTGACTTTTTTTGTGATACCTCATTTGAATCATTGGATATTTTTTGCTTTAATTTCTGATGAATCCTTTGTGATTATTCTTTCCAGTATCGCAACTTTCGGGTCACGAGATCCGCCATAGATGCAAATGTTAAGAATTGATTTCCATTCCGATATTACGGGAGTGAAGTATTAACTATCCGATGGTCATTAAGCGGACCCATTTAAGATTTGAGGCTGCTCTTCATTCCGAGCCTCTAGTTTTCAAAAATCTTCAAGCCACGAAGTAAGTTTCTTCTCTTTGTTTTTGTTTCTCTTGCTAGTTGTTTGGAGTAAAGGATCATTATGGTTATGGTCTGCTATTGCTTGAGGAACAATAAATGGATGGGTTTTATGGATCTTATACAGCTTTTAACTTCATGTTCCAAACTGGAAACATGGTTTCTGTAATACACAAAGTTATAATTTCCGAAGATAATATCACTTAGGTTGCTGGTTCAAATCATTTGCTGTGTACGTACTTTGAAATTCATAGTGGTTACAACAATTTTCTAGAATTTTTGGCTCCTTCACTTCATATACTTAAGATTTAGATCCCCTTAATATTTTACCCTGCATCCACACAATATTAGTGAAAACGATGCTAAAAAAATATGAAATTAAGGGATACGTACGTGGACCGTAACTTTTTCTGTAGTTGATAAATCTAGCAGAATTTTTAGGGAAAAAAAAAAGTTAACGAAGAAATAAAAGATGTGAGCAATAGATGTTATGTTAGGAAGAAAATGGTGAATGTAATGAAAATAGAATTAAAAGCTCTACAGCTTATTCAGTGACAAACCTATTAATAACTAAAACGAGATTGATGGGTTAATGCAGCGAAAGCTATAAAGCTAACCACCACGTGAGTACTGTAATCTTATAGTTTATATTCATGCCCCAACCAGAAAAAATAAATAATTATTAAACTTGGACTGCTTCTGTAAATGGGTCCCAACACAGAGATCTATTCATATATTCTCTTTTAGTTTTACACAAGTTGGAGGAAGTAAAATTTAAGAGAAAAGCTGTGCACTTGCTCCTGTTCAAAGGAACTTCATCACCTAGTCATCTTCTTCCCTCTTTTTCTTTGTTTTTTTTTTTCTAATTTATGTTTTTTATTTAATTATTAGAACATATTAAACATTTCATGAAGTTAATTAAAAATTATCATGCAAAAATAGTTACAGCAAATAGAATGAAAAACAAGAAAGGCCTGAGAAATGACAAATATGACAAGCACAATACAGGACAAACTACCTTTTTGGTGGCTACTTGTCCTGTCACGTGTAATAAAAATCCATTGCCACCATGGGCATTTGATGTCAGCTTTACTACACACAGCCAACAATTATAAATGTTCAAGTAGAAGATAGTCAATATCAGCATATATCACTATTACACTGCTCGCATTCTTTTCTACTTCTTTCAAATTTTCCCAGTTTTAACACTCATTTCTGATACATAAATCACACCTAAATTATGCTGATTTGCTTTAATTTCCTTTTCTGTTTTGATATAAAAATAAGGTTTAAGAACCTATCTTGCATTAAACAAAGATTAATGAGAGGAAATAAATAGGTATTGAAAGATAATTTTAGCATAAGAAACATGCCAAAACTAGAATTTGTAACATTGGCAGAAACAAAGAACTCTCATCAGCAATAGAAGGAAACAAATAGGATCAGATAGAAAGGAGGTCTGCCAGTGTCAGTTGTTACAAACTTGCAAAAATTGTAGCAAAGGAAGACATAGAGAATGCATAAGCACATTACGGGTGTACATTAATTTTTAAGTTCATTATCCTTGAGAACAATTGATGTGTTATTTCAGAAAAGAAAAGCACACAGACTTTTATGCAAATAAGAAACTAACGTATCTATTAAACTGGACATTGAGCAACTGAGGATTATATGAAAGCTGTATTTATGCAACATGATGATAAACATTTTGCATGTATTGGAGAAAAATCTTAAAACTGTAACTTTAGTTTTATTCCTTCTATGCGAGTTTCTCCACTGTGCCAACTTTTAAGAGAACCTCAAGGTTACTGAGCATATGATCTGACTTCTTTCTTTTCGTTTCTTTTCTTTTTTTAGACAAAGCCGACACTGACTTGGAAGGAAGCGAGAAAAGTACATGAAAATAAAAGAAACTAAAAGAAGCAGAGTTATCTCTGAACTTCCTTCTACAATTGTACCCATATCTCTTTTTAAAACCTGAAATTGCCCCAGAAAGGAAGGCAGAGATTACCCACTGTCCATGCTTTACACTTGCCGATGCTATACTACACACCTCAGCATCCCATGACAGCACAATTATACACAAAGCTGCCTGAGGCTTTCCTCGCAAGCAGATCCCACTGTGGGGGGCCTTCATTTGGAACCCAGGAGTTAATCTCAATTACTCCCCCACCAAAAGCCCTAGGTCCACCAATAACCATCAGACGATCTCCGCATGCACGGAATGCCAGCCCCCAACCATTCATTGAAGTTGCCCCTTCAGGCAGTTCTCCCAGTGTGATCCAGACATTCTTTTCTTTATCATATTTTAGCACTTCCTTTTCGGCATAATTGGCTGCATAAAGCTCATTATTTACAACTGCAATTAAAGGAGGTGCATTAGCTGCAGCAAGTGCTCCATTCCCCTCGTTCCCCACATTTCGTGCAGGGCTCATATTAGGTATCTCTTGCCATGTCTTCGTCGCCAAATCATACACCTCCCCGGATGTAAGCACGTCTTTATTTCCTCCCGCAATCCCACCTATAACATAAAACTTCCCATCCATAAATACTCCAGAACACATTTTCCTGGCTTTATGCATGCTTGGAATGTTAATCCACGTGCCAGTTTCTGAATTATAAAGCTCTGCTGAGCTCAAAACATTACCACGTGGATCACAACCGCCTGCTAGAATTGCAATTTCCCCTAGACTGGCTGATCCAAACAAACAACGAGGCGTGTTTGTCATCTTGCCAGATGTCCACTTGTTTGTTAAAATGCTGTATCGATAAATAACATGGGACTCTATTTCCTTTCCGAAAACAAGGAGTTCGGTACCAACAGCCAAAGACTCCTTATCCGAACACATAAAGCATTCATTTGAATTCATTCCTGGCAAATGCATCCATCGGCGGCGAAGGGGATCAAAAGCCTCCCATTCAAGCAGGTTACAGGAGAAGTACACCCAATGCTCAACAAATCCCATTTCCCGCCTCAGCTTGTACAGTAGACCACTCTGAACTAGGGAGTGGAAGCTTTTATTCAAAGAAGCAATAGTGCCATAATCAGACCTTGAGCAGTGGAGGAGACAGCTTATGGTCACTTCTCGACCCAGTTGATTAATAAGAGAACTTGAATCTGATTTGTCCTCCAGATGATCTTGGTAATCTGGTTGATTAGGTAGTAAAGCAGACCAACCCTGCAGACCATTTGCCTCATGGTCATTCGATGGCTGACCAGTTTGGATTCCACCAACAACTTGCAGGCCCTCCACTTGATGTTGATTATCTGACTGATCATTTTGGATTACACCAAGAACTTGCAGGCCCTCCACTTGATGCTGATTATCGGACTGATCAGTTTGCATAACAAGAGAATCACTCAAACCCACTGCTAGCTGGTGATTATCTAGCTGGACAGTTTCAGCAACACAAAAACCACTCATACCTTCTGCTTGATGTGGATCTGGTTGATCAGATACTGCAACAGGAAGAACAAGCAGACGCCTTTTTTGATGTTGTATGTCTGGCTGTTCAGTTTGTGCAATTGAAAGAATAGGCATACCTTCTGGTTGCTGATTATATGGTTGTTCAGTTTGCACAATAGAATGACCACACAACACTTGATGATGATCTGGTTGATCAGATTGCATAACAGAAAGAGCATGCAGACCCTCTACTTGATGTTGGTTATCCGTTTGATCAAGTTGCAAAGGAGGAAGAACAAGCAGACCCTCCAAATCTTGATGTTCCTCCTGGGCATATATCGACCTGGCTGCCTTCCTTGATGTGTTTACTTCTCCACCTTCCGATGGGCGCTTGCCAGAGCGCTCACCAACCCGACTAGCATTGTAATCCCATTGGCTCTCTTGCTCACATGAAGCTGGTAAATCCCTTGAGCCGACATAACACCCCTCCAACATGTTGCTGCAATTAACAAGAGAGCCATAAACTTGCCTTTCTTCCGCATCATAATAAAATGCAAAAACAATCAATCAGTAAATGAGAATCGTATTCTCAAACCAATTCATGTCTTTAAGCATCTAAGTATCCAGGAACCTCTTTTTTTTTTTTTTTTCCAAACGAGTCCAGCTTTTATAGATGATATTTTAAAGGAAAATGATGTAACCAACCATTAACATTCATTCTAACTAAAACAAGAAAGCAGACAGGAAAATGATACAAAAAGAAAATTTCTGGTGTTAAAGACATCCAAATTTGCAAAGCAAAGAACCACTCACACTCCCAAGGAAACTATCAATGAATCCATTTATGATATAAAAAATAAAAAGCATTTTCTATCAGCCTCGAATTTTCTTATAGTATTTACTGTCAAAATATTGCATATCAAAATTTGAGAAGCCACATGCTACAGAAATGAATAAGACAATGAAAAACAGCTAAAAATGAGAAATGGCAAGTAACAGAATCTGATCTCTGTACCCAAAACAGCAAGGTGATTGAAAAGATAACAAAATTTAATCAAGAAGTAAGACTCCCAATCAAAATTCGCAACACTCAAACCAGAATTCAATTCCTTTGCAAATTTCCCAGCAAGCAAGAAAACAGACCAAGCAATGATCAACACACCAAAAAACCAGCATCATCTATCCATAAAAGCAATGATAAGTGGAGCAACCCAAAAGAACCAAAACTACAAAAACAATAAACAAATGAACTCAACATCAACAATGACAGTGGCACCATAGAAACAATGACAGCCTTTAAAAACAGGAAGCAGAAAAAGAGAGAGAGCTCACAAATTGGGCAGCAAAGACTCCAACTTTCACTGTTATTCGATTATGATTCTGTATGAGAACAAAAACCCAATTGCAATTCTCTCTCCCTCACGACAAACTCTGGTTTTCTAGTTGTATTCGCCGAGAGAGAAAAATAAAAGAGTTGGGTTAATGGTTATGTGGGTTTATATGGGGGGACCTTTTATAGAGTGAAATAAATAATAAAAAAATTTAACAGAAAAAGAATAGAAGAGAAGGGGTGGTGGGGCGTACTACGGTAGTGATAAAGAGAGAAATGCTGAATTTGGTGGATCGCCGATGAGGATTGCGGCGAAAACGAAACCGCTAACGGCCGTTTTTGAATTGCACGTGTTGGTATCTTAAAGCAATCTACGCTATGTGTTTTTTTGGGCATATTAGTGTTGTGTTGTGTGCGCTCTTGTAGGCGTGAGTTGCTTTTTTCCTTTTTCCTTTTTTTTTTTTAAATTATTTTCTTTTTCCTCCTTCTTCACCTTTTTAAGTAATGAAATTAATAGTTTTTTTTTTAGTAATTGTGTAATTCGATTTGAACTTATCTATCAAAAGATATATTTTTTATTTGCATAAAGAAAATTATTTTTACTTTTTCATAAAAATAATATTTAAAAATTGCATTGGGTGAAAACTGAAATAAAAAGAACTTCTATTTTACTCTGTTTTTTGTAAAGCAATTAGAGAAGGTACATTTTTTTTATTGCATAAAAAAAAGAGGTGTATATAAAAAAAATTGAAAAGCATTATTGATTATTCTTTTAATTTAATTCAATTATGTTTGTTGAGACTTGAGATCTATAATTAAAAAATTTATCACATATATTTTGATCTATAATATGTGAACTTTATTTGTTATGCAATAACATATTTATGTACATTTAGCAACCATAGAACTTACATTGACATATTCCTTTTTCTTTTTTTAATTGACTTCATATTTTTTTAATAAAGAGGAGATGTATTCATAATAAATTTTATTATTGTATAAGCAAGTCAATATTTTAATTTAGTTCGTGTCGTTTAAATAAATATCAGGCATTTTTTTAACTTTCTTAATGGTAATGTATTCCAAATAAAGTTAATTAGATGGTAAGATTTACTATAATGATAATTTTGTTAAGACCTTCATATCTTAAATATTTTATACTGGATGTTTTTTAAAAATTATATATTTATTTTACGTTTTAAAATAGATCACTTGTCTTTTAAATTGCCAGTTGGCTAGAAGATCAAATTTATGGTGCAGAAGTTTTCTGAAGTAAATATCTTATACTCGAATCTCCTATTAAGGTTATCGTTCTATCTTCTTTTATTTATTTTTAAATTTTTATTTTTATTGAATCATTCTATCTTCTTAATTTTATTTATTTTTAATTTTTATTGAATCATTCCTGAAATACTAATTTTAAGAGTTAAGATTATTTGCGTGGATTATTCTCTAACAGAAAGTTTTAGATCTTTGGGGATTGGCATCTCCTCAGCTTCAAACTATGATTTCCATCGTTAATTAGAAACCTAAATTTTTTTTTTTGGACATCTAAATACTTGATCAATAATTATGTTCTTGCAGATTTTTCTAATACCTTTTGTTTTAATTCCTGTTAGTTAAAAACAAAAATGCTATGAAAAATAAAATATACAAGTAACTGTTGGATCGGAGGGATATATATATATATATATATATATATATATATATATATATATATATATATATATATATATATATATATATATATATAATTGAAGTATTGAAAAATCTCTACCATTTTTGTAATATTTTAATACATCAAGTATTTAAATGATTTTAAAAAAACACATTGATTTCAATTTTGTTTTGTTTACCTAAAAAATTCTTTAACGAACAATCACATGTTGAATCTATCACTTTCTTATAAAATTATATTTAAGTATCAACTGTTTTATTTGTGCACTGAAATACATGTTTTTTTTTAAAGAAAAAAAGAAAAGAACCAATAACGTATATCATCAATATATATTTAAAATGTAATTTCATATAAAATTGGCAAAAAATAAATAATTTAAATTTTAGTTTAATTTTCTGAATTTTTTAGCAGTAATATTAATTCCATCTTCCAAACACAGATTGGCCAATGAAGGAAGGCAAATATTATCGTAAAAATAATGTTTTTTTTTTCTTAAAATTTGGATATGTTTCCATTTCTTTAAGAATTTCTTTGCTTTCCATACTATATATTCCCTGATTAACTTTAATTCACCAAACGATTTTGGCTGTTTATGATTTTACAAAATCCAATGAAACCGTCGAATTGACCTTTTCCTCAAATAAAATACAAAACCACATGCGTATGATGTTATTTCTTTGGGATTTTTGCTTCGATTCCTTTTGTCTCTTTGCGTTGATTTTTCTTTTTATTTTCCTTCCTATGGTTACCTCACCTTACGGATTCTTTCATTTATTACCATACTTAGCACCAAAATCCTCAATTGCTCTTCTTTCCCACTTATTGCCTTTTCTCTTTTCCCTTTCGATTTATGGCAACGGATCCTATACATAATCTAATAGGATTTCTTGCAAATTTATGCACACATTGATATTTAGTGCTCTGATTTTGAATTTATCGTAAATGATAAATCTCTTTCCGTATATATATTTTTTAGATAATTAAAACTTATAGAGTTAAAGTACTTGAATATCAGATCTCACGTAATTGAGATTGACAGATTTGTAAGTCTGATGTGACAATTTGCAAGATATAAGCTGTGTAATATGATAGCCAAGCGGAGTGTCTAAGTTGGACTTGCAATTGTTAGATTGGATCCGAATATGATAAATTGAATAGTATCAATACACATGAAAATAATTAATTCGATTCGCACTTTTTATCTCCAAGAATGTAAAATTATACATAAAAAAAATTCCTTAATTGTAATTTGGAGAGGGATAATTGTGGTATTTGGAAACCTAAAGAGTAAAGATAGTGTGAATAATGAGAAAAGGAGCAAAAAGAAAAGGAATAAAATAGAGAGCATCTACAGAACGGAAGAGCAACAAATGGCAAAATATGAAAAGAAGTATGAATGGGTGAGAATTGAAGAACAAATGGCTATGACTTTTTCACCAAACTGCAACAAATGGCTATGAATTTTGCAGAGAAGGTTGTTGGGCATGACACGCATTTGCATGCTCTTCTGCATTCTCAATCTTTGACACCTATTTTATTTTCTTTTGACAGCTAATTAATATCACTATTTATTTTTATATTTATAATTGATGGATTCAAATAATAAATATGTTATTTTCCATTCAATGTTACATATTATTATGCCCGCTGCTAGTTGCTTATAAGTTTGAAGACTTTTATAATTTATCGATTATAGATATAAAAAGAAAAATCCATAAAAACCAATTCAATATTAATAAAAAGAAAAATATTATTTTTATTAAAAACTTTATTTTTAGAAAATTCCGTGGCTTTATTCATCATGCGTATGTGTTGTATTCTTATTTTTCTCATGTTTAGAGAATTGGCTAGACTTATAAGCAAGATTTTATGTTTATCGTATACTTTCATTTTGTATTTTTAATTTAAATTTGATTTTATATACATTTAATAAGTTTTGATTTATATAGCGAGGAAAATTAAATTTTTTATATTTCTACAAATCGATTCAAGAGATTACGATTTGTAAATATTTTTTTACGGTTAAAAAGTTATCATTACATAGTTAATCAATTTATTTAACAGTATAGTTTAGATTTGAATTTTTTTTCCAAGCCGGTCATAATTAAACATATATGCAGTCAATAAAAGAGTCAATGAAAAATTTTACCGGCCATTAACATTTGCTCTTTGATTTCCAAAAGCCAATGTGTAAAGTGCCAATTATATAAGACATTATAAAAATATTATATATTTATAATTAATTCAAGTAGGATATATACTTAATAATTTTTATGGTAAATAAATATGGGCTTTTATGGATGAATATATATATTGCGCACTCACATTTTTCTATGTTTCATAAATACTATTTTTAATTTTTTTTAATTGCTATTTTTTATATTTCAACTTTCAAAAATATCTTACCATTTATTTCTTATCTTACATTGGTTTAAAAATACAAAAAATAAATGCAGCATTTTAACTTTTAACCTGAGATGTAAAATATTTCGTTTCAAGCTTTCTGATGCAGATAATGTTCTGAAATGGTGCAGCGACGACAATGTAGCGAATAATGTGACATGGGAAGCCATTAAAACCAAAGAAAAAACAGTACATAGAAGTATTATTGTATAAATTAATGTAATACCGTTAATACTCCATCATCGTTAAGTTGCTATATCTGAAGGGCAGTAAACATACAAATGAGCTTGGCAATCGTGAAACTTGGATTAGCTAAACAGCTGAAGTTGCATTGTCCATTTTATTTGAATTAGTTCCCTAATTGATGTAAGAATATTGCTGGTGACAAATGCAAGACACTTGGTTAGGAATTTGATTATTTTTGCAAATAAACAAACTCGTGAATTCATTTGGTTGGAGGAATATTTCTTCTTTAGCTAGAATCATTTTAATTGTTGAATTATCAAGACTATAATGACATCATCGTATCAATTATTAGGAGATCATCATGTCCTACACCATTAGAATATACTATTCCCTTTAGGTTGTGCCTCCGAATGATCTTCATATACTTTTCACTTCATTTTTTTTAACAATTATATGAATCAACTTTGTACATAAAAAAAATATTATATTTTTTAAATATAAAAATATATTATATTTTTTTATACATAAAAATACAGTATATTTTCTTTTATATATAAAAAATACAGTGTATTTTTTTGTATATAAAAAATATAGTGTATTATCTTTTGTACATAAAAAATACAGTATATTTCTTTTGTATATAAAAAATACAATATATAATTTTTTATATATAAAAAATACAATATATGATCTTTTGTACATAAAAAAGATAATATATTTTTTCTGCAAAAAAATATAGTGTATGATTTTTTGTAAATAAAAAAACATAATATATGATCTTTTATACATAAAAAATATAATATATTTTTTTGTACATAAAAAATACAATATATTTTATTTTGTACATAAAAAATAGAGTGTATGATCTTTTGTATATAAAAAATACAGTGTATGATCTTTTATAAATAAAAAATACAGTATATTTTTTCTAGAAATAAAAAATACAGTGTATGATCTTTTATATATAAAAAGTACAGTGCATTTTTTATACATAAAAAATATAGTGTATTTTTTTTGTACATAAAAAATACAATATATGACCTTTTGAACATAAAAAATACCGTGTATGATCTTTTATACATAAAAATATAGTATATTATATTTTATACATAAAAAATATAGTGTATTTTTTGTACATAAAAAATACAGTTTATGATTTTTTATACATAAAAAATATAATATATTTTCTTTTATACATAAAAAATATATTATATTTTCTTTTTTATATAAAAAAATACAATGTATGATCTTTTGTACATAAAATAATACAGTGTATTATCTTTTGTACATAAAAAAAATATAGTGTATTTTTTTCTTTAAATAAAAAAATATAGTGTATGATATTTTGTACATAAAAAATACAGTATATTTTCTTTTGTACTTAAAAAATATAGCATATTTTTTAAATATAAAAAATACAGTGTATAATTTTTTATACATAAAAAATATATTATATTTTTTATATATATAAAAAATACATTGTATAATATTTTGTACATAAAAAATACAGTACATGATCTTTTGTACATAAAAAATACAGAGCATATTTGACACTTGCATCTTTTCATGTATACACAGAATATGATGCACTATTGTATCAATGTCATCAATTCGGACCTTTTTATGCAACCTCATTTTGCAAATCGTTTGCACTTTTGCTTCGATTTCTATAATTTCTTGGGGAATTCGTGGATATTTAGGAGTTCTTATCATCACCATTTTTATCACACATAACAGAAAATTAAACAACAAGTACAATCATGCATATACATATATGATTGAAACTCATTTCAATCTACAAATACGGATAAAATGTTACTTATAACAGAATATAAATAATCAATACACTCGTATACAAATACATATGATTGAAACTCATTTCAATCAACAAATAAAGAAATATCCACAAAATATAATTTTCAAACAAATTTAAAAATTTAAGAAGAAAGAAAAAAAATAATTTTCTCAATTTTAATTAATTTTAAAATAATTTTAATTGGAATAAAATCCAAAAAATATTTTCTGCTCCTCAAAAAACTTTCAAAAAATTACCAAAAAATTAAAAAATTTGAGAAAATCATATTAAAAAAATTTGAGCTGATTTAGAGATCGGAGGAAGGCTCGCGCGCCTCCATGTGCCGACAAGGGTGGGCCTCACGTGCGACGTACTCACCATGCACTAGCTGAGGTACTCTACCACGTGGTATGACCCCTACTGGGCCACATGGTGCCACTTGGTGTGACCTCACTGCCATATAGCAGTCACTCATTGGTCTACATGGATGATATGTAGCATCCACTGAACAGACATGTGACACGTGACATGACCACAATCTGCCCAATGGTGTGGTTAAAACAGAAAAAAAATTTCAATCCATCGAATTTTTCTAGGGTGGGATTTTTGAGATCCCTGAGTCCAATGGTGTGGTTAAAAATAAAAAATTTTCACTTGAAATTTCAATTACGGATTTTTAAAATTAAAATTTTCATGTAGACATACACTAAAAATATACAGACCAAAAAATATACATACATACATCTACAATATTAATATGCATATTATACAGTCTGAATCGTGTCTGAATTTTCATAAAAATATAGATCTCTAAAAACTAAACAAGCCGAAACGCAAAAATATGGACTCTAATACCAATGAAATAAAATATATCATGATATATTATGAGAAATAAATATAAATACCTCTTGAAATACATATCGTTGAAGCAAAAATCGTATATTTCATGTTACCGGCAAACCTTTCACCAACGTGTTATGAACTACGAGATGAAAGCATAGATCCACAAACTAAAAACCTCTTAGATAAAGAGAGAATACACGAAAATAAACCAACAGAGTTTTAGTATCTCAGATTTTTCTCTTCTCTCCAAATGAAGGATTTTAGTCCTTATATAGGGATTCAATTAAGGTAACATAAATTACCTTAATTATGATTATTAAAATTCACAGTTACACAAATTAAGTAAAGGAAATAATGTTACATTAATATATCAGTTATCTAATTTAAATTAGATAATTGTCCATACTAATATACTTATAAATGGCAAATTTCCTAATTAAAGGAAAATCTAATATGGAACTAATTCAATATGTATTATTTCCTATTTCAATTTTATCACGTTTATATCGGAATCAATTTATTATTTCGTGAGTAATGGACGTATCCCATTTTTCTTCAAATTTTATGCGATAAATTTAAAAAGTATACAAATCTGATACAAACTTTTAAAAATATAGGTATTTAATATAAAAAAAGATTAAAATTATTTATTTTTTCAAAATAATATTTCTAATTACAAGTATCACATCACAGTTTTCGTTATCACATACCATTAAGTGAACCTCTTATTATATGACTACTGACCACGATATATATATATATATATATATGAAAATTACATTTTAAAGTTCTTGAAAATTTTTTCTATCAAATTTGTCAACTATTTTTGCATTTCATTAGCTCTTTAAAATTTTATTTTATACATATTGAATATAAATAAAAACTTAATAAAATAAATAAAAAGAAATTATGGACTCAATATATATGAAAATAATACTATCATTTTATCCATATTTAATAATTTTGGATCTAATATATACTGAAATAAAAAGTTTAGACATCATAAAAGTTAAAAATTTAATAGAAAAGAATAGAAAATTTTATGGAATCAATGCTCATTCCTTAGCATAACCTTCTCCTATTTGCCTCTACGTGGAAAATTCTTAGAGTTCGGTGCGAGAAAATAACATTAATAATAAGTTATTATCTAACTTGAGTTCGTATGATCAGATTCTTTAATTAAATTAATAATAAATTTAGGGGTGAGCATTTGGTCGGTTCGGTTCGGTTTTGGACCGAACCGATTGAACCGAAAACTGAAATTTAAAAAATATAGGAACCGAACCGAAACCGAATTATATAGAACCAAAAACTGAATGAACCGAAATAATTTCGGTCGGTTCGGTTCGGTTCATTCGGTTCTGGGTCAATATAGGCTTATTTTTTATTGGGCTTTTAACCTATATGGCTCCATAAATTAAATTAATTTATATTCAACAAAATAAATTCATTTAAAATAACTAAAATGAAAATAATATACATAAATTTATTATATTATGTCTATAATAAATACTAATCAAAATATTTTATTGAATTTATTAAGAATTAATTAGTTCATAATTAATTCGTAAGAAATATTATAATAAAAACATTTAAATAACTATTATAAATATATTTTTTTTGTGTTCAATATTATTCAACTTTATTGAAACACAAATTCTTTGAGTTAGCATGAGAAAATTTTATTAGGATTAAGTGTATTTTTATAGGATTAACCAAAACCAATTTGATTTAATATGAAATTGTATCTATATTTAGAGTTATGAATATATTCAAACTTTACAAGATAGGAAACTAATGTAAACAAAGGTTAAAATCCAGGAATTTCAGGTTGTGTTTTTCCAATTAAAAAATTTATATTAAGTTATTTTACTTACTTTTAATTTTGGCCGGATTAAAATTTTAATTGACAATAAAACAAAACTTGTAAAGTTTAAAAAAAATGAAAAAAAAAATTAAAGTAAAAAACAAATGTTAAAATTCAGGAGTTTCAGGTTGTATTTTTCCAATTAAAAAATTTATATTAAGTTATTTTACTTACTTTTAATTTTTGCCGGATTAAAATTTTAATTGACAGTAAAACAAAACTTGTAAAGTTAAAAAAAAATGAAAAAAAATTAAAGTAAAAAACAAATGTTAAAATTCAGGAATTTCAGGTTGTGTTTTTCCAATTAAATTAAAACTTTAATTGACAATAAAACAAAATGAAAAAAAAATTAAAGTAAAAACCATAGAAAACTGTTAATGTGCCTTCACTGGGATTTGAACACGGGATCTTTTACAATTATAGATGTGTTCCACTCCACCCATCCAAAGCCTATTTTCTGAAATTTTAATACTATAAAATATATATATATATATAAAAACTTCGGTCGGTTTGGTTCTTTCGGTTTTTCAATTTTAAGAACCGAACCGAACCGATAAAACCGAGTTTTAATTTCGGTTCAGAACCGAACGAACCGAAAACCGAAAAAACCGAACCAAATAGACCGAAATCAATTCGGTTCGGTTCTGCACACCCCTAAATAAATTGATAAAATGGCTGTAGGATATATACATAATACATATATTAATTTAGTTTATAAAATAGCGATTAGTAGGTAACCAGACAAGTTAAATCTTGAATTTGTCTTGTATATCCAACTAGATAAACCAGGCCATTATTTTGTGCTAAGTTTGGCCCATATCTACAAACTAATATAAAATTTAAAGATTCATGTACATATATGAAAAGAATAAAATATCTAAAAAAAAATCCAAATGATAACAAAATTAATTGGATCCGAGCCTATATACTCAAATCAACCGAACTAGCTAAACGAATTTGTGAAAATATAACTGATGAACCTTGCAAATAATAATTAGAACTTATAAGTTAATCACTAATTTGGACATTATAAGACATTAATTTCTATCTATATGCTCAAGACATTAAACATCGGATTAAAAACAGTTGAAAACGTAACTTTGATCTTAATTTCTTTTCACGTTGTGTACATATAACCCACTATATCTTTCTAGAATTATATAAAAATGGAATATTTGGATCCAAAAGTTCCTTTTATTCAACATAAAAATCTGTACTTTTTTTTGAGAAAGAAAAAGAAAAAAGTGAGAGAAAGTACTGATTCGCATGCTTCCATTGGCATTCTGGGCCTTTTGATGCCCATTAATTAGCTTGCTTCACTTTTGTACTAAATTCCCTAAACAGACAAAATCAAATCAAACATGCTTTCCATAGAGTTTAGTGGTGCAAATTAACAATCAAAATTCCCATCTATTTTTTTATTATTATTTTGTCCTAACTTTTCTGTGGAATGTAACTTTTGTTTAGTATAATTATTAATTAAATTATTTGCATTCTTTACAACACATCCTTGTGCAAATCCAAATTCCATCGAAAAATTACCACAACTCAGACTAATCTTAATTACTAAATCATTCTAATTAGTTCAAATGATCAAAATTTGAATAAAATTGGTGGACTAAGTGGGCCTTTTGGAAGAAGTTGCCCTGCCAATCTTTTGGACTATGCTTGAATTGGGCCATAAAGGTTGGATTGAAAGGCATGGCCCATTTCAAATCATCCTCCATCTCTATTACTTGATGCTGGCAGACATAGCCAATACAAACTTCACCTACGAATCTATGATTAACAGTGTACAGCTTAGATTAAGAAAGAGAACAAATGGTGAAATGCTTAATAATAATAATAATAATAATAATAATAATAATAATAATAATAACAACAACAACAACAGTAATAATTTATCTACCATAAGTATATACATACAAATAAAATAAATTTAAGCCTTTTATGGAGGCTTTAAGGGGCTTTCTCTTTTTGAGAAAAATTATCTATCTTTTTTCTTATTAATTTGAAAATTAATTAATTTTTTTTCCTCATTAATTAAAGATAAGGATAAATTTTTATATATAATTAGTTCTTTGATATATATTATTATAACTTCTGTAATAATTCAAATATAATTTTTCAATATTATCTTTTTTTTAATTAGATAAGAAGTGATAGGAGCTTGAAAAGCTCATAAATATTGTGTGTTAACGTGTGGTTTTGTCCAGTATTGTGTTTATTATTTTGGTATTTTATCTATATTTTGTTGCTTTTATGTGTTTTGTGTATGTGTAGTTGTTTTATTTGTTTTATAGGAGAAGGGGATGATTTAGAGATTAAAGGAGTCAAGTGAAAGAAAGAAAGCCAAAGGTGAGCTAGAAAGGAAGTGTCGCGAGCGCGACAAGGGGGCGAGGTCGCGACAGCATGAAGGGCAGAGAGCCAGGCCAATCAAGCATAAGCGTGCCATGTCGCGAGGGCGACAAAGCAGAAGGGCTCGCGACAGCCAGCCGAGCAGAGCGTGTATTGTCGCGAGCGCGACAGTAGTCGCGAGGGCGCGACAAAGTGCGGATGAACAGTTAGAATTCTGAAGTGATGCAATTTTCCATGAACAAGGACAATTCTTGTGAAAGGATGTCTTGAAGGGACATAATTTTTAGAGAGGCATATATATGCCAAGTGAACAGAATTTTGATGATGAATTTTTATAATTTGATTTTGTGATCCTAAGAACAATTAATTTCTTTTAGTACTTTAGTTTTTATTTTCATGTTTTGAAGAGGAGACAAGAAGCAAGGAAGAAGAAATCTTGTGTGAAGGGAAAAGGGTTGAGAGATCCCCTTCTTCTTGTCCTTATGTTTTATGTTTCTTCCTTGTAATCTTTACATGAATATTATGTTTGCATTTGATTATATATGAACAAATTTCTATTTCCATTTATAATATTGATCTTTGGTTGTAGTATTTTCTATTAAAAGTTTATTGGTATCATTATAAGTTAAGGAAGACGACCTTCAATGTGCAATTCCTTTTCTGAAAATTCACAAAATGTTTATAAATAAGGGAGTTAGCGAGAGCAACATCTTATTGAAAGTTAATAGAAAATTCATTATCAAAGCATAGTTTGACAGATCACATGTGGAGATAATTGTTATAGGTTGGTGTTTAATCTTAAAATGTGTAATTAAAATCCACTAGTTCATTAACGAGAGTTGAGAATTAGTACTTTAATTGTATGTTTTAGGCAATCTAATTCATGTCAAGAGAGTGGTTTAGAAATTTATTCCAACTTGGCTTACTAATAAGATTAAAAATTATAATTAAAATAATGGTATCAAATGCATGATTATTTAATTTCATAATATTTATTGTCTTCTTTGATTATACTTAACTAGGATTTAATTAATTTTATGCAATAGAGTAGTTAGAATTAACTTGCATTTTTGAACATCGTAAACAAGATTAAAATTGAGTAGTAATAGTGGGTGATTAAAATCAACATTTCCTTGTGGGATCGACATCTGAAGTACTATAACCAGTACACCGTATACTTGCGGTATTTAAGCTTTAGAAAAAGCATATCAAGTTTTTGGCGCCGTTGCCGGGGAAATTGATTGATTTAATTTATTACATTATGAACCTTGATTTAAGATTTTGGATTACGATATTTAATTTATTGTTGCTTGTTGTGAATTTTTAGGATTTGACTGTTCATGCCGCGTACGAGGAGTTCGCAAGAAGAACTTGAACCGTTCAATCCGGAGATAGAGAGATTTCTTTTGAGTAACCGTAAGTCAAATAAAAAGAAGAATCGGAGTAGACGAATTATTATGGCTGAAGAAGAAAATCCACCGCGCTTGATGGACTTTGCCACGCCAGCATTGAGTGGTGCTCAACAAGGTGTGGTAAGACCTACGGTAAATGCAAACCAATTTGAAATTAAACCATCGCTTTTACAAATGATTCAAAACAGTATCCAATTCTATGGTTTGGCAAATGAGGATCCAAATGCTCATTTGGTAAATTTCTTAGAAATTTGTGATACTTTTAAGATTAATGGAGTTTCGACGGATGCAATCAAGCTTAGGCTTTTTCCTTTTACATTAAAGGACAAGGCAAAGGCTTGGTTGAATTCCCTTACTAGGGGTTCTATCACAACTTGGGACCAATTAGCCCAAGTCTTTTTATCAAAATACTTTTCTCTAGCAAAAACTGCCAAAATTATTAAAGATATTACTACTTTTATTCAACATGACTCTGAATCTTTGTATGAGGCATGGGAAAGGTTCAAAGAATTGCAGCGAAGTTGCCCACACCACAATTTGCCAAGGGAATTGCTTATGCAGACATTCTATAACGGTGTGAATCCGACCACTCGAGGAACCATTGATGCGGCAGCAGGGGGATCTTTGATGAGGAAGACCACGGAGGCTGCATTTGAATTATTGGAAGAAATGTCAATGAACAATTGCATGTGGCCAACCGAGAGAGTTAGGGAGACAAATTTCTCAAATACAAGGGGAGTTCATGCAGTAGATTCAGTAGTAGCTTTGCAAGCTCAAATTGAGCAGTTGACGCAAAAGATCAATAGCCTAAGTGTGGGTAGTAGTCCAACTAGTGGGTGTAGTATATGCGGACAATTAGGTCATGGAAGTGAATGGTGTAATTTGGGTATGGCTAGTACTGAAGAACAAGTTAGTTTTATCCAAGGACAAGGAAGAGGAAACCCATATTCAAACACTTACAATCCCGGTTGGAGAAACCACCCGAATTTTTCTTGGGGCAATAGTAGTAACCAAAATAGGATAGTGGGGTTTCAACAACCCCAAGATAGATTTGGAGCGTTGGAGGTTAAAATGGATAGATTTTTGGAGGGCATAAATATGAAGTTTAATGCTCAAGAGGAGACCCAAAAGAGGATGAAAACTAAGTTTGATCAAATAACCAAGAATCAAGCTTCCTCCATTCATAATTTGGAAGTTCAATTGGGGCAAATTGCCAAGGCTCTTCCGTCGCGAGTACAAGGGAGTTTACCAAGCAATACGGAGGACAACCCAAGAGAACATTTAAAAGCCATTAAATTGAGGTCAGAAAAGTCTTACACTAATGAATTTGTTACAACTAACAATTTTGGTAGTGTGCAGGAAACTAAAAGGCACGATGGGCCTTGTGTCGCGAGCGCGACACCTGTCGCGAGCGCGACAGAGGAAGGAGCTACCACCATCGCGAGTGAAGTTGATGTCGCGAGCGCGCCAGTTACAGCGAAAGAGCCCTCTGTCGCGAGCGCGACACCTGTCGCGAGCTCGACGGAGGGGGTTGTACCAGGAAAAATTCCAAGGGTTTTCACCCCACGACCACCATTTCCGCAAAGGTTGAAGCAAGAGAGTCAAGATAAGCAATTTCAATCTTTTCTTGATAAATTGAAGCATGTTCATATAAATTTAAACTTTATTGAGGCTATAACACAAATTCCTAACTATGCAAAATTTCTTAAAGATTTAATTGCTAAGAAAAGAAGTTGGGAAGATGTTTCAACCATTGAATTGACTGAGGCATGTAGTTCTATCATAACAAATAATTTGCCTACTAAGCTGAAGGATAATGGTAGTTTTACCATTCCATGCATTTTAGGAGATGTTGAGTTCCCTAAGTATTTATGTGATTTAGGAGCAAGCATTAACCTTATGCCATTATCTATTTTTAAGAAATTGGGGTTGGATTATGTTAAACCTACTTCAATGATTTTACAATTAGCTGACCAATCCATTAAAAAACCATATGGTATAGTGGAAGATGTATTAGTTAAGGTTGACAAATTTATTTTGCCTGCTGATTTTGTCATCTTAGATTTTACTTATGATGTGAAATGCCCATTGATTTTAGGGAGACCTTTTATGAGAACAAGTAGGGCATTGGTTGATGTCTATGAGGGTTCATTAATTTTAAGAGTGGGGAATGAAAGTGTAGAATATCGCATGGATAGGGCATTAAGATACCCCATGGAGGAAAATGTATGCATGAGAATAGATGTCATTGATGTTTGTGTAGCAGCAGTATTTAATGAAGCAGGTGTAGATGGGGAAATCATCGAGGAAGAAGCTAGTGGGAAGGATGAGCAAGAGGGTGCAAGGCCAGAACGATTATATCGGAATGATGCACCTATACCACCTTCAATTGTAAGTCTTCCTACGGTAGAGTTGAAAGAGTTGCCAAGTCACTTGAGGTACGCATTTCTTGGTTTAAATCATACTTTACCTATCATCGTATCTAATAAACTTACTAGTAATCAGGAATCTTTGCTAGTAGGGGTGGTTAAAAGGAGAATAAAAAGTATAGGTTGGCAAATTTCGGATTTGAAAGGAATTAGTCCTAATGTTGTCATGCATAGGATTAATTTGTTAGATGATTGTCAACCTAGAGCAGATAGGCAAAGGAGACTTAATCCAAACATGAAAGAAGTAGTTAAGAAAGAGGTCATCAAATTGTTAGATGATGGGATTATCTATCCAATTTCGGATAGTTCTTGGGTGAGCCCAATACATTGTGTACCTAAGAAAGGAGGTATGACAGTAGTTAGGAATGAGAATGGAGAATTAATTCCTACTAGAACTACCACTGGTTGGAGGGTTTGTATTGATTATAGAAAGTTAAATTCAGCTACTAGGAAGGATCATTTTCCTTTACCCTTCATTGATCAAATGTTAGAAAGGGTAGCTGGTCATTCTCATTACTACTTTTTGGATGGGTATTCGGGCTATTTCAGGTTTTTATATACCCTAGTGACCAAGAGAAGACTACTTTTACTTGTCCATATGGCACTTTCGCCTATAGACGAATGCCGTTTGGGTTGTGTAATGCACCTGCAACTTTTCAAAGGTGCATGACCTCTATCTTTGGGGATATGATTGAGAACATCATGGAAGTTTTCATGGATGATTTTTCAGTCTATGGAGATTCATTTGAGTTATGTTTACATAATTTAGATAGAGTGTTGGCTAGGTGTGAGGAAACTAACCTAGTGCTAAATTGGGAGAAGTGTCACTTTATGGTTGAAGAGGGAATAGTTCTTGGCCATAAGATTTCTAGTAGGGGCATTGAAGTGGATAGAGCCAAGGTTGAGCTCATAGAGAAATTACCACCTCCTACTACACTTAAGGGCATAAGATCATTCTTAGGACATGCTGGTTTCTATAGAAGATTCATTAAGGATTTTTCACTAATAGCTAAGCCTTTAACTAATTTATTGGTTAAGGAAGTACCTTTTGAATTTTCTGATGATTGCATGCATGCTTTTAATTCTTTAAAAGAGGCCCTTACAACTGCACCTATAATCACTACTCCTAATTGGGAGTTACCTTTTGAGATTATGTGCGATGCAAGTGACTTAGCGGTTGGTTGTGTATTAGGACAAAGGATTGGTAAAAATTTGCATGTAATCTACTATGCTAGTCATACTTTGTCACCTCCTCAAGTGAATTATACAACCACTGAAAAAGAAATGTTGGCTGTTGTCTATGCATGTGATAAATTTAGGTCTTATTTGTTAGGATCTAAAGTTATAATTTATACGGATCATGCAGCTTTGAGATATTTATTTGCGAAGAAAGATGCTAAACCTAGGTTAATTCGTTGGGTCCTTTTATTGCAAGAATTTGATATAGAAATTAAAGATAAGAAAGGCTCTGAAAATTTAGTAGCTGATCACTTATCTAGATTAAAAAATGCTGAAGGACCACTAGGGGATAGTCATGAAATCAATGAATCTTTTCCGGATGAATCTCTTATGTCAATGAATTATAAGCATGTGCCTTGGTTTGCAGATTTTGCTAATTTTCTTGCTGCAGGAATCATACCCTACGGATTGACATGGCAAAAGAAAAAGAAAATTTTTTAGTGATGTGAAAAACTATCTTTGGGAGGAGCCCTACTTATTTAGGATTAGTGGGGATGGTATCATAAGAAGATGTGTGAGTGAGGAAGAAACAGTGGATATTTTAGCTCATTGTCATTCATCATTGTATTCGGGCCATAATGGTGGAGCCAAAACTGCTTCTAGGGTTTTAGAGTGTGGATTTTATTGGCCTACTCTTTTTAATGATGCTAGAATTTTTGTAGCTAAATGTGATAAGTGTCAAAGGGCAGGAAACCTAGGGAAGAGAGATGAAATGCCTTTGAATAATATTTTGGAGGTTGAACTTTTTGATGTGTGGGGAATAGATTTTATGGGTCCATTTCCTATATCTTTTGGGAAATCATACATATTGGTTGGGGTAGACTATGTCTCCAAATGGGTTGAAGCTGAAGCTTTACAAACCAATGATTCAAAGGTGGTGCTCTCGTTTTTGAAGAAACTCTTTTCACGGTTTGGAGTACCAAAGGCTATCATAAGTGATGGAGGTACGCATTTCATAAATCGTTCTTTTGCATCATTATTGAATAAGTATGGTGTTCACCATAGAGTAGCTACTCCATACCACCCACAAACTAGCGGTCAAGTCGAAGTGTCTAATAGAGAACTTAAATGGATTTTAGAAAAAACTGTTTCTAATTCTAGAAAAGATTGGGCACATAAGCTTGATGATGCACTATGGGCATATAGGACTGCTTTCAAAGCACCTATTGGAATGACTCCATATAGGTTAGTGTATGGGAAAGCATGTCATCTTCCTGTTGAGTTAGAGCATAGGGCTTATTGGGCAATTAAGACCTTAAATTATGACATGAAAGATGCTGGGGTAAAAAGATGTTTGCAATTAAATGAACTTGATGAATTACATCTTTTTGCTTATGAAAATGCACGATTATACAAGGAAAGGTCTAAAAAGTGGCATGATGCTCATATCAAATATAAAAGTTTTAAGAGTGGGGATAAGGTTTTACTTTTCAATTCTCGCTTAAAATTATTTCCTGAAAAATTGAGGTCTAGATGGAGTGGACCTTTTGAAGTAACTCAAGTCTTCGACCTTGGATATCTTGAACTAAAAAATAATAAAGGAGACTTGTTTAAAGTTAATGGGCATCGATGTAAAATCTATTTTGATGGGGCATATGAGAGTAAAGAGGTATCTTTTATCTCATTAGAATTGGCTTAGTGTTATTCATTTATTTTTACTTTCTATTGTTTTTAAGTAAATAATTTGTTTTTCTTTGTTTCGTACCTTATTTGGAATACTTACATATTTTTTTTAAAAAAAAAAAGGAAAAATTTTTGAACATTTCATTATTGTCGCGAGCGCGACAATGATGAGTGGGACGGATCACAGGCCTCTGTCGCGAGCGCGCCCTGTTCGCTCTCGCGACTCATTCATCTTGATTTGTGCCAACAGTCTCTGTCGCGAGCGCGATTACATCGCGAGCACGACAGCTGATTTTGAGGGAAGATCATATACTCTCTGTCGCGAGCGCGACTTGCTTCGCGAGCTCGCTAGTTCAAATACCGTGCCTTGTCGCGCGCGCGAAATTATCGCGAGGTCGCGACAGGACACGGGATTTGAATTTCTTAGGGTTTTAGCTGCCTTTTTACATTTCCCTATATATAGTTAAAACCCTAAGTAGACTATTCATCTTCTCCATTCAGCAGCTCTTGCGTTTTCAACGTTTTTCTCTCAAAAATTTTGAGTTTTCTTCTCCTCTGTTCTTTCTTTTTTGCTTTTGTGGAGTGTTTTTGCTGGCTTTGGTGTTGTTTCTTCTTCTTCTACACTTGATATTGTGGTTTCAGCTTGGGTTTCTTTATTTTCCATCATGGTGCGCACAAAATCCATTGGACACAAGGATAAGCAGCCAGTTGCCGAGCCAAGTTCTCCACCAACACCACCTGTTGAGTATCTTCAGGCCAGGTTTGAGTGTCCCTTCCCTATCTACTCTGAAGACGAGGGGAAAAAGTTTAAGTTTTTTAACACTAAAACCTATGTAGGCATGTTGCATCTAGATACTGAATTGCTTAAAGATTTAGGTTTGACTGCTCAATTTGATAAATATATCAAATACATGAAATGGGAGAAATTTTCTGTCATGAATTTACCTATTAGGAGGGATTGGGCTGTAGAGTTTTTTGTCACATTGGCTTATGTCGATAACAAAAAGACTCACTTTAAATTTAGACACCAAGGTGCTGAGTTTACATTTGGTTTTGACGAACTTCATGTTTGGTTTGGTTTTCCATTGAATGGAACACGCTTTAATTCAAATTTATTTGATCACCTACCAATTTGGACAACACTAACTGGCATGGCGGACTTCAATAACAAAAATGCCTCTAACAGACTTATTAAGGACAATGGCTTATTTTTATTTCATAAGTATTTATGCCATGCTTTATTTGGACGCGTAGAAAGTACCAAGGTTCAATCCAAGGACTTGTTTGTGCTTCATTTATTACTATCACGTAAAACACCATGCTCCATAGATTTTATCTTTGATGGGTTATACCATGCATCAATTGCTAGAACTAAAACTGTAGGCATGTGCCATATGGTAATCGATATTATTTTGGGGTGTTTAGGTGATTTAGGCAATTTTGTTTTGGCTGAAAATGAACATGTGACTTTAATGGATATCCGTTATCTTCGTAACTCCCATGTTTTAGATAGAAAGCTATGCCCTTATGCCTCCGCAGTTTTTGTCCCGATTTGTGCAGGAAACGAGATCTAGTCGTGCCAAAGGAAAAGGCAAAGCACCAGAAACATCTACTGCTGAACCTTATGGTTCTGATGCGGATGATGATGAAGACGAAGTTGCTATGGCCAGTGCTTTTGGTGTGGGTGGAGATGATCGGGATGAGCCAAGTGTCGGCGCTGCACAAGAGGACACTGCTGGATTGCAGCGGGTCATGTCTCGGTTGGATGGGATTGAGGCTGCCAATCACAGTATGGCGGCTCGGATGGATTCTCTTGAGGCGACTGTCCAGCAAATGCACAAGAGTCATAAGAGCCTTAGCCGCAAGCTCCTTTCCTTCTTTCGCCACCACAATGTTCCTTTCACGCCTTCTCCACCGGGGTCCCCAAGTGGGGCCAATGAGTAATGTTACCTTCTCCTATTTGTCATTCTTTTTGTTTTATTTTCGTATTGTTTGTGTTGTGCTTGTCTGTGTTGTATGTATTGTTTTGTGGAATCTTCCTTACACAATGAGGACATTGTGTTCTTTAAGTGTGGGGAAGCTAGTTGGTAGTATGCATATAGGATTAGTGTTAAATGTTTTATGTTTTATGTTGAGTTGTGTGATGGAGTTATTCTTTGTGAAATTGTTGCCTATTAACATATGTAATTAGTCTTTGCATAGTTAGTTATGAGTTGATTTGATACATTTACTAACTTAGGATTAAGGGTCTTTAGTTTTAATATGATTATGTTTCTATGGATAGGCATGTTAGGTAAAGTTCTTTGGTATATGGTTCTTTTAAGCCAAGTTTCTTTAAGCATGTTCTTTAGAATAGTGAGAATGCATGATGTAGAGTTTTGCCATAGCCATGGTGAGCTTTTGAGCCTTAACATATGAAATTTATTGTTTGTTGAGAGAATTCCTCCTGTATTCATTACTCTAGAACTTGTGTTAGATAATTTTTGAGATCACATTTAGTATGAGATGTGCATGAAAAATGATAAGGGCATTTAGATTACACCATTTTGGCTTGCTTTAAAAACTTACCTTTTTTTGCTTTAGGTAGCCATTTTTGAGCCTAAACTATTTTATTCATGAGCTTATTTTTAGCCTTGAGCCAATTTCTAACCAATTCAACTTTGAGCTTGAACCTTCATGTGGAAAATGTAGTTAAGCTTTGATGGAGTAGGATATAGTATTGATATATGTTAAGCATGAGTTTTTGAATATGTGTCTAATCCCTGAAATTTAAAGCCACTAGTACTTCCTTAGTTGATTATATAAAAAAAATAAAAAATAAAAAAAAACAAGAAACAAATATAGAAGAGAAGGAAGAAACAAACAATTACACTAGTTTGCTTTTAAAAGAAGGAAAACAAAAGTAAAGAAGGCAACTAGTTGAAGTTTAGTATCGGTGAAAACTAGTGGAAAGTGAAAAATTATTGCAAGGGGATGTGGAAATTGAATTAGTATAATTAGAAATCATGCTTTAGTGCAATTTTTGCAATACAAAATCTTACTTGTTTGAGTATTTGCTATATTTTCCACATGAATGAGCTACTTAACCAAATTTTCCTACCTTAACCTAAGCCAAGCTATAACCCTTTAAAGACCTTTTTGATTTTGTGCATTATTTTATGCTAGTGATGGAGATTTTTATTTAATACAAGCTTATGGTATGTGGGGGTACAAGAGGAATTATGAGTTAAACACTATCCACTAAACACTTGAGTAAACACTTGAGTGGCGTAAGGCACATATTATGGGAGAATAACTCTATATTTTGTATTACTTGCTAGGATAGAGTACATGTTGTAAGAAATAAAGGTTTTTAAGAGTTTTATATCATTGAACTTTGCATTCTCTTGTTTATCTTATGTTGGGCATATGAGTATTAAACCTTATAGATCCAAGATTTTATTTTGGTATTTGTTGACATTGACTCATGATTAGTATGTTAAAGAAATCTTGCATATGTTAATTTGTGAGAATTTTAAGAAGGACAACTCCATATTTCATGTTTTATGTTTAAATTATATGTTTGAGCTTTGATGGTTTTTAGCATTTAGAGTTTTCGCTTGAGGACAAGCAAAAGTTCAAGTGTGGGGAATTGATAGGAGCTTGAAAAGCTCATAAATATTGTGTGTTAATGTGTGGTTTTGTCCAGTATTGTGTTTATTATTTTGGTATTTTATCTATATTTTGTTGCTTTTATGTGTTTTGTGTATGTGTAGTTGTTTTATTTGTTTTATAGGAGAAGGGGATGATTTAGAGATTAAAGGAGTCAAGTGAAAGAAAGAAAGCCAAAGGTGAGCTAGAAAGGAAGTGTCGCGAGCGCGACAAGGGGGCGAGGTCGCGACAGCATGAAGGGCAAAGAGCCAGGCCAATCAAGCATAAGCGTGCCATGTCGCGAGGGCGATAAAGCAGAAGGCTCGCGATAGCCAGCGGAGCCAGCCGAGCAGAGGCGTGTATTGTCGCGAGCGCGACAGTAGTCTCGAGGGCGCGACAAAGTGCGGATGAGCAGTTAAAATTCTGAAGTGATGCAATTTTCCATGAACAAGGACAATTCTTGTGAAAGGATGTCTTGAAGGGACATAATTTTTAGAGAGGCATATATATGCCAAGTGAACAGAATTTTGATGATGAATTTTTATAATTTGATTTTGTGATCCTAAGAACAATTAATTTCTTTTAGTACTTTAGTTTTTATTTTCATGTTTTGAAGAGGAGACAAGAAGCAAGGAAGAAGAAATCTTATGTGAAGGAAAAAGGGTTGAGAGATCCCCTTCTTCTTGTCCTTATGTTTTATGTTTCTTCCTTGTAATCTTTACATGAATATTATGTTTGCATTTGATTATATATGAACAAATTTCTATTTCCATTTATAATATTGATCTTTGGTTGTAGTATTTTCTATTAAAAGTTATTGGTATCATTATAAGTTAAGGAAGACGACCTTCAATGTGCAATTCCTTTTTGAAAATTCACAAAATGGTTATAAATAAGGGAGTTAGCGAGAGCAACATCTTATTGAAAGTTAATAGAAAATTCATTATCAAAACATAGTTTGACAGATCACATGTGGAGATAATTGCTATAGGTTGGTGTTTAATCTTAAAATGTGTAATTAAAATCCACTAGTTCATTAACGAGAGTTGAGAATTAGTACTTTAATTGTATGTTTTAGGCAATCTAATTCATGTCGAGAGAGTGGTTTAGAAATTTATTCCAACTTGGCTTACTAATAAGATTAAAAATTATAATTAAAATAATGGTATCAAATGCATGATTATTTAATTTCATAATATTTATTGTCTTCTTTGATTATACTTAACTAGGATTTAATTAATTTTATGCAATAGAGTAGTTAGAATTAACTTGCATTTTTGAACATCGTAAACAAGATTAAAATTGAGTAGTAATAGTGGGTGATTAAAATCAACATTTCCTTGTGGGATCGACATCTGAAGTACTATAACCAGTACACCGTATACTTGCGGTATTTAAGCTTTAGAAAAAGCATATCAAGAAGTTTAATTCTAATAAGAAAATATATGTTCTTAATTAAATTATTATTATCAATCTAAATTTACAAATATATTTTTTGAAGATAATTATGAACAAATAATATATATAATTATAGTGTGGTTAATCCAATGATTATAAACTTAAAAAAAAAATCGATTGTATCCTATAGATACATATTTAAGCATGCATATTTCATTTTAATTTATATCTCTTTGTTACTTTTTTGAATTTGTGTTTTTTTATATATACTCTTTTCAAATGTAATATTAATTTATTTTTATTTATGTTTTCTTCGAAGAGGCTAACAAATTAGGAACGGAAAATCCAAGATACATACTTAGAATATGATTAGAAAATTATTGGTGAAGGTTTTAGACCCTTGTTTAATTTAATAGAGAAGGGAATTTAATTTTTGATTTTTAAGTAACCCACTTGGTGGTAATTTCAATTGTTCATATACAAGGAGGAAATATGAATGTTTCCGCGACTGAATCATTCCAATTGTTTGTTACAATATAATATATATATATATATATATATATATATATATATATATATATATATATATATATATATAATAGGATAATGCAATATGCATATTAAGTAATTATTAAACAATTGTTTGGCCTATTTTTATTTTCCCCTCTAAATAATTAATCAACTTGTGATTAATTTACAATGATCGAGGCCCATACAGTCTTCTGGAAAATCTTCGATGCATGTATACACCATTTTTGTCTTAATTCATTCTTCATTTTTGATCCATTTGCCTTTATATATTGTCGTTGAAACGGGTCGGGCATCCATTTCTTTTGATGATGGGTCGGAAACCCGTAAAGTAAGGTTTCATATATATATATATGTATATATATATATATATATATATGATAGACTAGGACCCGTAAAGTTCCTCTTCTATATTTCTCAATATTATTTTTTGTCTTCTTTATTTCTTTGGAAACGAAAAGAAATATTTCCCATGAATTTATTTATGGGTTGATGGGTTATGACTATGAGAATATAGTAATGCTATTCGAGTATGTTTACTTAAATATTTGATTTTTTTCTTATTCTTTGCACGGTTATAATTGAGTTTTTTTTTGTTACGGTTATAATAGAGTATTAAATTTAAGTAGTATTATAATGCGCTCCGTACCATTTAAATTAAAGATATAATATATTTTAAAAACTTCACTCTTTGATTTAATGGTGCGTGGAATAAGTATTAGCACACTGTAACACATCCTATTGAATCGATTTTAGGAAGGGCATTTCAACAATTAAACTACATGCAGCCTGGTGATTTTTATATAGAAAAATAACTTCTTTTATTGAATTGTAATATTGTCAAATTTTTGGTGTTCCATTGAATTTAAAAATATTTATTCTGATACATATTGAGTCCAATTGTGAGTTTAACCAAATAAAAAAAATAGTTCAAAGCATCAATATATTCTAAAATAATAAAATATTATCTCACTCAACTTGTCAAAATTAATGCAACATAGTAAAATTAAGAGATTTAATAGAAAAATGTTATAATTATATAAAAATGTTACTCTTTTTAAAAGTTATTTTTTTACAGAAATTAAAAAATAATTAAAATATTTCAATTTCATAAAAAAAATAGAAATCAAGAAAAGATACCTTTTTTTATTTTCAAGTACGTTTTTTAATTTTATTTAAAAATAAAAAATGAGAAAAAATAAATATTTAAGAAAATATATAATAAATAGGGGCAGAAATGTAATTTTTTTTAAATTTAAAAAATGAATTTAAAGTAAAATAAATTAAAATAGAAAAAAATAAATTTTTAAAACGGAATAGAAGAATTATATTTTACATCATCAATAATATTTTTCTCCCCTTATATCCTACATACATATGCAAGGTAATTAATTGATTGTTTTACAATTAACCCAGTGTGTTGAGCCCAGCAATCTTGCAATTACTTCTGCAGCCAAGTAAATCTGCAACTTTGGCGCAATTAACTTAGCAAATTTGAACAAAAAAAAAAAGAGATTGAAAAACAATTTATATATTAAACAAAAGCAAAACTAGTGGCTTTAGAGGCATCGACGTTTCTTCTGTACATGCAATGTAAAAATATAAGTATACATATAAATATATGCAAACTCTGCTAACCTCTATACTCATTTCCTCTATATATTATGAGTTGCGTATAAGAAAATTCTTGTAAAAAGAAAAAAAAAATTAACAGGATGAATAAAAAAGGAAATGAGTGGATCCATTCACACCTTGAAACTTGTCATTGCTTTTGGTCCGAGCCACTCTTTGTTTATGCATTTTCTTAAATTATAGATAGAATCATGTCAAAGGCAAATTATTATGGAGTTTTTTATTATTTTTTTAAATTAAGATAAACTTTAAAATAATAAGCTTTGGCAATAGTATGTGTATACATAGAAACACAAGTACATGTGCCGTTGGATCAACATAAAATAATTTTTTTTTTTATCTTCATCCGATCAAATAGGATATATATCTGGATGATATTTGTGAGTGGACACCCTAATATGCCCCTAAAATAATTATACTGCTGAAGTTTAATATATAGTAAATAAATATTAAAAATTAACGTGGATCTCTCTTTCCTCTATGCATGGAAGGAAGAGAAGATGCTACTTCTATGTCTTACACGTGCTCTGGTTTTAAGCTTCTTTTCAACTTCTTCAACGGCCAAAACTAGGGTCAGTTTCACTAACGGTCACTCAACTTATCACTAATTGCGCAAAAATAACCGACTTTTTTTTCCTAACTTAAAAGTAACTGAACTTATTACAAATTTGCATAAAAGTCATGATCACCGGATTCCGACGAAAACCCTTGCCGGATTGATGACATGGCTTGCCACGTCATATGCCGGACACACGTGGCATGTTCTACGTTTGGGTCAATTTCAGCTACGGTCACTGAACTTACGATTTATCACCTAAAAGTAACTAACTTATTTTTCGTGACTTAAATGTTACTGAACTTATCATTTTTTTCCAAAAAAAATCATCTTGACCTGATACTCATAGTGATGGATTTATTGTCACATCATAAGCTAATATTTCATATTTGACACGTCAGTTGTCAAATCACCTTTATCAGCTAATGTGTCATATTTGACACATCAACAATCCATGTGTGTTCATAGCTAATGTGTCATAGCTTATGATATGATAAATTCATCTCCATGTAGCCATGTGCAACAATAAGTTCTGTTCAATAATCGAACCGAATCGAAATAACCGAAAATCAAACTTTTAAGATTTTAATCAACCGAATCGAATCAAATTTATAGAATAACCGAATTCAACTGAATCGAAAATTTCGATCGGTTTGGTTCGGTCAACCGAAAATTGAAAATGAAAACTATTTTAAAAAAAAAAATTTGTGTCTAAAAATTATACAAAATTATAAATCATATTATACTAAAATAAAAACATATAACCCGGTCAAGATGACTTTTTTGAAAAAATATAATAAGTTCAGTAACATTTAAGTCACGAAAAATAAGTCAGTTACTTTTGGGTGATAAATCATAAGTTAAGTGACCGTGGCTGAAATTAACCCAAATATGGAACGTGCCACGTGTGTCCGGCATATGACGTGGCATGCCATGTCATCAATCCAGCAAATGTTTTTACCGGAATCCGGTGATCATGACTTTTATGCAAATTTGTAATAAGTTCAGTTACTTTTAAGTCAGAAAAAAAAAGTCTGTTACTTTTGCACGATTAATGATAAGTTGAGTGACCGTAGGTGAAATTAACCCCCAAAACTATATTCTAACTATAACCTAGTACTAGTATTTGCTAGAGCCTATAAGGAACATTTAATAATTGAAATTTATACTGCCTCCGATCCAATAGCAACTCTTCTATGGGGGAGAGAGAGAGAGAGAGAGTAATTAAGTAGGATTGATTTATGATTAATGCTTAATTATATATCTTATCTCATCAAATATCTAACCTCTTTACATGGCGATAAATAATTGCTTCGTCTTAAAAAAAGAAATGCTTATGTCGAATTCTTTCTACATTGCATGCATGTGAAGAGAAATTATAGTTTTCAATGTCATTCTTCATTAGCATCAAGGAGTAATTAATAAATTAAATGAATGATCGTTGAGTCTTTTTCAGCATTATAATAAGTTTTGAGTATATAATAGCCTCAGTTAATCTCATTTTAAAAAAATATTAATTTAGAGATTTGTTAACATTTTCAATACAATATGCTGAACTTGATTGTTTATATTATTTAATTAAAAATCGTAAACGAATGTACAAAATTAACACTCGAAGCTGGATTTTATTGTGTTTCTTGATTTATGATTTTGTCGAATTTTAAATTTAAAAAAAAAAAGCGAATGAATAAAAGATTTGAATCACATTTAATTTGGATTAGAAATCTATTCAAGTCATATCTATCAACTCGAATGCCGAACATATCGTAGCAATAGAAAATTTCATGTGTAATCAATGAATCGCAAACCCATATAATTGTTATAATTTGTTCTTTTTAGGCTAATTCAATCCCTTGAAAAAGTTTACCGATCAAATGGTTTCAGTCCAATTTACAGTTCAGACATATAAATCTCTCCCTTAGTTTCAAATTCTATATTTTTGTTTCTCAATTTAAAAACCAAACGAATTTAAATTTTATTTCAAATACATCTTACATTTTCTCTATCGATATTATATAGTTTTAAAAAGCATTTTAATTTTTAAAAAGCATTTTATTTTAACAGTAAAATTAGTTTCAATATAATATGACATTTTAAATTCAAAGCTCCGTACTTTTATTTTCCTGTAAAAGAAAAGTATTTTGGATTTAATCTAACGCACCATTAACCACAACACCATACTTTCTCCATAACAATTCTCCACCCATATTCTGCTAAAAATTAAAATATATATCTATCTATCTCAAGATCTCAATTGGTATAAAAAAGTTTGGCCTGTGTTATTTTAATCTTATAATCTTTATATTTATTTTATAAAAAAAAAAATCAGATGTTAAATATTTTTCTTTTTAATTACATCATTAGAGAGGAGCGAAATTCGGAAGTGGTTAATTGGAAGAACAACCAAACTAAAAATTTTGTTTGAATTTGATTCTAAGTTGCTTATTTTTATAAATACATATATGAGTAACAACTAACAAGAATATGCTGCCATATAAAGGGATTACACAATAACAGTACATGACATCTTGCTTCTATGCAGCCGAAACTTTTGCATAAAATGCCTCAATTCCTTTTCGAAAAAGTTAAATTATTATACTAACATATCCTTTTTTTTTTTTTTTGGTTCCATATTGAATTTTTACAAATCATTCTAATCTTAAATTATCAAATATGTAAAATAATAAGTATCTGAACAGAAGTTTGAAAGAAAAACTAAAGCTTTTTGATATCTACGTGTATGATAATTTTATTATCCGATAACAACCGAACTTATAGACTGATCCAACGGTCCTATCTTGATTAGGCACCTAGCTCAATGAGGATTTCATGAATCGACCAAATGTTCAACTTTCTCGGGCTCACTAACCGAGCCATAGTTCGGTTAAAAACGTGTTCCGAAAACAGCTTCACCACGATGGACAAACAGTCACCACTAACCCACGTTTTCCTTGAGAATTGCCGAAAGTGGGTTAGTGACCTAAAAGAACGGGAAACTCCTCTTATTATCCCCTGAAAACGTACTAACTCCTCCTATAAAAAGAGAAAAAATATGTATGAAAAGTTTACTGACCCTTTTTGCTAAAAAATTCTTACTCTTTGACACATAAATCCTAACTTGATCATCGGAGGCTCCCTTGTCGGAAACCCACCGGTCCGTTGTTTATTTTTGCAGGTAATCGCAAGGAACTTGCTGTGCATTTCACTTGTCATCATTTGGTGCGGTGAGCGTAGAACATGGACCTTTTCCTAGATCTCAACCTAAACACTTCCCAACAGGAAAACCAAACATCCAAACCCACCCCGCCAGAAACACTACAATTTCTCCCTCAACCCAACGACACTGTTTCTGCTTCCCCAGCCACGACAATCCCAACTATTACCCCTAGCATTACCCCCCAAACTGTCCAATCCCTCATCACCGCACTATCAGCCATCGTAGCTCAGGCTCAACCCCAGCCCTTACCCCCGCAAACCACCGACCTACCTCGGTCTTTGTAGCCTTCCGCTCGGGAACCCTACTCACCAGCATTACCCCAACACCCCAGCTCCACCATCACCATAACTACCAAACAATTTAATCGCCTCTTGGATGACCGAATCCAAAGGCAGCAAAATCGAACTACCCTGCAGTATCAAGGCAGTTTCTGATTATCCCTCTCTCATGACATATTAGCTGCTCCATTTCTTAATATTCGCCTTCCTCACCTCAAAACCTATAGTGAAAACACCGATCCCCGAGCCCATATCGACCAGTTCCAACACACTATGCTAATGCTCACAGCTGATGACTTCGCCTTGTGCAAGATTTTCCCCTAAACCTTAGCAGACTCAGCCCAGATCTGGTTTCGAAACTTGCCATTGCATTGTATAGAGAATTTCGAGCAGTTCAGTGATATGTTCTTCACAAAGTTTGTGGTCGCCATTCGCCCAAACAAGGTGTCTGCCGACCTGAACCTGGTGCAACAAGAAAAGGGCGAATCATTGCGGGCCTACGTGAAGAAGTTCAATGATATGGCCATGGACATACAGAATCTAAACCTGGAGGTCGCCATTAACGCCCTAATTCGAAATACGAGGTGTCAAGATTTCAGCGACTCTTTAAGCAAGAAACCCCCCAACGACTTTACCGAGCTCATGTCACGGGCACACAAGTACATCCGCATGGATGAGGCTCAACATCTGTGCCATGCCTCCTATAGAGCATGGGCATTGGAGAAGGAAGGAGGTGAAAGTGCAAGAGCAACTCGAAAAGGAGGAAATCCCAGCAAGGCTGACCCGAAGAAATATCGAGGAGGCAACTGGAATAACAGATCATATGCAATTACTACTCCCCGCTTAGACAATCGAAGAGATGAAAGATTCATGCCCCTAACTGTCTCTCATGAACGGATACTAGATTGCCTAAAATAGAACAGGTAGGTTAATTGGCCAAGACCCATGAAGGAAGATCCGAACAGGGATCAGGGCCTTTACTGTGCTTTTCATAGATACAAAGGCCATGAGACCAAAGAGTGCAGACAACTCAAGCGGGAGATCGAGCACCTGGTTCGAAAAGGCACCCTAGCTTGGTTCACCAAGCAAGATGAGAGAGAGAAAAGACAGCGGTCGCCTTGTCCTCAATTGAACAAAAATAGAGCCAATGGTAGCCGACGGGCACCCGCGAATTTCATACATGTAATTGCCAAGGGCGAGCAATGGGGTTATTCTCGAAAGAGAAAGGCCAAGGAGGTCATGTTCGTCTGGCGAAGGATGAGCTCGGCCACAAATACTATTTAGTTTACAGCTGTCAATGGGTCACTTGTTCGGTACTCGCACACAGATGCTCTAGTTGTTGAAGCAGTCATTCAAGACTTCTTGGTCCAGCGAATACTGGTCAACATAGGAAGTGCGGTCAACCTCGTAATGACTCAAGCATACAGAGCATTGGGAATGTCAGACCATAGACTTGAGGAAGTCAGCATCCCTCTCATTGGTTTGTTCGGAAGGCCTGTTTGGGTAGATGGTCTAGCAAATCTACCCGTACAGCTCGGAGACGATGCGGTGGTATGTGCTTGTCGAGCAGATTTTATGGTGGTCGATATTCCACTGTCTTACAATGTGATATTCGGCCAACCTCTACTATCTGAGGTGGATGTCTGTGTCTCCATGAAAAACCTTGTGCTTAAGATCCCCACAGACAACGGAGTGGCCATTTTGAGAGAAAATCAGAAGACTGCTCGGGAGACGTACTTAACCATGCTCAGAGGAGCCAATCAAGGCCTGTCCTTGGACACAATAGATGTACATGATAAGGAGGAATGAAGGGCGGAGCCGACAGAAGTGTTACAAGTAGTCGAACTAGAGTCGGGGAAGAATGTTCAGATATCGGCTGGAAAGACTGGGGCGTAGAAAGAAGCTCTACTCTCAATACTTTGGGAGTTCATCGATGTTTTTGCCTGGCGCACCTCAGACATCCAGGGGGTCAAGAAGGACTTAATAGTTCACTCATTGAACGTTCATCCAGAATGCAAACTAGTAAAATAAAAGAAGAGAAATCATGCCCCCAAGAGACAATTGGCCATCAAGCAGGAGATTGCGACTTTGCTAGAAAGCAGTTTCATCAGAGAGATATTCTATCCAAACTAGCTAGCTAATGACATGCTTATCTGAAAGAACAGTGGCAGATAGAGAATGTGTGTTGATTTTATCGATCGAAACAAAGCATGCCCAAAGGACTGCTATTCGCTGCTGAACATCGACACACTGGTGGATTTAACGGTAGGATTCGAAGAGGATGCCTCGATGGGCTACCATCAGATCCCGATAGGCACAGCAGATGAAGAAAAAATAGCGTTCATCACTCACAAAGGAACTTACTGTTATCGGGTCATGCCCTTTGGATTGAAAAATGCAAAGGCCACTTACCAAAGGCTAATAAATCAGCTGTTTGCCGAGCAGTTGGGGAGAAATATGGAGATCTATGTATACGATATGATCGTCAAGAGCCGAGCTTCGACAGACATGTGCACCGAGTTGAAGGAGACCTTTCACAGACTCCAGGATTCAAGCTTAAAGCTGAACCCTGAGAAATGTGCCTTTGGGGTACAGTCCGAAAAATTCCTCGGCTTTATGATATCGAAGCGGGGGATCGAAGCAAACCCGGAGAAGATCAACGAGATTATGACGATGGATCTGCCTAAAACAGTTTGAAAAGTTCAGAGATTGAATTAAAGGATCACAACTTTGGGCAGGTTTATATCTTGCTCGGCCAAACGATGCTTGCCCTTCTATCGAGCAATCAAGAACCTCAAGAACTTTACTTGGACAAAAGAATGCCAGCAAGCATTCTAGGCCTTGAAGCAGTTTCTCTCAATCCCATCGCTGCTCAGTAGGCCACTAGCTGGTGAGGTTTTGTACATCTACTTAGCTGTCTCAGCCGGTGCAGTAGGTTCGGTGGAGAAGAGGAAGGCCAACAGTTTCCTATTTACTATACGAGCAAAGTACTTCGGAGGGCCGAACTCAATTATCCTATCCTAGAGCGGCTGGCCCTTGCACTCATCACAACAACAATTAAGCTCCGTCCGTACTTTTAAGTGCACACGATTGCAGTGCGTACGAACTTAAACTTAAGTAAGGTATTACAGAGGCCAGAATGCTCGAGCCGATTAACAGAGTGGGTCGCTCGCCTGGGGGAATTCGATATTCGGTATAAGCCACGGATATCCATGAAAGCATAGATACTAGCAGACTTTGTGGCTGAGCTACATGAACTAGTTCCCGAGCTAGGAAAAGTATCATAGAAGTTGTATGTGGATGGAGCCTCGAGTTCGGATGGCGCGGTGGCCGGAGTATTTTTTATGAGCCCGATGATAGTTTGAATTTGAGCTATGGCGCGCCTGACCTTTCCAGCCTCCAACAATGCGGCAGAATATGAAGCCCTGTGTTACGAGCTGTAGTTGGCAATAGAAGTGAAGTCGAACATCTTAGAGATATTTTCAGACTCCAAACTGGTGGTCAGTCAATTGAAAGGAAACTTTAAAACCAAAGATCGTTCGATGATCTGTTACAAAGAGCTAGCTTTTGCCTTGTTAGCCAGGTTGGAGGAAAAAGGGGGAGCTTGGTCTATCACTCAAATACCCCAGGCGGAGAATGTGGAGGCAGATACTCTTGCTAAAAGAGTTTGTCTCGACAGTCCAGTTGATGATATGGACATCACTTCCATAACTATTTCGCATCCAACTTATGAAACTTTTCAGGTTCAAGTACAGGAGCAGATAGAGGGTTGGCGTTTACCTATTTATCAATACCTGATGTCGAGAACCCTGTTAGAAGAACAGGCCCAAGCTCGAAAAGTAGTTCGAAAATCGAGCTTATACGCAGTAATGGACGGCAAGATTTACGGTGATCTTTCTCCCACCCATGGACTTTATGTGTAAGCAATAATGAAGGGGATTATATCCTCATAGAGATTCATGAACAGGGGTATTATTGGCCAACCATAGAGGCTGATGCAAAAGCTCTAGTGCAAAGGTGCAACAAATGCCAAAGGTTTGCCAACATTCCACATCAGAGCTCGACAAAGCAGACACCGATCCATAGCCCGTGGCCTTTTGCCCAGTGGAAAATTGACATACTGGGCCCTTTTTCCAGAGTAAAAGAACAACGACGGTTTTTGATAATAGCAGTTGACCACTTTACCAAATGGGTGAAAGCCGAGCCACTTTTAACCATTACACCGATGAACGTCATCGAGTTCCTGAACAAGAACATTATCACTGTAACGGCCTCAACACCGGGTTCGCCGTGAACAGTATTTTCCGACAGTGAATAGTATTTTTCGGACCGAAAAGTGTATCCGAAAGTGAAAAATATTTTATTGGACCATCGGAAAATATTGGTCATGGTGAGTCCGGGGTTGAAATTTAAAGTAAAACCGAGGTCAAATGAATCTCGAAAAGTCAAAAATATGAAAAAGGTAGCGAGTCAATTTTTATTATCAGGGAATTGACTCAATATTATATAAATATTTAAAAATAGCAAATGAACTCCAAAAATTACAAAAAAATTTCAGTTAAGCCTAAAATAATATATAGATTATTTTGGCTGCAAAAAGTAAATTTTTCTATAACACCGGTATTTTTGGATTAGACTGATAAATTTAAATCGGACTGATAACGGGCTCCGATTGAGTTAAAAATTTATGTCCCACCTATTTTTTATGTGATAAAAATTATGAAATTAAATTTAATGTGAATAGGAGCTTTGAAAGTAATAGCAAAAGTTTTAGGGACCAAAATAATAAAATTATGGATAAATAAATATATGAAAAAAAAGGAAAAAAGAAAATGAATGTCGGCAAATTTGTGTGTCCTAGTGGCCACAATCAAACAAAGGCAAAATAAAGAAATAAACAAAGAAAAACCGTGGACCAAATGTAAAAAAAAAAAAAAAGAGGAAGAAGTTGCAGCGGCGAACCAAGGAAGAAGAAAGAAAAAAAAAAGAAAAAGAAAGAGCACCGATCGGCAACCACTTGCCGCCCCTCATGCCGGCTACCACCGCGACGGCGATGAGCGACGCGTCCTCTTCCTCTCACCGGCATCCGGCCTCCGTTGTGGTGGTTCGATCATCGAGTTTTTCTAGTTTTAGTCTAAATGGGTTTTTTGTTCGTTCCGGCGAATCAAGGCATCGGATGAGGACACCGCCACCACCGATCAACTTCCGGCGATGAGGCGAGTCTTCCGGTGTATTTCATCGCTCCTCCAATGCCGGCGATCGGTAGATCAGAAATGGGTTTGGCGGGTTATTTAAGTGAAGATTTCGGCCAATCAAGGAATAATTTGGACGCGTGACCACCGGAAAAATGAAAGAGGGGATTCCGATCTACAAGGTGGCAGTGTCGGATTGTCACCGGCGAGATTCCGGCAAGCCTCCGGCGAGTCTCCGGCAAGCAAATTATTAAGTAAATTGAAACGAATTCGACCATTATGGTATGTGACTACGAAATCTTTTAATTTTCCTTAATTTGTTGAATTTTTTCTTTAAATTTATTAAGGAAAAATATTGAATTATTGATTAATATTGAAATTAGTGTTATTATTGTTCAATTAAATTTTAATTAAGCCTAATATAGTGTATAAATTGGGTTAAGGAAATTTATTAAGAAATTTTCTTTGTGAATTAAAAATTTCCTTGTTAAAGAAATGAATTATTGTGTTGTAAATTAATGAAATTAAGTCGTAATTGATAGAAGATGAAATAATATATATCCAAAAATTGTTATGGAATTTATAGAAATTTATATGATTATTTTGGAATATACGTAATTGAAATATTGAATTATTGAGAAATAATTCAATAAACAATTAAAAACGATAATTTAATATAATTTAATGTACATTTCGTGTAAGGAAAAGGAAGAGATTAAATGATAAATTTTCAGAAAATAAAAAGTATAGTAAATAGTAACTATATAAGTGAATAGTAACCGTATAAATGAACAGTGCTCAAAGGAAAAATCGGATTATAAAATAATTCATAATTCGAATAAAATGGTGAATTATTATAAATAATTCACAACCCGTATTAAGTATTGTAATTTTCAAATAATTGCAAATTCATACCGAAAGAGCAAGAGATTGACTAAGAGTCAAAAAGTGAATGAAATGACTGTAAAAGTATATTTTTGAATTATCAAGCAATAATGCAATAAGTGTCAAGAAAGTAAAGAGTGAATTATCCTGACATAATTCACAAAATATGAGAAAAAAATATATTGAGAAAATAATTAATTAAAAATCGAAAGAATAATAATTATTTATAGTGAATTATTTTATCGGAAAGAAAAAGGAAAGGAAACAAAAAAGTTATTGCATAGTCGATAGCACTAAAAAGAGTGCGATTGACAAAATACACTGTTTTAAGCAAAATAAAAGAAATTAAAATTATTGATGTTTGAAAATCATTCAGAAAGGTCTTGACTGTTTTTGCCCTTAGCAATAGTCAGGTAGTGATATTCTTATTCAGGATATAATTGGCTAGCCATAGGGACACCTCTGTACCGCGGTGCAAGTCATGGCGACTTGCTTAGCTATAGGTAGGATCTTTGATTTCCATAGCTTCAGTGTAAAGTGAAAGTGAAAGTGCATCTGTTTTTCTGCTTTGTGAGACTTGATCTTTCGAGATCATTTCTCTATATATTTAGTGGGGCCTTTGGGTCCATGTTCCGTATATCCTTTTTGAGAGTCCTGTCATATTGCATTATGGGCATATTGAAAAGAATAAATCGGAAGTGTAAAAGTAATTGAATGTAAATGTTATAAATGACAAAGAGTTTGATTGAAAGAAAATAAAATCTTTGGTATAAAATCGAAATTGTTCCCAAAGGTTGTAATTAATAAGCAATAATGATAAGAAAATGGTTATAGAAATAAAATGTTTATGAAATGACCCATGAGATTGAATTTGTAATTTGTGTACCAATTATTATTTTAAGAAAATAAAGAGTTCGAAAAATGGTGCTAATTATGTATTTAAAGTCAAACATGACAATACTATATTTAAGTGTAAACATATGACTAAATAATAAATACTGGAAGTAAAGAAGAAGTGAAAAGTAAAATGATCAAAAGACAAAACGATTGTTTAGTTAAAATGAAAAATGTTCATTTAAAAAGAAAAGAAAATAAAGATTTGTTTGTAGAGTGATCCAAAATACTTACATCACTTTGCAATAAAGATTTTAAGCCTTGAAATTTCTCGTGCGAAGTATGAAAAGGATTAAAATGAATTAAAAGAATAGATAGTGAAAATTGTGTTTGAATTACCTAATGAAACTAGGAACAAGAAACTTACCATTAAAGACATGAGTATTCATGTAATTCGTTAAATGAAATGACAACTACGTCAAGTGATGCAAAACTATAAGATAAAAGATAAGTAAAAGTAGAAGTAAGAAACGAAAAAGGAAAAGTCAATTTGTAATCGAACCACTAGGAAAGTAATGTAAAGTCAATTGAAAAGTATACAAACAAAGTAAAACGGTTATAAAAAAAAATATTGGTAAACAATGAAAATAGTGTGAAAGAAATTAAAAGAAAATTTTTGATAAATAACAATAGAAATTTGTACAATTTATATAATTATGTTGAAATTGGAAAATTCTAGGATTAGTAGTCACCACTGAGCATTTCTAGTGCTCAGCACGTAGTGTTTACTACGTGCAGGTTTTGAAGTATTGATGGAGCTTGATACACGGAGAAGCAAAATGCGAAGATGAAGAAAGTTAGTTGTACTTTTATTTTTAGTATTTATGGCATGTATATACTTAGACAGTGAGAGTACAGAATTGAACTGTATTAAAGGTACTTTTTGTTAAATATTAAATATTGTTGTTGTTCTGATAATGTCAGTTAAAGAGTTGTAAATGACTATTATTGATATATGATTTGTTGTGCTTCTGAGATGCTGTGTGGATTGTTTGAATTTTTCAGGAGGCTAGTAAGTTCTAGCCATTGTACTGAAAGAAATTTCGTAAATTAAATAAAATATTAAATTGTATAAAAGTTGTTTGACAATAATTGAAGTTTGAAAAAAAATTTTACCGTTTACCGCTAAGTTTCGCATCGAAAAATACTGTTATGATAAGGGTGTTACAATCACAAGGTTTGGTATCCCCCACTCAATTATAATTGACAACGGCAAATAGTTTGATTGTCAGGTTTTCAAGAACTTTTGCTCGGAGCTGAAGATCCAGCTGAACTTCACTTCAGTCTGTCATCCACAATCCAACGGAATGACCGAAGTGACAAACAAAACTATCTTATTTGGACTCAAGAAGCGGCTTGAAGATACCAAAGGCTTGTGGACCGAAGAACTTAATAATATGTTATGGGCGTACTGGACATCACCTCGTGCAGCAATAAGGTTAACACCCTTCGTACTTACATATGGTACTGAAGCATTCAATCCCTGTGAGATAGGAGTGCGAGGTATCTGAGCTTCTTCTCCTAATGCAGAAAGCTACGTCGATCTATTGTATAACTTAGATTGGCTCAAAGAAAGCAGGGAGCTCGACCAAATACGGTTCGCAGCATATAAGCAATGCATGATAGCTTATCATGACCGCAGGATCAGGCTGAGGTCTTTCAAGGTCAGACAGATGGTACTAAAAAAGGTGGTGTCTGCTCAAACGACAGTAGGAGTAGGCAAGCTGGATCCCAACTGGAATGGACCATATATTATCTAGGAAGTAAGCCAAAATGGAGCATACAGGCTAGAAGATGTCGCAGGCAAACGACTCCCGTGCTCCTGGAACGGACTCAACCTTAAACCATATTATCAATAGCTCGGCACTTATCACGTCGTAATGAACCTTGTACTGATTCTCATTTTAATCATCTTTAATTCTTGTTCGTCATTATCATTATTTCTTCATTTCTATTGCAAGTTGTAGCCATGATATTCTGGCTTAAATGCAAGTCCGGCAGATGTTTCTGCCTGCCGGACAGAAGTTTAATAAATGACATATTCTATGCAAAATACTTAGCAAATTTATAGCAGGATATGTCCACGGGCTCGGCATTATTGCCAAAACTCACCCAATTATTTTAGCAAGTTCGTCACAAATTGCCACAAAACTTGCCCACATACAAGGCTAACTACGCCTATGTCTACGAGCTCAGCATTATCGCCAAAATCACCCGATCACTAAAGTAAGTTCGGCACAAATCACCGCAAAACTTGCCCACATACAAGGCTAACTACTCCTATATTTACGGGCTCGAAATTATCGCCAAAATCGCTCTATCACTAAAGTATGTTTGGCATACTTCACCACAAAACTAGCTAACTTATAAGGCTAACTACGCCTATTAAAAGGGCTCGGCCTCAGCGCCAAAACTGCCTGAACCTCTAAGAAAGTTCGACACACATCGCCAAATAACTTGATAAACTAACCGTGCCATGACAGATTCATGCCAAAAAAGGAGTCCAGTGAATGCTGCCACACAACTCTTGGTCCATGTGAAAAACGTTTATGGTTGATAAATCGAACAACCTCGCCCTAGGTGGACAGGTAGCCTCCGGGAGCACGTGTCCTCAAATCGCTCTAAGTACGCTGACTACACAGCCCTAAGGCACATTTCAGTTCGGCATTCCAAAGCCCTTGAGCCGAAGTATCGAATGCAAGGTATGCATCATAGAGCACTCATTATTTACATCGCCCATTTACCGGGGCAGTTTCTTTATTATTTAAGCTCGGTTTTCCGATCGAAAGCTATTCTAAAAAAATTGAGACACCTTGTAACACCCTTACTGAACAGTCTGACTGAATATGAGATAACCTGAAATTTTTTTTTCCTTGTCCAAGGACAATTTGTCAGATACTGGTCATTGCTCCTTTGAGGAACAATGCACTAAGTGACAATTTCCAAAATCAGCAAGATTTTTTTTTCTTTTGAATCTTAACTAACCCAACGACTCCAAGCTCGTCCAAAAAGAAACACTTATAACTTAAGTAAGCCGTTAAACTATAATTGTCTAAGTGACTAATTATCAAATAAAAATCCGGCAATATAACGTCTAAAAACTTATCTAATTCACCTGAAAATCAGACAATTTCCTCAGCCCATCAGGGCATAACAATACAAAAATAATTTCATCATACATCTCATTCATCCATTCTCATTATTAATCACATTTCCTAAGCTAAGCCAATAATACAAATTACACTCTTAAATCACTATAATACTCCAAAATAGAAACAATTTACATTAAAAATCAATTCGCTACATCTGTGAATCTCAAAAGATGAAGTACTCGAAACTAAATCCCTTCTTCTGATGGTTGAGTCGAAGCAGCTGTCTAACCAAACACAAGTCTATCCCGCTACCTACACGGATAACAAAACCCGTGCTAAGCTATAAAGCTTAGTGGGGAACAAAGTAATATAACTATAATTATTTAAACATGTAATATCAATTATATTAATACAAAGTTGATAACACTCCTACTAAATACTTTCAATTACCTTAGATCCTAGTTCTTACATTCAACAATAAATCACAAGTATAAGCGACAGAACATCTTACTTACATGAACAATAAAACTGAATAATTCAGTAATCAATGTATCATTCATTATTACCACAAAAGACATCCGATATATTTCTTTCATATATTTACATAATTTAAAACATATTATGCATTCAAAATTCACTTTCATGCAATCATTAAATACTCTTAACAAGGTGAACAATATAATACTTAACACTATGGTGTGCCATATGTTATGTACTTGCTCGATAAAAGAGTGATATACATATCTAAACATAAATATATAGATACTTAATGCTTATATAGAATTAAAAAATCACATGTTCATCAATATTATAACTTGCAATTTATTATCCATTTGATGTACTTATACAAGAGGATAATTCTTATGCATATTAGTTCTGAACTATAACATTTCTTATCTTTTATACTTTTTAACTTATTTTCGTATTAATGCCCCTAGAACAGTACCGACAGAAATACTCAGACTGGATATACGGGATGTAGACCCCATGGGCCACAACAGAATGAGAAATGACCTCCAGAATCATTCCTCATATAACATATGAACATATGACAGTACGTATAATATATATACTATGGAGATCAACGATCCAACCATAGTAAAGCAAGTCGCCATGACTTGCACCGCGGTATAGAATCCCTATGGCTAGCCAATTATATCCTGAGCTAGTTTTTACTGCCAGACTATTTTCTAAGGGCGCAAAAGATCACTTACTTTCAATACATTTATCAACTTTATCATCATTTCAATCCAGATAATACAGTTATTCAGAACATTCAATATTTTTGTACAGTTTGTAAACCATCATTCACTTAAGACATGAATTATTTCACGCTAATTCAGCAATTTCTCGTTACATTATTCTTCAGTCAGTAAAGGAGTTTATTTAATATACATTCTTTCAAATTACTTTTAAACTTTCTAATAGCCATATATTAACAATACTTGTACTTGTCATGATAAGTCACCCCTGACTATTTTATAAGCATAAATACACTTATTTAACCCATTGTTGCATGAAACAACGTATAAACACATAATAACAATAGAAGGACGTACCTGTATGGCTCCTCATCACCATCTCCTATACTTCATTGTACTTACTTTAGTATCAAACATATTAGGTTCAATACATGTATTCAATATATTACCTTTAATAGCAATGTCTATATAAAAATATAAATTTAATCTCATGCTTATACTTATAACAATATCATCTCAAATAGTTATATACTAAGCAAACATGTATAAAAACATAACATCTTTACCATCAGTTTCTCATACTATCATAAAATCATAACCATGATACTATATCCAGTCTATTTAATATATTGATGTACATAATAATTATCCAAGTATCAGATTAGACTATAGATCAAGAGCGGTACAAGTGTCACATTTATTCCAAGAGCTTGTTACTACACTAGTTACATTTTCATTCTAGTTTTCACCTATAGTCTATTAAATCCCAAATAATCATCCTTATACTCTATCATAATCTCTTACGTATCAAGTAATGTCTTTGTTCAATACCTTTACAAAATACATCATGAAAGATCTGTACATGTCACTAATGTATTTAACCTATAACCATCATAACCTAGTTACCTTAAATTAAAAGGTATGCAGTGATAGCAATTACGATTATAAGTACAAATTCTTATTATTATAACAGACATACTACTATATTATAATTTTATCAAACCATATATTCATAGAGTATAATCATATATCAGTATGCCATCATATTTCAAGTTAAACTTATTTAACAACTATCTTAATAATGTTAATTCTTTAGCTATCTAAGTTCAATCATAAGTCAACTGGTAAAAACTATACTTTTTTATTACTAAATTAATCATCAGCCCTTAAAATAGCACCACCTACATCTTTTAAATAAACATGTTAACTAAATTCTTAGTTAACCTCAACAAATACAATTAAGAGAATGAAGCAGTTCACAGGAAAGTGCTCAACCCCTCGATAAACTAAACAAACCATTTGATGGAGTGTTCACTGACCCAAAACTATAAAACTGCATTCTTTTTACAACTCATTCCACAAACTTTAAAGGATAAAGATATTTTATTTCTGTAGATATATATCAATAAATTTTTCCCTTAGTTCCATGTTAACCAAGTTCAACATCACTTCTATGAATAGTTATCATTCTTTATTTATTCAAACATACCATTAATACTTAATACTTAAATCAAATCAACCTCAAACTCTACCTCACCTAGTGCAGCATTACTCAATTCACTTGAACTATTACACTTTCAAAACTATGTCTCACTAACACTATGATTCATGTACTTTAATAGAGTCAAAGCTAATATCAATCATAAAAATTAACCAAAACTTATGTCACAATTATACATGAAATCAAATTATTAACATAGTTCCCATATCGTAAAAATCGAAACTCCCTATTCTGCCTCGCCGGAGCCTCGTCGGAGACTCACCGGAGACTCGCCGGAGGTGCACGGTCAGTGTCGAAATGGAGTTCATGCCCCCCAAGCTTGCCGACGGTGGTCACGCGCCTCACCACCGTCTCAAGCTGCCGAAAAACACACTGGAAGGTAGCGGCCACCATGCTTTCGATCTCCCTAACGCCGGCGAGTGGAGCAGATCGGCAGGCACCGAAAGCTTCATCTTGCTACTAGGAGTTGACCGCCGGTGGTAGTGTCGCCAGCCGCCGTTGTCACTCGTCGGAAAAGAAGAGAGAAGTCTTCTATGAAAGAAAAAGAAAGAGAAAAAGATGGTGGAGCAAAAATCACGGCCTTGCTAAGGGAGGAGTGACGCCGCTGCTGGCCAGGAGAGGGAGGAAGCGACGACAGGGGAGGTCGACGCTGATAGGCGCCATTGGCCGGTCTCTTCTCCCCTTCCTCTCTCTTCCCCGACTCTCCCTTCCCTCTCTTCCTTCTCTTTCTTTCATTTTCTTTTTTTTTAATAATAATAATAATAATAACAACCCCCATTTATTTTTCTTTTTACTTATTGACCCAAACCTTTAATCAAAATCACAAAAAATGTCTAATATATATATATATATATATATATATATATATATATATATACCTATATACACATATATACCTTAGTCTTACTCAAACATAAATTTACACATTTAATCAATTTAACTTAAATATTAATACAGTGAATCATGAGATGTCAACTAGGATCATTTTTGGGACACTACAATTTTCTCCCCCTTAAAGAATTTCGTCCTCGAAATTCAAACCGATAATCTATAGCACTATTACTATCGAAGTTCTTAAATTATTCTTTAGCAAATTCATCCTTCTAGTACAATCGTTCTTTTAGCTTAACATATATGAAGTTCAAATACGTTATAAACCAATACGGATATAGATGTGAACGAAAATAAAACTTTAGTTAACTTTAACTATTTCCAAAGAATAAATTTTGTTTTAACTTGATCAAATACTGTTTTCTTAAGACTTTAACCCCTTCTTCACTTAACTAAATCACTCCTTTAAAATCTTGGTTATCCTGATCTTCGTCATTCAACTCTGATATTTGATTTCTGTACATAAGCTCCTTATGCCATATCACTGACGAAGTCTATGCTGGGTTTCCACTATAACCTCTTACTAGTATAACAAAACTGCCACTAACAAAACCAAATACAAAGCTTGTAATTGTATGACTATGCAATAACATATGCATATGTAGACTATGAAATATGTGGCCACATGACTGAACTGTATGCATGTATATCGTATATCTATGCATGGACTGAAACACAAATGTACACATGCAGGACTAATGCATAATATTAGTGGCAGTGTATACTAATTGGGTTAACAGAATCACCCAGAAACATTACTTCATAATAACGAGATAACAAAGAGTTAAACTCTGGTCCTAAATCACCAACTTACTTATTTATACTCACAATATCTGAGGAATCTGATAACAACAAACTTGTCTCTTAAAAATTCACTCATTCCATATGGCATGTACATAAGTTACTTGTAGTACTTCCTTCGCTTATGCACTTACGCCGATCTTAGAATTAGCTCATCCTTATCAAAACACATAAAATTCTTTTTGAAACATGATATTGCAATAATCTCTACATACGCTATTAATGCACTTCTATCATCTTTCTTACTAATCGATCAAACTCTATAGTCCTCTTAACAATACCACTTTTTACAACTATACCAATATAAGGAAACGATTTTTGCCTATAGTCCACACAAAATATCCTTAATACTTCTCAGCTTCTTTGACATTTCAAAAATGCTTACAATCATTCTCTAACCTCAAAATCAATCATCACAGACAACTATCAATCAAGAAATGAGAAACATATAAGAAACTCCGTCAAAACATTTCCTTCCATCTAGGTCAAGACCATAGTTTTATCTACTAATTATCAAAGTTTCACTCTTATACTATCATCCATTTTCCCCAATTATATATATTCACATATTACACTTGGTTCTTTCCATTACAACTATATCACTATACTGTGATCATTTCCTAATTCATACAATAATATCATCTATACTGTTTCATTCAAATATAGACATATATTTCACCTTTATTCACTATCACCCATACAAAACTCTTATATCTATTCTTTCCAACTTAATTTCGCAATGCTGTCTAAATCATCCCAAAATAATGAATTACATTCAATTGCCCATACTGATCAGGAAGTCTCTGACAAATATATAAAGCATCTTATCATCCTTTACATACCATCATATCAATTTCAACTATCATGATAAAACGTCACACAGGAATATCTTATCTGTCCTAACATTCTTAGGAAAATAGACCGAACATGAATCACAAACTTAAACACGACAAGAAGAAAGAGAGTTTAAATATCCATTCAATATATATATATATATATATATATATATATATATATATATTAAAAGAGACTAGTCCTCATTTGGATACACATCATCCAGGAAGGACAGATCGAGTTGGGGATATTTTCCTTTTACAACAGAACATATCTTGGCGCTAAATATCATGCACTTTTGGCCAGTGCCTCGGCCTTTTTTTCCTCCCACTCGACCTCTTTTTTGTCCCATTCGGCCTCTTTATGCTTGGGTTGCTCGACCTCAGTTTGGAGATCAGAGTTGGACTCCTTCTCTTGATTTAGAGCGGCCTCTAGCTCAGTTGCTTTCCTCGGCCTGCTCCAGAGCCTTACGAGCTTTCCCCTCAGTCTCGTCCATCTTCGATCGTAGAGCACCAAAATTAGAATCAGTCCATCGACGCTTCGAGATGAGATCATTCATCTTCATAATAGTGGCACCGATCAGTTGGGATCCCTACAAAAAATGGAAAAGATCAGGCAATAGTCGATAGACAAAAACCATCAATAAGTTCGAACTACTTACTTCAACCTGATGCCTCTTCAAGCGCTCGGCCAAGTGTTCGACACTCAGAGACGTAAGGGAACCAACCTCCTTAGGCATGCAAGAAGCAACATGCGCAAAGGTGGAGAAGTCCGGGTCGTTGGAGGAATACTTATCCTCTTTAGCTTCCTAGAACTCGTAAATTTTGCTGAGTAGAGAGCGAAGTTCTTTTGGCTTCTTCTCGGTCTGGCCTTGGGGCTCGGAGGATGCTGCAAGCTCGGCCTCAACAATCGGAGTCCCAGAAACCTCAGCAGCTGCTGTCACTGGCTGAGCCTCAGGAGGGGGAGTAGCCACCACTTTCTCAACGACGAGAGGCACCCTCGGAGAAGCTTCGGCGAGCTTTTGTCTTTTTGCCCTCATGATCTCGGCAGCTCGGTTCATTCTCCTCATAGCTACAAAGAGAAAATAAATTAAAACAGTACATCAATATCATTGAATGAGAAAATACTGTGTCTTTTCTTTGATGAGGAATCGGTTTCGAACTGTAAGGATTTAATAGATTCCTCAAGTCCCACTTGTCCCAGGCCAGTTCCCTCCATCGAGCTAAAATAAGCTCCTCTTCATCAGAGAGCCACAAGTTCCCATCATTACAATTTGTATACCTCCCTCAAGTTGTCCGTACTTAAAAGTTAGACCGAACTCTCTCTACCAAAAAGAACCGATCCTTCCACTTCTTTAAGGACTTCGAATTCCCAGTTGACACCCCATAGCAAGACTGAGCTTATATGTAATTGTGATCTTCAGTACCATCTTGAAGACCGACCACGTGGGTTGCTCAAAACAATTTTAAGGTAAAATCTATGCCCTATTCCACAATCCAAATTTGAAGAGCGGTGAGAGTTCGCCAGGCATTAAGGTGGAGCTGTCCTATGGCCAGGTCGAAGTACCTTAGCACACTCACCTCAAAGCTCGTCAGGGGCAAGTAGACGTCGGCCTCCAATTATGCCTCGCAAATGACAGTCTTCCTCTTATTAGTGACCTCTGTGTTCGCCCTTTGTGAGGTGCTGGGCTTGCTTGCAAAATAGTTCGGTTTAGATGTTTGTTGGGCAAGGAGCGAACCGAGCTCCTCCTTCTTGATCATTGAACTTATACTGCTCACTCCTGGTAATCGATATGAAGCCTTCTTTTTGGAGGAGGTAACAGACTGGCCAAAGTCGAAAGGCCGACTCCCTTCTTCCGAAGCCAATCCCCTGCTCATACTAGAAACATTGCCCGAAGGGGCATCTCCACTATCCCCCACCCTTTCGCTTGAAGCGGTGGCCGAGCTCATGATGAAAGAATTAAATAAAGGACAAAGGAAAGAATAAAAGGGGAGGAAGGACAAACCTGCTATGTAGGGGCGAAAGCAGAAGGAAAATGGGCAGAGAGGATGAATTTCGAAGTCCAGGCAGCGAATACAGAAGCTACTGTTGCGGAGAAAAAGAAAGGAACAGTGTGTAAACCCATAAAATGAAAAGCAAAAGCTTAGTCGAAATCAGAAGGGGGGTTTATATAGAAAAACCATGATGGATCCGAACCATAAACGTGGTCGTCGATCCGAACTTGGGATAATTAATTTAAGGCGATGCATGCTAATCGAGGTGCCCCTAGCCGTTACGCACACTAAAATAGGAAGCCATAAATACTGCCTAATAAATACACGCGAAGAAGCTGATGTCATCCTGTCAAATCGTATGCACCCAGGTAGCTTTAGAGGCAGGCCTCTCCTGCACCAGAACAAGGCAAGTTTACATGACCTTTGATACTGAACTTCAGATAAAAGCTCGATAGGTACTCAGACCTCGAATTGTCGCAACTAGCTTATTCGACCCAGTTGCCACGACCTCCGATCTTACGGTATTGAATAGGCCCATTCGGCACTTACCTACCAACTGTCGACATAAATGTTGTCCACTAGGAGGGACTTATATGATAACAACCGAACTTACAGACCGGTCCAACGATCCTGCCTTGATCGAGCACTTAGCTCAATGAGGATCCCGTAAATCGACCAAAGGTTTAACTCATCCGGGCTCACTAATCGAGTCATAATTCGGTTAAGTACGTGTTCTGAAAACAACTCCACCATGATGGACAAACAATTACTACTAACCCACGTTTTCCTCGAAAATTGCCGAAAGTAGGTTAGTGACCGAAAAGAATGAAAAACTCCTTCTATTATCTACTAAAAACGTGCTAACTCCTCCTATAAAAAGAGAAAAAATAGATATAAAATGTTTACTGACCCTTTTTGCTAAAAAATTCTTAATTTTTTACACAAAAATTTTAATTTAACTGTCGAAAGTTTTATTATCAAAAATTTATCGATTCATTATTTATTTTTATATATAATCACAAGAAATTTATTGTGAATTTTACTTGTCATCGTTATCCTTTTCATCTACCACTGTATTTAGAATCTCACAACCTATGCAAGTTGGATGGTCTACTATGGTCAGAGATAGGTAATAAAATCTATTTACTCGTTTGAGTTTAAACCATTATAAGAATTGCTATATTTTTATGACCAAAAAATATGAAATACGACACTCGAATCCAAACAAGTTCAACTGCCGAGCCAAGATCAAGATGTAATAGCAAGGGCGTCAAATTAAAATATTTTAGCATTAATTGTTATTGTAATAATTTATTATTGAACCGACATATATAGAGTAATCAAATTGATATCCTCAACATTAAAATTTTTTAAATAATATTGAATTTTTTTTAAAAAAATTAGAATTTTTGTATACTAATAAAAAAAATAAAAAAAATAATATGTTAAAAAACGACACTTACTGCACCGTTTTGTATTAGTGTGGATCTCACTTCATCGCTTTTGTGAAATTTTTGCATAAAAAACGATAGATTGAACTATCATTTTTTATACAAGATAAGATATCATTTTATGTGTTTTTTTTTTAAAAAATAATGGGATCCATGCGTGATAAAAAAAAAAAGGGCAAAGTAAATTGCCGTTTTCTATGTCTCCGGCTTCCGGATTGAAAACCTTCACGCGCCAATGATTTGATTGGTTTTTGCAGCAGTAGGGCAGGATGCTTATGGTCAGTTTGTGAAAACTGTTTCAGGTGTTGCCAACGTCTTCCTCAGTAGTCTACTGGTTGAATGAAATAAATTTTTAATTTTTATTGAAAAAAGTATTCAATTTGACTTATCTTAGTGTCTCTAAAATTAATTTTTAGTCAAATTAGACCATACTTTTTGCTTATATCATTGTTAAAAATTATTATTTTTTTATTTTTATGAATATTTATGTGTTTTATATTTTTATTATATATTATGAATTCTTATTATAATTGCACAATAAATTATTTGAAAGGAAAACGAAAAAAATTATTATTTAGATGACATAAGACGAATTAACCATATATTAAAAGTTGCATGCAAATTTATTTTTAATTTTAATTTTTGAGAAAATTGACCTTTATAAAAATTTAAAAATTGAATTGAATTTTTAACTAATTTTTATGAAAAAATGTAATATATTTTTTATAATATTAATTGAAGTTTTTTAATAATTGCCATTTAATTTTATTTTATAAAATAAAGAATTAATTTGTTTGATTTTGTATATGGGTCTCGATATGTGATAAAAAACGGCAAAATAAATTGCCGTTTTTTAGCATTTAAAGGAGTGATTTGGCGTACTGCCGTATGTAATTTATATGAATCCATTGATGAACAACAGTTAATAAAAGAATGTTATTTTTCATGCAAGTTGTGTACGGTGGATGAAAAGTAAAAACAATATTATGTTTTAATTTAATGTTTTACGCAGGTTGCAAATATATCTGTAATTTTTTTTTCTTGTTGTCACTTTTTGCTACTAAAAATATTAAAATGGTCAGTTTTAACTATTAAAAGTATTAAAATAATAAATTTTTATTTTATTAAAATAAAGTAACAGAATAGACGGTAAACAATTGAAAATTGATAAATCAATATTGACGTGAATCAAATAATAGATACTGATATATATTAAAATTTTCATTAATTTGGTTTTTTTTATCCTAATAACCATTATCTTGTCATATCTCCACTAGGTATTATCTATTCTGTTAGGTGATTGGAATTTCCACCCCCACGAAAAGAATAGACATAGGGTATATATTAAAATTTTCACCCTCACAACCAAAAATAATAACATTAAATTAAAATTTTCTTGGTCAAAAATTTGGCACTCGGATTGGTGCGTGAAGATTTTCAATCCTGGGAGGCGGATGATTCTCCAAAAAAAGCCCCAAAAATACCGTTTTTCAACACGTCATGTTCCTATTTTTTTTTATGTTATATTAAAATTTTAATTTAAAAAAAAAGCCCCAAAAATTTAAAAAAAACCCAATAATATATATAACTACTATTGACATCATCGTGAATTGGGAAATTTGTCAGTTGACTAGTATATAGTATGTAATAACCCATCTCTACATATAAAGTTGTGCAGTCTACCCGTGATGATCGGGACGTTTATTTAAATAATATTTTTTAAAAAATTATTTACGTAATTAATATATATCAAAAAATATTTACGAAAATAGGATGTGAATCTGAAACTGTTATATACAGAAGCGATTTTGACAATGGTTGCAGATAGAGGCCCGATTTCAGACTGAAACTGCTATATACAGAAGCAGTTTTAGAGTCTGAAACCGTAACATAGTCCAGCGGTTTCAAACTCTGAAATTGCTTCTGCATCCAGCGATTTCAGGTTGAAACCGACGCCCCACTCCATTCTTCGATTGAAATAAATTTTTCGTCCCGCCTATATATATATATATATGTGTGTGTGTGTGTGTGTGTGTGTGTGTGTGTTGCCGATAGCTTTTAATTTCACATAACCAATTTTTACTTCTTATCATACATATGATAAGTTGCAAAAATAATTTTTTTCAGGTCAATAATATATTTTCAACAGTATTCTGAAAGGTAAGTTCAATCTAATAAATTTTGATATATAATTTAATATTATTAATTTAAGTTTGTTTATATAATAATTATAAATTTATTAACTACAGTGCATAGTAAATTCAGAAGTTGGAGTAACAAATTATGAAAATCGCAGTTGTACTCTTAAAATAAGGTAAGCTAATAAATTAAATATATTTATTCTTTATATTGTATATAAAGAAAATCGTTATAAAAATTACGAATATGTGTTGATATTATTACTATTATCATTTTTTGTTGTTAAAATTATATATATTTTGTTAGTTAGTAATTTCCTAATATTATTATTGTTATTATTATTAATAATAGTGTAGTAATTAATTTTGTTATTGTTACAATATAATAATAATTATTATTATTATTATTATTATAGAAAGTATTGTAGATATTAATATTGTTGTTGTTGTTATTATTATTATAGAAATTATTGTAGATATTAATATTGGTATTTGTTATTAAAATTATTATTATTATTATTATAACTGTAGATATTATTATTATTATTATTATTATTATTATTATTGCTGTAGATATTAATTTTGTTATTGTAATTAAATTAATGATTATTATTAATATTATTATTGTAGATCAAGAATATTGTAATTTTTATTAAATTTATTAATATTATTATTATTATTATTATTATTATTATTACTGTTGATATTGAATTTGTTATTTATATTAAATTTATGAATATTATTATTGTTATTATTATTATTATTATTATTATTATTATCATGTAAATTTAAATATATATTATAATATTATTTCAACTCTAGGTTATTGAAAGATGTCAACATATACTGATTTTTATGTGCACACGAGAGGAGAAATTAGTGTTGGAGCATCGGGTTTTCAATATGACGTATCTGGTGCGAATGCTATTACAAGGAGGATGAGAATTAAAAATAAGCCGACTCTTCCGGAATTGATCCATAAAATTCATGTGAAATTGGGTTTAGGTATGAATGACGTGATTGCCAGAATTATTTATAAGAGCCCAATGTACAATCGATGATCGTTATGTTGGACGTCGGTTGATTTGGTGGAAGACGATGATATAGATATATTTTATGATAATTTAAGGAGATATGATGATTACAATTTGGTGGAATTAATTGTTGTACTTGGTGAGAAGGGTGCAGGAGCCAGTAGACCAACATATGAACACGGATATCAATTTAGAAGTGAGGCTGTGGAGAGAGAAAACCTTGAGGCAGGTCATCATCAATTGTTTAATGAAAATCTGCATAGTCAGTCTACACAGTCTATCAGTCGTCAAGATAATGATAGACGAGATGGTGATTTAATTGGAATGCAGACAAGCATAACTTCTGGAGAAGGTCAATTACGACGATCAGTTAGTCAGGTACCAACTGGAAGAATGAGTCAATCCAGACGGTCAATTACCCGAAGGGTGGGGGATTTTTTTAGTAAATCACTTTTTGGAAATAGATGGAAAAGTCTTTCAACGAAGAGAAATTTTGTTCAGATAAGTGGTGCAGATCGAGGTCGTGTTACACAGCTCGACAATGAACATAGGCATTCTATTCCCCATGTCTTAGATGTAAGTCATCGGCGTTCTGTTTCACATGTACCTGCTGATAGTCAACGGCGTTCCAGTTTGCATATTTATGATGACAGTCAACCGCGTTCCAGTTCGTATGTTTATGATGACAGTCAACGGCATTCCAGTTCGCATGTTTATGCTGAAAGTCAACGGCATTCTATATCACATATTCCTGATATCAATCAACAGCCTTATACTCAGCAGGTTACAGATGTATGTGCTAGTCAGGAATGACAGTCTTAACATGCATGCTCCCAATTTGTGATACTCCAAAAAAACCTGTTATTCGTAAATATGGAATAATTCGTTCGTCAATATTTCTGTAATGACTGTCCACGCTGGCTCGGCAGGCTGACAGTATATTATGTTGAACCTAATAAAAATATAAATTATTAGTAATTTATCAATGATAACTGACAATAAATTATTTTTAGCTATAAAATATATTTACCGTTCCATTCCAAACAGCATCCGCTTGATGTTTGCGATGTAGCATCAGGATATCATTCTCGATTGGTCCGGGATTAATATGTTCTTGATTTTTAAATTGTTCCATTTTTGTATACACCTATATGACTAATATACGATATTTTTTACATTCTATTCAATAACATTAATAATATTAACAACATTAATAATAATTGTAATACTAAATTAAATAATAAGTTGCCATTTTATTTATTATTTTAACATATTATTTTATTTTTTTTTATACTACATTTTTAATTTTTAGCATTAAATATTAATTTGCCTTTTTCGCATATCAAAAAATAATATAATACATAATACTTATCAAATATAAATTAATAAAAAAATTAAAAAATTTATTATTACAATCTTTACTTTAACTGTATCTTGTTTATAACAATTTTTTTTCCGTAGCAAGTTTTACAAACATAACAATTTAATTCATTTAATCAATTATAAAAATCATATTAAATAAATTTCTATTACTATAAAATTTTCAAACAAGTCTAATTATTCTATCAAATTCCTATTATTAATATTTCATTAATTTATTTAAATCAAATACAATAATGTAAAAAAAAATTGTACATTATAAATACAAAATAAGTATAAATATTATAATTTCTTGATTTATAATACATCTATATTATAATTTTTAATTTATAAATTAAAAATAAATTAAATATAAAGTTTAGACACTTACCTTGAAGCTTGAAGGCTTGCTGAAACACACTAGAAGAGAGGAATAATAGGGCATTTGCCCTTGTCTCGGATTGCCTTTAATATAGGGCTTTTGTCCTTAAAACAATTATGTAAAAATTTTTCACGGGAGGAATTTTGCACTTTCACGTGGCGTGCAGGTGCGTCGTCTGAAACCGCTGCAGTCTACAGCGATTTCAAATTCTAAAACCGCTGCAGACTGCGGCGATTTCAGACTTTGAAATCACTGTAGACTGCAACGGTTTCAGAGGACGCAGCTTTTGTCCTTTCACGCGCTTAACGCGCCACGACAGATCCTGTTAAAATTGCTTCTGTATACAGCGATTTCAGACTCATATCCCATTTTCATAAATATTTTCCGACACATACCAATTACGCAAATAATTTTGTAAAAAATATTATTTAAATAAATGTCCCTGATGATCCGCATTACTAAGACGCACGTAGCTAATCAATATTAATACAACCATACTATAAACTAAATTTTAATTAGTTTGGTGTTTATCCAGTTAAAAATTTGACGGTTAAAAGCACTGCACCTACGTATTGTCTCCTTCACCGACTTAAACATCCAAAAAAAATATCTCGACATTGAAGTATTAAACAGATACTCCATGCAAACATATATATTTATTAGTATAAACTAAATAATAGTACGAAGCATATGGAAACAAGATCAATATATATCTTTCTTGGAGTCTCAAAAATTAACTGGTTGATCTTCTTCTAAGCTTTCATATAAATAGAAATTAAAGAAGAGATCCACTTGCAGTACTGGATTTTAAACTAATATCTATTAATTAATTATCGTACTAAATAAATTGGGTTCCTCGTGACTTTGAGCACAGTCTTCGCTGTCCATTGGATCTAAGCTCACGTGCTCCGAGATGCACGCTGATCAATCCCCTGCTCCTTTTCTTACTCTAATTTTTATCAAAATATTTAGTTTATTATATATATTGTCTCTGGGCATCAATCAAGCCTATAATTACTGTCATTTCTTTTTGTTTTAGTTATGTATATTATATTCATATTGTGAAAAAAATATGGATCTTGTTCGTGCATTATGCATGCGTAACTATGAATCAGCTCGATTTTATTTTATTTTTTTATTAAATTTACGAGTCAATTGATGTTGAAAATGGACTGTTAATAATCTTGATTTAACAACAGCATCGGCATCGCTTTATCCAGATAATTTTTCGATATTTTGAGAAAAGATTTGTGGTTCAAGAATGTCTCTCGAATCAAGATTTGTGTATAAGCAATAATCTACTTGTTTTCAATTCAATTTACACATAGTGCATGTAATGAATCAAATATGAGTGTTCATTTAAATGCACGTAATGAATAAAACGACATTAAAATAACTGCAAATCGAGTCCATGAAAAATGGGATCCCGTATGGTTGCCACAAACAGTTAGAACTCAGTGAAAAGTAGGGGTGTTCAAATTTGGGGTAACCCATTTAATCCATTTTTTTTTATAATTATAGTAGGTTATTGTAAATCATATAACCCATTCTAACATTTTAAAAATATATACGTGGATTATGGGTTATTATATAATCCAACCAATTAATCCACATTACATTTTTCTTTAAATACACTCTCACTTATATATATATTTTTTTACTTATCTATTTTCAATTTTTATTATTTCATTTAAATTTTGTTCAAAATCTATAAAATTTATTCAAAAATATTTCTAATGATGCTCTAATACTATTCAAATTTTTGATACTATAATGAATATAAAAAATTAAGATAAAATTTATAATCATCAATAAATTCAAGAAAACTGTGTCGAACATAAAGTCTACGATGAGATAAAGGTAGTAAATTAAAAAAAAGTTCAAAGTTTTACGTGGCAGATCTGGCCATTTTAAATCCCTCACGAAATGCTAGTCTAACATATCCCGTGCTTGGCGATGAAGGATCTACCGGACGATGGTGAAAAATACTTGAACTGCAAATTAGGTTTTGATTCGCAGAGTAGATTCTTATGTTTGTGTGGATGCTCACAAAACCCACCAAAGGAACAAATAGTTACATTCACTCCCTCTCCCTACACAAAAATAAATAAATAATTTTCAGCAGAGTAAATAAATTTTTCTCTCAAAATTGGAAGAAAACTGTTTTTTTACATCGGAACTTTATAAATATTCTATTACACATCTAAACTTATAAAAATTAAAAATACACTAGTTTTTTCCTTAATTAAAAAGATAAATTGCAAAAATAATTCTTTATATTATTCACATGATTAAAATAAATCGGATAATTCTTTTTTTTCTTTTAGACTTTTTTCCTTTTTTTTTATATTAACTTTATCTTTTTCATTTTTCATTTCCACCTTTTTCTCTTAACACAATAGTTTTAAGTAACCGATTATATATAATGATTTTTATTTATTAAGTGTCAGCTTGAAATAAATGAATTTTATAAGATTTTGTGAAATTTATTTGTAATTTCTATTTTTTATGCTTGGAATGCAAAAAAAAAAAATAGAAATTAAATTTCACAAATTAAATTCTATGAATTTCATTTTTAATTCTATATTTTTATTATTTTATTTCAAGTATAAGAATTCGTTTAGAAATGAATTTCATATGGAATGAATTCCGTAATTTCAATTATTTTATTTCAAATAAATAGATATTGAAGAGAAATATGTATTTATTTTATTTCAAGTAATTTAGATGCTGAGGAGAAATATGAATAATTTATATGTTTATAATATAATATAAAAAATTAACATAACCCATATAACCCACATAAACCAATCAATCCAATATAAAAAATTTTAATACATAACCCACACCTGATTTGGGTTGAACTCAATTTATTTAACAATTTAAGTGGGTTGAAAAGAAAACCAATTATAACCCACCCAACCCACATTTGAACACCCCTAGTGAAAAGTATATATTCCACCTGAAATTCTTAAGATTTCATGCATGATATATATGGTCTACCAACTAGAACCTTTTCAAATTGGACACCCCATATGAGACATCAGCACCCTTTGCTATAATTATATTAAATCAAGTAAAAATTGTATAATTTATGTTATAACAAACACACAATAATAAGCACATATAATTCCATAGTATACAGAAAGAAGAATGAACACAAATTTATAGTTTTTTTTCTGAAGGAATTTTATGGTGAAAATTCGGATTCAAACTTTTCAATCAGCACTTTTATATCCAAATAAGTTTTCGATGCATATGAATAACTATTTGATAAGTTGAATCAGCACTTTTATTAAGTTGTTGTTATTAGTTATAACCTTTCGAACAGCACAATTGGTCGTGTGGGGGCAGCACGAAATAATGGAAAAATCATACCCACTGGTTTGTTAATAGATAGTTAAATATGCAATGTTAAGTTGCCAATTTGTTCAATCAATAGTTAATTTAATTTAATTTTATTTTTGCAACAGTTTGACCTGAATATATATAGATTTCGAGGCAAGTGGTTATATTGAAACACAAGATCAGGAAAGTGCCAAGAAGACAATCTAAATATCGAGCACTAGCCACCATATAAATTAATTTACACTGGCTTAGGAATTATTAAATTAATTAATGTGATGTAATGTGATGTATACAGAACATATATATATTTTTAGATCGAAAATAGTTATTGCATGTGCTTTGTTTTTTCCCTATCATATGATGTGTTTAAACTATAAATTAATATATCAACACCAAAATTAGATACTTTTTACTTTTAAAAACATAAAGAAGGATTGAGCATTTCTCTTTCAATGTCTAAAGATAAGAGACAGTCCGAGACTCATACTTATCAATTAATTACCTTCATTTTGTTAGTTTTACCCATTATTAATTACCTAATTTAACACATACATATAATTATATTTTAAAAATACAATCTATACGAGAAAAATAGGCTCCAGAAAGATTATTAGCAATTTTCTATATATAATTATGGCGGAAAAAAAGGACACTGGGATTTCACTTTAACCGCCAATGACCTCACACCAAACTGAATATAGAATAGAAGGTAATTAAGAAGGAAAAAGAATAAAATAATTAGAGCATAATATTCTCTTTGGAAAATAAAAAATATATAATATTGTTAGGCAGGACAATATTACTTTATTTATTTATTTAAAAAAAACAAAAGAAAAGAAAAGGGATCTTTAGCGCGGAACCGGGTCGGTGTAACGCTTGGGCGTCCGAGGAACCACGTGCGAGGGTGTGCATCTGCTTCGGAGAAGAACATGGTGTGTTGTTTTGTTGTTAGCTTTCAGCCTTTGACTAGTCAACTACTTAACCCTTTTCTCAAGTATCCCTTGATTCCTTTGTCTCTCCTTGTAGCTCCTACCTCCAACTTTCCTAACTAGAAATCCATAGCTGATTCCTTAACTCACTTTTGGTAATCACTTCTATGATTCATTCATTTTGGCAACATATAACTAATAATTTTGTAGAACATTTCATACGCGTTCCATATATATAGATGGATATAAGTTATAAAATTATTTATACGTACGTTTTCATTCGAACAAAAAAAATGAATAATTATCGGAATTGATTGTATTGACTGTTTTAAATTATTCTACACTTATTTTTTTTAAATAAAACTTTTAATTTAAATATAGTAAAAAAGAAAATTGATGTTCCTCTTTGAGTGTTGTACTTACCTGATTCAAACTGAAATTTAATTATAATTTTATAAACTTTTGAATATTAATAGTCAGACAAAAAGAAAATATTTTCTGAATTGAGATGCAGTTTTAACTAAGCTACTAATGAAGCTTATTGCTATTAGTTGAATTATGTTTCAATAAAAATGATATGATCTTTCTCTTTTATCATTCGGTGTTCAATTAGGCTTTGATTTGATCAGGTATAGGATTGGATATTTTATTTTTACATTAATAAAGATTTTAAAAAATAATATTGACAAAATGCATCTCATTTATAATAAAAAAAGCTTACTAAATTATAATATTACAAATTAAACCTCTAATAAATCCTTAAACTGACAAAAGCTATATATATATATATATATATATATATATATATATATATATATAAAGAAAGATGGGTGTGATAATAATTGTTTAATTGAGTGTAGAGACTGACACACAAACACTTGGTAGCTCAAAACCAAGCACACACATAAAATTAAAATTGTCTAAAAAAGAGAGAAGAAGAGAAATTTGAGATGAAAAGCTCCTAAGTTTAGAAAACACATGACAGTATGGCGAATCTCTAGAAATCTCTCCTTCACACACGCACTGTCTCTTTTAAAACCCTATTTAAATATTTCTTCTTTCCCTCACTTCTTTCTCCCATGCAAAATCTTCTCTCTTTTTTCTTCTTCAAACCCTCTAATCATCTCTCTCACTCGCTCATCACTTGTTTCTTCAAAATTAATACTAATTAGGTATTATTAATTAAACATGTCTAGCAGAAGATCCCGTTCAAGACCCTCCTCAGGAACTTCAAGAATCACAGACGATCAGATCCTTGATCTCGTTTCCAAGTTGCAACAGCTTCTTCCTGAGATTCGTAATCGCCGTTCCGACAAGGTTTTAATTTTTCTTTCCCTTCTCTTGATATCTTATTTAGCAACATGTTTCTTTTTGCTCCTTTGTACTTAATTCTTGCTTTTTGTAACTAACGAAAGTAAGTGTATGTTTACTTTTCTTAGCTTCTGGTTCAATCTTGAATGATTCTGTCTGCTAAGGGCCAAAAAGGGAAACATCTTGAACTAGAAAAACAAAATAAAAGAGTAAAACATATGCAGAAAGCTTAGGGGTGAGGTGCAATTGTATTAAACCCAAGTTTCAAGATTAGTTTTGTTTATTTTATTTCTTAGTATTTTTCATCCACATAAAGATGCAGAAGTTTGAAGGATAAATCAATTTAATTTGTTCAAGAATTTTGTGAAGAAGCGACTTAATTCTATTTCTTGGGGTTAGCAATTAAAAGAACTAAAACAAAGGAATAAAATAATTTAATTACCACTGATCAATTTGCACAGTTTAATTTAATTTAATTTTTCAGGTTTCAGCGGCAAAGGTTTTACAAGAGACTTGCAACTATATCAGAAGTTTGCACAGAGAAGTGGATGATCTTAGCGAGCGGCTATCTGAGCTATTGGCTACCACTGACACTGCTCAAGCTGCCATAATTAGGAATTTACTTATGCAATAGATTTAAGAACTTGATTGCTAGTCTCACTTCTGCAATTTTAATCTATATTTCTGTATTTTAATTTTCTAGGCTTTTTTTTTTTAAAAAAAAGAAAAAAATTCAGAAAGATTTATCATCACTAGACTACTGATGAACATTGTAGTGCTTGTTCAATGATTAGAACATCCTTTTTGCAAGCTTTGTCAGGCTCAGGAATATAATAAAAGTGTTTCCATTTTGCTGACATGAACTTGCCAATTAATTTCTAAATTATGGATTGGATCTATTGAAGATTGGATGTGGATGTGATACTTTATCAAAAACTGGTATGCAACACACACAAATATAAAATATACATACATATAGATAGGCTCGTGGTTCTAGCCAAAATAAAATATTAAAAAAAAGCTTTTGGCACAAAATTCTTAACTGAACATACAAAAATAGATATATATTTAATAGCTCTATTGTAACACAAAAATGCAGGAAAATATTTATTAGACTTCATTCATGAAGAAAACTAAAAACAAAAAGAAAATCCATGGTTGATGTTTTTGGAAGGAGCATTATTATTATTATTTTTAATTAATTTTTGCATATCTTAAATTGTGGGTGGCAATTGTAGCTAAAATGTATTTTCTTGTTATCTTTCCTCAGAATTGACATACTAACATGCAAAGATTGGGTAATGGAGATGAGAACTAATGCTAGTTGTAATGTTGTTTTGAACATATTATTGATTATTTTCTTATGCTAGTAAGTAGTAATTGGTTAAATTATTAGTTTCATTAGTTATAATCTCAATCAATTAATTATTTCACGTCCGCTTTCACAACATAGACGATGCCCTATCTGGGTCTATACATTTCATCTTGTCATTATTAATTCCCTTTTAAAGAATGCCTACTATTACCAAAATATAATATTCTAACTAACTTGACAACTTTATCACCTCTAATCGAAGGAGGAACTAAATATTATTAAACCAGCAAAGTTATTATATTTGTAAATGGTTTACTATAATATAAATTTATTTTCAAAGGCCTCCTATATTTATGATTGATTTTTTTTTTCTTTGGTTGTATGATATTTGAATAATTTGCATCATAATGTAGATTATATAAAAATATAGCAAGGTAGCATCAATGTTCGAGTGCCCCCCCACTACTGAAGTTAGTTCCCAAAAAACAAGAAGGGGGATCTAGAAAGAAGAAACAAAATATACATAAAGAAAAGTACTGAGAGGTACTGTTCTCCATCTTTACTGGTAGTATGGGTTTTATATAGCTTTAGCTTCTTTGTATTTTATTGGAGAGTATGGGCCTTTCTGCCTTCTGCATTCGAGAACAACCACAAAAGCTGCTAGATGATAACCAGCATTGACTTTGTCTTCCACTATATATCTATGGAATCAAAGTCAATTAACTATGAAGTATTTGCACAAATTATTTTCATTTGCTTTCATCATAAATACTCTAATGAATATTTGACCAAAGTCCTTTTATTTCGTATTTTATTTTGCATATGGGAGAATGGTGGTATTGCTATTGTGAGAAATAATTTTTTTTAATAATTATATCTTTTGGGATAGAAAAATGTGAAATTCGAATTATAATTAAATGAAAGAGTTGTAAGAATTGCAATAAGATTATAATAATTTTTATCATGAGAAATTTTTTTTGTTTAAATCTAATTCAGCTCTTTTATCATTTTTATAGATTATAAGAAAGGAGTGTATAATTAAAATTATTGAAAGAAAATATCAAACTCGAAAACTACCACCAAACCAAATTCCATATTACTTGCCAAGTGCAAGAATTTTTTAGGGAGTTTCCCAGAACTACCCAGAAAAAAAAAAAAGAAGTCCCAATTAAAAATAACGTTACCTTTTTTTTAATTTTTATTTTTAAAAATATCACTTTTTTAGTTTAACACAAAGTGTTCATCTCTTCTTCTTCTTCTTCTTCTTCTTCTTCTTCTTCGTGTTTTTCCCTTCTTCTTCTTTCCTTCTCTACAACATGACTCACAAGCCTCAAAAATCCACCCCCACCTATTGGATCAATCTCTCTATAATCATTGTATTTACAGGTGCTGGAATTCTGGGGGCTTTCTCTTCTGTTAGGAAACTTGTTCTTGATGCCAAGAAGTTTAAGCTCTTTAGTAGTGATGCTGTTGATTAATTTAGGCCTACGCAGAGACCTTTTTGTGCAGTGGGGAATTTTGCGTATACCAATAATAAAAGATAAGATACAAGATATATATTCCGAAATCAAAATCCATTTTGTGATATACCAATAATAAAAGATAAGGAAAATACTTGTGTTCTCTAAAATTAAAAATTTAGGGACCAAAAATATCATCATTCATTAAGTACAAAGTTCATATATATTGGATGAAAATGATCATAATATAAAGGCTTTGTTCTTTGTATGTAAATATGACTAGTATTTAATATACTTAAAGTGGTAAATATCTGCGACTTTGATCATTTGAAAAGAAAGAATATCGAGCCACAAAGACAAATAAATAACCAACATAGAACACATGAAGTAAATAGTATGGATTTATTAACAAACGTCTTAACTTGATTGTAAGGATTAAGAATATCATATTTCATTGAAAGATCTGTTGAAAAGAGTAAAAGGCAAAATTTCGGCTGTCATCGTTGCACTGGTTCGCTTTATGGCTACTTAGTTTTCTTTTTGGGCTTCAATTTTTATTTTCTTTCTACCTTTTATCATACTTCTCCTTTGCTTGCAAGATGCTTGTTATTTTGCCTGACTGAGATGGAATTTATACAGTTTGTAAAACTACATGAAATCTTAACTGGTTAGTTTCAAAATTTTCACTAGATGCTGCAATGCATTATTAAATGGTTAGTTGGCTAAAGTAATGGAATTTTCTAAAACGAGTTCAATTAAATCTTAGTTTAGGAATCTTTGTGATTATAGCTTATTTTTATACTTAAAATTTATACGAGATGAATGAGTTACACATCAAACATGCATTTTCCAGTTTCTTAACATTTGGAATTCCAATTTTCCAAGATAATCGTGGGGATGCCCGTCTTGTTCTATGGCTATGTTTTCTGGTACAACTCTACAATTATCTTTTCTGGTCCAATATTAGTGCAGTAGATTGATCGATAATTCGTTTTTGATGTCGTCTTGTTGTATGGCTTTGTTTTCTGGTAAACTCTACAATTATCTTTTCTAGTCCAATGTTTGTGCAGTAAATTGATTGAAACTTTATTTTTGATGTCTAGTTTGCTTTTTTAGAATATATTTGCAATCTGAAATTTGGTATACCAGCTGGTATGCCAAACTCCATAACATAATTAGCATTATGAAATTTAGTATACTGGCCGCTATACGGTATATCAAATTTCAGAACATATTTGCAATTTGAAATTTAGTATACTGAACGGTATATTAATATTATACCAGCCAGTATATCAAATTTCATAACATAATTAGTATTCTGAAATTCAGTATACTGGCTGGTATACCTAGTATACCATCCGATATACCAAATTTTCAGAACATATTTACAGTTTGGAATTTGGTATACCGGATGGTATATCAGGTATACCAGTCGGTATACCAAATTTCAGAACATATTTGTAATCTGAAATTTGATATACCGGACGGTATACCAGGTATAACAAAGAACATAATAGAATTTACAATCTAAAATTTGAATTTTAGTATATCTTTCTTATATTTAAACTCCAACAATAGCATAAATGCAAATTCCATAATTGAAATTCAAACATCAACAAATTCTTTATCATTGCATGATAAATTTATCATCAACAATAATAATTTTAATGTCTTTTTTTTTCTCTTGTGGTTTTTTTCGATTGGACTAAAATTATATCAAAGTAACAATAAATAATAATAAAGAAATGCACTTTATTTAATAGAATGGAATAGAGAAAATTGTCAACAGGATTAGTGCAAATGCAATTATACAATCAAAATTGCTTATTAATAAGAATTACATAACAATTTGAAAAAAACATTAATTATGTATATCTTTTTTGGTGTTCATGTTGCGCTTGAAAGATTCAACATTTTTTTGGAGGTGCTTCAGATTCACTCTCAACTTCTTGTAACTCCTTTTTCATAAAGCGTCGATCGGATATCTTACACAATATATATTCATTCTTGGGAGATGTAGCCATGGTGTGGACGACATAATTGCTATGATCTTCCCTTTGGTCTTTTTTAAGTATGGAATTGCAAAATAGGTGCTATAAGCCAAACCCCAGAAGTTTATGTCTGCAGAAGACATAAATTTATTAGTGAAACTAAAGTCTAGTAAATTCTATTTATACAATTGTTAATCAATTCACATGTTTAAGATTTATGGTTATTACCTTCAAATGAAAATATAACAATTAAAACATATATATAGCCATTTAATTTCATTGTTTTATATGATGGAGAGTAAAGAAAGTAATTACCATAGCTTGATTCATTTTAGTAATATCAGGAATATCTTTAAAGCAACCTATCTTTGATGATTCAAATCGGCACAGTTCTTGCGGTGGCGATGGTGATTGTTGCAATTGGGTAGGAGTTATCTGTAACAATATTATTGACCATGTCATTGAACGTTATCTTTGCAATCCACACACTGTGATGTATATTTTTATTCATATGCATGCAAGGCTAATCATCATCTCCAGGCCTCCTTGATAGTGGCTTAAGTCTGCTAAACAACGAATTTACCAAATCAACTGGCAACAGAATCCAGAATTTTCTAATAAGAATTATATAACAACTTAATCACACAACGCCTAATTAAACTGAGTTTGTCCTATCCTAACTCCCGTTGTCTCAACTACCAGCTTATTATATTCACAAGTAGAATTCAAAGATAAAAATCTTATATTTTTCTGCGTAACATTATAACTACACATTCAAAAGCATATATAGTTCAAATAGTGTTTAATGCTTTTTATTATTATATATATTTATGCAAGTGAATAAAAACATGCAGATTTTATAATACTAGCATTTTAGTAAATTTTAATAAGTAGCTGCGTCCAGTAAATTGTGGACATGGGTGGATCCACGTACAATAATTTTTATAACAGTTCTCGTCTTATTTTCCCATAACAAACAATGAGGAAAGTAGAAAATCGCGAATTTAATTTACTTTAATAGTTTAATTAATTTATTACTGTCACCATCAAAGCAATTAAGTGGGAGCTTTCATTGGTTAAAAATGGTATTGCATTATAGTGGATGATTTCTCAACATTGAAGGTAACCAATATTATCCGATGGCATTAATGGAGGATCCGAAATTTTATTGACTTAATAATGGTATTGATATCAATAATAACAAATCTATCCCTGCCAACAGTAGCAGCGACACCTCGAGACAAGTCAAAAACAAAAAACAACCAACCAAATGCCCAAATCTCCAACATAATCCAGATCCAAAGGAGGCACCAAGTAACCAAAAGACGTAGAGAAAACAGAGCAGGTATATAGCGGAGTCTATAAAGATGCAGAAACCACATTCTTAATTATTCTTATCATGAATTTTAATTTTCAATCACCAACATGAATTTTGCATACGTAGGAACAAACATGATTAAGTAATTCAATTATCTAATATAAAATCATTTCCATTTTCGACTAATAATGTGTAAAAAGTAGGATGAATCCAAGAATAAAGAACACAGAAAGAATAAAAACTCGCATACAGATATAGAGATAGAAAATCATTTCTACTATTCATCGTAATACTGTATAATTTCTAGTTCTAAAGTAATAAAAACAAATTGCAGTTGCAAAGAGAAAAAATTGGAGAGAGAACCTGTAGATGGTGCACCGTTCTAGGACAACAAGCAAAGTGAGAAAGAAAGAGAAGGGAATAGCTAATTAGGGCTTAATATATTAAAAACTTAAAATTTAAAAAAGGATATTTTTAAAATTTTAAAATTAAAGAGTGTATTTTTAAAAAGTGAAGTTAAAAAAGTGGTATATGATGCAAATTTCTCAATTTTTTATTATCGAGATTATGTTGTTATGTCTTCATGATCCAATTTTGGGCTGGTGGTGGATCTCAGACCAAAGGAAAATTTGGAAGGCCCAATGCCAAAGTATATTAGGCTTGCGCTCGCATACACCAATAAGTAATATCAAATATATATAATTAACTATAAGTATAAAATAAAAATTAACTTGTGGGCATAAGATTATTTAGTCTAAATCAAAAGCGATTTTGTTTACGAAGTGAGGGTTGACGAGGATTTACATATATGTTATACATTTGACATCTGAATTCAGAATAATTAAGAGATTATGTTCTTTGATGGCTTTTCAAGAAGAGGTATCAAGCCATAAAACCCTTAATTAAAGAAAAAGAAGAAAATCAAATTAATCAGCAAAAGTAGTGATTATTTTACAACTAAAAGGCTAAAAGCCAATAATCTGAAGAGTTTAACAACGTATCTTAATTTTACGTATATAACTATATAAAAGTAAAAAAAAAATAATAATAATAAATTAAAAAAAATGGTGCAAGGGTATTATGGTCAGAATGATAATGTTGTTGATGCTTCCCGCTAAATGGGCACTGGTTGAAACACCTGAGTTTTTGTTTCCATATAGGCAAGTAGGAGTCCATCAACAACCGTCTTTCTTTCCTAAATTGTATCAAAACGAATATAAATATAAATAAAATAAACAAACTGCATCGTTTTCTATGTCTTTTGGTGTTCTTCTTCCGCTTCACTTAGAAGAACAATCACTAACCTCTACCAAGCTTCAGTCTTTTCTTTCTAAATACGATACCCACTAATTAAAGCGTACTGGGTTCTTTTTGATTCTTTGTTATCTTGGTTCTGTACAGAGATCCAAGAAGAGTGTCAATGGGGAATTGTTGTGTCACGCCAACGCCCGAAATGGAGAAGAACAATTCATCGGCTTATCAGCGGCCTCGTTCTGGTAAAATTTATGTTTTCGTTTTCCTTTCTTCGTTTTGTGTATATGCAATCAGTTTTGTTTAGAATTCAGAGTTGTATACTTTTGCTGTTTGCCTGTTTGAATTGATATTTGTTGTGAATTTTACTGGGTTCTAGTGTTGTGGGTTTTAAACATTTTTACACAATTGGGTTTGGGCTGCAATTGCCCATGTTTTGTTTGATTGGTGAATTTTACTTTAATATGTTCATTGAACTGTATCATTTTTGAAAATTCATTTCACACTTGAGATTGTTGAAAAGCTTCAAATGAGTTGGTCATGAGGAAACTATTGTTGACTCTAACCGATATTTATACATTAAAATCATGTTTCAAATGGACGGCCTTCTTTACTCTCTAAACCTTTTTAGATAAGCATTTTAGTATGCAGTTAATGTATCAGTTGAACTAATGAATGTTAAGTTGAAATGCCAAGAATAAATATTTCTTGAGGGATTGAGATGTTTAAAGGATATGTTCTTCACTTACATTTATGTTAATTTTCTAGCAACTTGTGTCAGTCACATGTTTGTAAACGTGTCTATATATGCCACTGTAAACTATCAATAGTTTGAGGAAGGTAAATGGCTAAATGCACCTTCCTCCCAGAAATTAACGTTTCTTGATAGATGATTCTTATTATTCTAAGGTAATGGCTACATTGTAGCAAGGAAAGATATACTCGTCATTATGTAATTGAAGTATATAAAGAATCACCGTTATTATTTTTGGTGTTAAAATTCCTTTGAAGCAGAAGTAAACAATTTATGAGCAATGCATCTATCTTCAATTATTATTAGTTTTTTTTTTTTTTGAACCGCATATGTATTCAGTTCCTAATTTTTTGGATCACGTTGTTGAGGTATTTCTGTTACAGGAGTCAGTCGTGTTTCTGATAAAAGCCAGCATTATTCACCGCTTAAGAGTCCTAAAAATAAAATAGTTAAAAGCCCCCCTTACCCAAGATCTGACGCGGACATATTATCATCACCACACTTGAAAAAATTTACACTTAGTGAACTTCAAAATGCTACCAGAAACTTCCGTTCTGATAATCTCCTTGGAGAAGGCGGATTTGGTGAAGTTTACAAGGGTTGGATTGATGAACAGACCTTTGGCCCTGCAAGGCCTGGACAAGGGATGGCAGTTGCTGTCAAGAAACTCAAAGCAGATGGTTTACAGGGTCATAAGGAGTGGTTGGTAGGTCTCTTTCAATTGCTTCCTTTTATGTTCAAATATTTGACCAGAGCAAATTATAGGTGCCTGTTGGTTGCAGTCTGAGGTTAATTATCTTGGTCAACTTCATCATCGCAATCTTGTCAAACTTATTGGATACTGCTTGGATGGGAAAAGCCGGCTTTTAGTCTACGAGTTTATGTGTAAAGGGAGCCTAGAGAATCATCTGTTTAAGGGTAATTCAAGTTTATATCCGTATTCAGTTTTGATTAACATCAGCTAAAATAAACTGAGAAATTGCTGACAGAATTATTAGAACTTGCTCTATGCATGTAAGTTATTATGCATTCATCTCAACCATTTCAAACTGCGTTATTTGCAGGTGGTTCCCAACCACTATCTTGGGCTATAAGGCTCAAAGTGGCCACAGATGCTGCTCAAGGACTCTCATTCCTGCATGATTCTGACCAGCAAATTATCTACCGCGATTTTAAGGCATCTAATATCCTGTTAGATTCGGTAAGTTGATTATATTACGGTAGTAATTTGGCAGAATAATCAGCATACGAAATTGAACTCACTGGAGTTTGAAGTTATCTCGAATTTGAGCTAGTCAGATTTTATTTATAAAAAGATAATGCAGAAGAAACAGTAAAAGCAGTAAAAAGAAATGACCTCCCTGCATTTTTTTTGCTTTCATATTAATGTAATTTAGACATGCTGTGTCACTCAAGGCTAATGCTTGCTCTTTATTCATCACTTTTCTACAACTCATATTGTCCTTTCAAGTTTATTAAATCTATTTTTTTTCTCCGTTTCTATGCAAGCAGGAATTCAATGCAAAACTTTCAGACTTTGGCTTGGCAAAAGCAGGCCCCACTGGAGATCGTACTCATGTTTCCACTGAAGTCCTGGGTACTCAAGGCTATGCTGCTCCTGAATACATTGCTACAGGTTGGCTTGCTATATTTTCCCCCCTCTACTCTCCTTTCTTGAATCTCTAGCCGTCAGGTTGTTGTTAATGTAGCACCAATCCAAAAATTCATGAATAGTAACTTACCGGTGCATGCTATTACTATTTCTTTTTCTATGAGTTGATTATTCCACATCACTTCTAACGGAAACCGAGTTCCTGTTACGGCATGTCTTTCAATTATTGAAATTCAAAGGCAAATCTTTCAGAACCGCGGATCATGTGATAATTTTTATAGAAAATGAAATATCATTCAATGGCAACTAAGAACAGCCTTCTACTTTATGTGCTTTAAACATGTGGCATCTCTGCAATTTCTTGTGTTTGTTGTTTGAGTCTAGGAATCTATCCTTCATCTAGTCCGATAATGTTTCATTCGTTTCAGCTCCCCCTCTGATCAGTGGAATCATGCTTATGTAGTTTCTTTAATGTAATACTATCATTTCCATAACCAGTAACTCCCAACTTTTCTTAAAAGTGAACCGTATAATTGTTGCATTTATTTTTAACAGGAAATGTGTATAATTAATGATAATATGTGTTGTAACAATACTAAAACCTCGATCTTATGCTTCCCATTAACAACTGGTTGATTGAACACTTGTGCTGGTGAGCAGGTAGGCTAACAACAAAGTGTGATGTATACAGCTTTGGGGTTGTATTGCTGGAGTTGCTGACAGGGCACCGTGCTCTAGACAAAACAAAAGTTGGTTTAGAGCAGAATCTGGTGGATTGGGCAAAACCATATTTGGGTGACAGGAGAAAGCTGTTCAGAATTATGGATACCAATTTGCAGGGCCAATACCCCCGAAGAGAAGCTTTCATGCTTGCACTTCTTGCTTCTCATTGTGTCAGCGAGGCTAAACTGCGGCCGCGAATGGCCGAGGTTTTAGCTATTCTAGAGGATATCCCAGTTACCAAATATGGAACCAGTCCCTCCATATCAGACCAACAGAATTTGTCGAGTCCTTCTTCCTGTTCTCCAATGAGACTATATGACTATTCACCACATAAGTCCCGTCGAGAGTCTCCATCACCATCTCTTACGAAGTCCCCTTCATATATTGATCCCAGAGAACCACCGTTGCCAAATTATATATAATCCCCTAAAATTTTGGACCACAAAGGATCTCCGTTGCCAACTTATGTCAATCTTCCGGAAAGTATGGACACCAAAGGATCTCCATTGCCCACTTATGTAATTTTCCCAGAAGTATGGATCCCAGATGATCTCCATTGCCAAGCTATGGATATGAACGGCAGAAGATCGTTGTTGCCTTCAAATATGAACTCCTTGCAAGCTTAAGTCAATGAAGCAATTGATAAACAGGATTCTCTTTTTTTAGCTCATAAATGTAAATTCTGCTCTGGCTCAGCTTTTTTTTTGGATGATTTTAATGGCAAACTGAAGGAAGTTTTGGACTTTTAGTTCTGGTTAAAGTACACAGGAACAGGATTTTTCATTTCCACTATCAGTTTTGTTGGTTTGGTAACATTGCCACTGTTATTGGTTGCAAATATATGAAAGTGAAATTAACAGATCATCAACTAAATAAATACACACTCAAATTCAATCTAGATAAATTATTTTTCATTGAAATTGAACCGATCCAATTAATTTAAAAATTCAATTACAACTAAAATTCCATTGGTCAATATATCTAGGGTCAACAACATTATTTTTTGTAAGTTAGTTTTGCGCTACCACTGGCATGTCTCTAATTACGCGTCCCTGCTGGAGAATCAAATTTAAAACCGGAACGACATCGTAATGTATTTGTCATGACCTCTGATGAAACGTCCTCGTAGCGAACCAATCAAAAAGTTTCATGTGACATTTCACGGTAGGGAGGGCTGTACCGAACCAAATTGGAATTGAAATATTGAATAAATTTTGATATATTTGATTCAATTTATTTTGATTTGTTTGATTTCGAACAAAAATAAAATTGCAGATAAATCAATTAAATTTTTGAAATTATAAAACCAAAATAATCGAACTGATCGACATTCACAAACATATCGATGTTATAGTATCAAATTCTAATGGAAACAATTTTTTTGCGGTTTTCATTTTTTTAGCAGTTTTTTTCTATTTTAAAAGTTTATTTTTCGTTTTTGATTTATTTTATTTTTGAAAAATTGTATTATATTTTTTTATTTTACATGATTTTTTTTTTAAATTTAGGATTGTTTAAAATTTTATTTGAAAAAAAGTGATTGTTTTTTAACTATTTGAAAAAGTGGGGTCTTCAAGCACGCTCCTACAACCATCCATTGCGAAAATTGGATGGTAAGGCCGGCCATATAATTGGAAGCTGCTTATGGTGGGGCCCTCATCTATGTCCGCAACACAGTGCAACGGGAATGGAGTTATGCACGCAGTGGCACGACGATCGAGGATGTCGGGAGACCTCCCATATAATACCCTTAACGGAACAGTTTTTTCCAATAAAGAACTAAGCAAAATTTCGGAAATTTCTTTTTCCTTCCAACATTGATTACCAAACTTATTTAAATTCAAATTATCAATTTATCAAAATTTTAGCAGCACAACGACTACCTACTACTGACTTTCTAAAAATTCAAACAATAACACAACCTTCAAGAGGCACAAAAGAATATCACTGATACCAGATACCGATCATTCAATCATTCGCATACCAAATATATTAATTTACTAACATAACAATAATTACTATCATAAAATAACAATTATTCAAATACTGCCAAATCTTACTAATATTAATCGAGTATATATATGTCAAAATACCTAAAAAAAAGTATAGATACTTCTTTTTTTCAGACTTCACTCAGCTGTGTACTATGCTCCAGCTTCTTTTCAGAACCTACACACAGTAAAAACTATATGCTAAACACTAAATATGCTAAGTGGTGACTATCAATCCTAAAATTTTCAATTAAGCATAATTACCATATTTATGCCAATCATTAAATTGTTTTATCAAAAGTTACTTTTAATCATATTGACAGTCTTCTTAGTTCATTACCCACAATTTGGTAAATTTTTATTTTTCTTAGCTTTTAACTTATAAATTTCTTTTCTTATGGTTTGACTTTGACTTTTATTTAAAATTCTTTATTCAATTAGTTCCGTACAAATTCTTTTCGTTGGATGATTTATATTATGAATTGTCACCGTAATGGTAAAGTTTTAATACAATACTTTATTTCTTCATTACTTGTAACATTATTCTTTTAATAGCAAAATTACAATATCGCTAATTATTCTTTTTTTTTTTACTCAAACTTTTTGAACTATTTGTCAAATTTCAATTATTAAAGTTTTTAACATTTAATGTAAAGCGATGTACTTATTTAGGAACACTTTGCAAATGAGTCTTCATTCTCTTCTTTTTTCTATAAAATAGGTTTTTTTTATCTACTTATAGCAAATATGATATTTTTCATTCCTAATTACAAAATTATCGTTTATTTACTTATTTTTACCTTCAGTTAACTTTTGGCTTACAAAAGTCCGGATCAGACTTTGATTAAACTTTTCATATAACATGTTATTATTTTAGTCCATAATTTCTAATTATGAAATGACCACTTTTTCTTTTACAGAAATATATTTTTGGGCTATTTAATCGATAATTTACTATTTTACCTTATAAAATAGTTTCCTTTCACTTTTGCACATTAAGAAAAATTTTTGGAAAATTACAATTTTGCCCCAAAATTCTTTATTTCTTTAAATAAGTTCTTTTTTCATTTAAAACTTTTGCATTCAATTTACTTTTACAATTCTAATTTACTTTTATCGATATACTTCTAATGCAATATGACAGGACTCTCAAATAGGATATACGAAAAATAAACCCCAAATGATCCTATTGATAGAGAAATGACCCCTAATGAATCATTTTGCATAAAGCACATAATTTACACTTACACTATCACTTTTACACTGAAGTTATGGAGATCATATATTCTACCCATAGCAAAGCAAGTCGTCATAATTTGTACCGCGGTATGGAGTGTTCATTTGGCTAGCCAATTATATCTTGCATAAGAATATCACTACCTGAATATTGTTAAGGGCAAAAATAATAAATTATTTTCAAAATAATTTTCAAAGTTCAATAATTGTAATTTCTTTTATTTTTTTTGAAACAATATATTTCTGTCAGTCGCACTCTTTTTAGTGTTTTTGACTATTTGGTCACTTTTTCTTTTTGATTATTTTATCTTTTCAGTCACTTTTTCTTTTTCTTTTCAATCACTTTTTCTTTTTATTTTCAATCACTTTTTTAGTTCAGTACTTTTATACAGTTAGTGAATTATGTCTTCATAATTCACTTTGATTATTATACAATATCTTTTCAGAGTTCTTTCAATTCATTACTTAGTCAAGTATTCTTTCAGTATCTTTTTACATACTTTGTGAATTATATCCTTATAATTAACCTTTTTTCTTGACACTTATTGAATTAATTTTTTTAATTCAATATTTTACTTTTTACATTCATTTTATTTTCTTTTTGACTATTAACTAATTTCTTATTTTTTTCGGTCTGAATTTATGATTGTTCGAAATTCGAATTTTATTCAAATTATGAATTATTTTGTAATAATTCAATATATTTATTTTATTTCTTGTACTTTTTATTTTTCAAAAATTCGTTATTTGACTTTTTCAATTTTTTATACAAAATGTAAATTAATTTACATTAATTTACCAACCTTTACTTGTTTATTGCATTATTTATCAATAATTCAATATTTTTAATTATGAATGGTCAATATTTATTTTCAAAAATATTCTCATAAATCACATAAATTCTTTAAAAATTTATGTGAACATTATTTTTTAATTATTATTATTTTTACTCATTTTATAAATTATTTCACAATAATTTCTCATATACATTATACACGTGCACTTATACAGAACTTAAAAATTCTTGAATAAATTCTATAAATTTTCTTAAAATTTTATGGATATTATATTCCATGTTTTACGTTATTCTATTGCTTAATTTCATCAAAATACTTAATGTACACATTCTTTCTCTTTAAAAATGTAATTTGGCCATTAAAGAAGTTTTTCCTTAAAAAATTATTTCAATTTAATTAAGCTTACACTTAAGCTTAATTAAGGTTCAATTGCATTATATTAAGGGTAATTTCAATATACATGCATTTTTCCAATTTTTTCTTAACTACATATTCAATAAATATTTCGAAAATATTCACATAATTTCAATAAATTTCACAAAAATTTATAGATGCATTATTTTACATTTACTATCAAATTAAGGATTAAGTTTATTAAAATACTTAACATAATTTTTTTTCTTCATCATGAATTTCGGCCACCATGACAAAATTCCTTACAATTTTTTTTATTCAAATTAAGCATTCTACTTAACTAAGGTCTAATTACACTATTATATAATTAATTTCAAATTTAATCAATTACACTAAATTTTTCCTTAATAAATCCTATAAAAAATCATGAAATTACATGAAAAATACTAAGATTTAATAGTCACTAACCTTTCTCCATGCATAAACTTCCTTGACCTTCCTTTGTTCACTTACAACCATGAAAATCATTCTCCATCAAAAACATTCTTCTTTGGCCGAAATTTTCACCTAAAAAATCATCAAGCAACACATAATTTCAGCTCAATACAACCTCAAAAACATACTCTAGGAACCTAAATCTAGCTATAAGTACCTTGAAATCAAATTAAAAATCAAAGATTCACTAATCTTATTTTGACCTCCGTACTTTTAACACTTATTTTCCTTAAATTTTCTCCCTTAAATCTCTAATTTGAAGTTAAATTCAGCAACTAGAGAGATCAATAAACACTTCTTGTGCTTGGATCAAGGGAAAAAATTGAAGAAATAAAGAAGAAAATGGTGAAAAAGGAAGAAACAAAAGGTTCGGCCACCAAAAGAAGAGAGAGCTGCTGGAAATGTGGGATTTTTTGGAACAAAAGAGAGGTTTCTTCCATTTATATACTCTCTCAATTTGGGCTTGGGCTTTGTTTGATGGGTCTTGATTAATTAATCAAGCCTATTAACTGCCCAATAATAAATTTTAATTAATTCATTCTATTTTCTAACTTCAAATCACTTTAAAAATGATTTCATAATTTTTATCACTGCGAAAATAGGTTATACGCAAATTTTTGGCTCAATCGGAGCCCATTTTTTATCCGATTTAATTAAATCGATCCGATCCAAAAATATCGGTATTACAGAAAAATTTACTTTTTGTAGCCAAAATAATCTATATATTATTTTAGATTTAACTGCAATTTTTGACAATTTTTGGAGTTCATTTGCTATTTTTAAATATTTATACAAAGTTAAGTCAGTTTCCTTATAATAGAATTAACTTGCTATCTTTTCCGTATTTTTGATTTTTAGAGGTTCATTTGACCTCAATTTCACTTCAAATTTCAACCCCGAACTCATCATGACCAATATTTTTCGATGATCTAATAAAATATTTTTCACTTCCGGATGTACTTTTCAGTCTGAAAAATACTATTTACTATCGAAAAATACTGCTCACAGCTATCCCAGTATTGAGGCTATTACATCCCATTTTTGCCACAATCTACTGTGGAAATAAATGATCTCCTGCCTCTCAGCATGACCAATCACGTGTGAGCAGTTTGGTTATAAATTCATAGAGTCTATTCTTGCTTCATTCTTCATTTTCGTCTGCTCTCCATTTTCACCATTTTCAAGCATTCTCAAGCTCCATTTTCAGCAATCTCCAGCTCCCATATGTCAAGTAATTTTATTGTTAGAAATATCAATTCGTTGAAATTCTATGCAGATGTGTATTTATAATTTTTAAATTATATAGAAAGTGTTAATAAAAATATTATTGTTAATTTTTTATCAAAATAAAATAATGTGTTGATATATTGGTTTAATGTGTTGTTGAATTATAGATTTTATTTGTTATATATTTATGTTTTATTAAGAAAATTAAGGTAAGTTATTTGTTGTAATTTTTTTTTAAAATTTTAATATGATCTTGCAACTTTTTGGCAATAATTTTTGTACGTTTATTATAATGTTTAAATTAGATATAGATACAATGAGATAATAGTAGTAATATAAATTTGCAGTGAATTTTTATTTAAATATTTAAGGTAGTAAATTTGAGTAAATATATATTATAATTATTTGAATAATTTAAGTAGTATGATGAATTATTTATTTTATACGATATTTAAATTAGGAAACTATTTAGTAGTTATTGTATGTAGTTAAAAATAATATTTAAATTTCTAAGATATGTTAAATAGTTATCATTTTGTTTTAAATATTAAAATTTTAAGATATGTATTAATTTTATTATCTAGTGCCATAATTAAATATATAATATATAAAGTATGGACCCGTTCTAGAATCAACAATTTATAAATTCAGGACCCTGCATAGATGATTTTCTAACGTTAAAAGAAAAACATCGTGCTGATGCAGTTTGGAATAATGCGGTAATAATTTTCTTATGCTAATTATTGAAATACATATTTGATTATATAAGTTTATATTTATTAAGTTTTTGTGACGTATATTTTATATGTATCGGTTAACATATAATGTATTATTTGATTGGAGAGCTAGTATAGAGTCTCATTATATGAACATTGACGAAAGAATTATACCGTATTTGAGGATAGCCAAGTTCTACAGAGTGTCCCAGATTTGTGATCATCCAAAAAGGAATTTTATCCTTTTTTATAGCTCTTAACTTCCATTGGCAGCCAATATCAACCTTTGCACACTTAACAACCCACTTTTTTGATTTTGTTTCAACAACTCTAAAGTCAACATTTCGTGAGATTGAATATCTTTTCACACATGACTTAATATCATCCTTACTATTGAATACTAAACCTTTTGACAACTTTGATGTATCATCCCATGTATCAAATTGGATGCCCACTGATAAGTCAACTTGTGCTGCATCAAAGTCAATGGTTGTATAGTGTTCTGATGGAAAGGTAAAGATGGCTTCAGTTGCCTTATCACTTCCGTGAAGTGATGTTATAGGACTGACATACTGCGTACCAGAAGACTCATTGCCCTCGCCAATATCAGATTCATCACTTTTCTCGCTCAAGTTCGCTGTAACAGCATCATCAATTTCATTCGATGAGATGTAATCATTATTAATTGCCCCTTCATCAAGGTAATCCATGCCTGGCAAATCAATTGAAAGTTAATTCCTGACATCTGAACCAAAATAAATTAAAAGAATGAACATTATTACCTGATATGGTAGGATTGTTGTCTGGAGTGGATTGTCCAAGTAAATCACCATCCCGTCTGCTAATTGAGTGTCTTCCATGACTAGTCCCAGATTCTGGCCTATTTTCAACTGATTGTCATGGATAGTTTTGTTCTGTATTTTGACCACTGGTTGTACAATACTCCTGTCAATTGTGCACCCCCGTGATCTACTACCAAATATGGATTTACTGAGAAAATCACTAACCCTACGACTGAATGACCGTCTTAGTTGACTTATAGGATGTCTGATACTAGAATCAAGCATCTGGCTAACTGACCATCTAAGATGATTCATTACCGCATTATGGGGCTGTGTACATGACCTTCTTGGCTGACTTATAGCATTTAGAACATGGCTATTTGACCGGTGCATACGACCTTATCCTAAACTGTCAAACACATCTCTTACAAGTAAGTCACTAACTGGTCATTATTGTTCAGTTTTATCCAAATATTGTCCTTCATCTCCAATATACTGACAATAATTTGATTGAGAGAAAATGTCAATACCCTGCCCACTGCCCGATTGCCTCGGTTGATTGGTGGCAACATCACTTTCAAAGAATTGTTGAGCAATCTCAACATTTTTCATGTATAATGCATCATTTCTAACCTGATAACCAACTCCATACATTGGTATATTAGTTCCAACAACCATCTCGGTTACTTCAATAATTAATTCTTCCACTGTGTAATCCTCATATTCCATTAATTTTTCATAAATCATCTCTATGTCATCATCATCAGACAAATTCACTGACGTCCAAAATAATGATCCTCGGTTATACAATGGACTCTTGTATATAATTCTTAAAATGACGTGGTTCACACCTAAACTCGATTCAACATGAATTTTATGTTTCAATTCAGGAAGAATTAGTTTATTTATGAGTCTCAATATCTCGATAATCACATTTGGACCAGATATATTATACTGAAAACCTGCAACTCCATAACTTATTTGACCACCGGTTTACAGATAAAATTTGATATACGCTGACATCTTGAAATTAATTATAATTGATAATAAAATTAAATTAGTTTTTATTAAACATTTATTTACTTTTTATTTATTATTTGTTAACTTATTATAAAAATATATATTTAATTTATGTGTTTTTATAAACAATTAATACAATTATTTATGTGACAAAATTTAAAATTTAAATATAGATATTTATGGCTCATCTTTCTATTAATCTTGTATATAACTATCTTTTTTTTGAAAAATTCTCCTTTCTTAAAAAATAAAATTTTTCTATTATACTTTATAATTTTTGCATGTATTAATATTATAACAAAATAATGCAGTTTATTTCAAATTATTCTAAATATCTATCAATTAAATATAAATAAATAAATAAATATATTAAAACTAAAATATTACCTTTTTAAATTCTTCAATTTATATGCATTTAATTCCTTTGATAATTACTCCTGTTAGTTTATATCTACAAAATATATAAAATAATTACAAATTTAATTAATAATAATAATATATATAAATTTTATTTAAATTAAAATTGTTAAATAATTTATACTTACATAATGCTTAATTTTATCGGACACAATCTTCATCATTCGCTATCGCTCCTTGTCCTCTCATTTCTAAATTTAGTTATATTAACAAAACAGAATGGCAAAATTTTGGTGAAAATGAAATGCAACTTCGGACTAAAATGTAGGAATGTGGTGAAAATGAAATACAAGACCGATTTTTATATGGAGTCCAATAATTGGATCCAACGATTGTGACTGATAAAGCCCTATTTTCGCTGCTCTTCGTTGCGAAAATGGGCCTGACAAAGAGCCTATTTTTGCTACCCTTCGTTGCCAAAATGGGCCTGATGTATTCCCATTTTCGTAGCACTATGTTGCGAAAATTGAATGCAGATCCCAGCCTCAGCATCCTCTCCATTATCTGTGAATCTTCACTACAACGTTGGGCCCCATCATCCCATTTTCGCAATAGATGATTGCGGGAGTGTGATGACCGATCCCACTTTTTTAAATAGTGAAAAAATAATCTCCTTTTTTCAAATAAAATTTTAAAAAATTTTAAATTTAAAAAAGTCCCCATAATATGATAAATTTATGCGTATTATTTTAATTTTATTTATTTTAAATGGTTTAATATTGATAAATACAAATTAATTTAATTTATAGGTATATATATGTTAAAAGGACAATAAAAAATTCATATTGATTCAAAATAAAATAGACTGGATAGATCAAAATTAATTCAGTTTATTTAATTTCAGTTTTATATAATTTGGCTTGTGATTTGGTTTTTTTTATGAAATTCGGTTTTTGGTTTGTTCGGTTCGGTCCAAAACCGAACCGAACATGCACAGCCCTTATTGCACGGGAAGGCGCAAGCAATGTATATGAAAAATTCCCAACGGCATACTCTCTTCGTTTCTGCAAAATTAATCAAATCACTCAGGTAATACAATCTCTCTGATCTTCATAATTTTTAAAATCAAATTGTATATCTGTTTGCATGATTTGATCATTTTAAATTTTTATTCTTGGTAGGTTGTAACTAAGATTTGATTTTGGAAGGGCGAGGAGATGGTATTGGTATTAGCTCTAGGGGATTTACATATTCCCCATAGAGCATCTGATCTACCTGCTAAGTTCAAGTCAATGCTTGTTCCTGGCAAGATCCAGCATATCATTTGCACTGGCAATCTTTGTATCAAAGTACGTTTCCTTTTAAGGATTCTGTTTTATCTTTTGCTTGGTTAGTTTCTATGTGTCATTTTCTGCTTAATCGATATCAAATAAGGAAGAAGAGTGGGTTATAAGTTATGAAGTTCAATTTTTTTCTTTCTTCTACTTTATAGGACATTTATTTTTCGAGAAGAGTTACCGGTAATGCAGTTTTTGCTTGCAGTTCTTTGACTAAAATGCTTTGTTAAGTGAAAATTAGATACGTTTTTTGACGTTAATATAACAGGGCTTTAATTATAACCGATACTAACCTTGTAAGTAGTAGCCCTGTTTATGTTTTGTTCAATGAACATAAAAATCTTGAAATTCTTGGAAGTTAGAATGCTAATTTTCTTTCTTAGTATCTGTCTACTTTGCTATTAAGGTCCTTGTATCAGCTAACCTAAGTCCATCGTGGGATCTAATTTTCAAGTGTTTGAGCGTGCTAATGCACTTTGTTTTGAGTTTGCACCGTCAGAAATTGAAATTGAGCTGATTCCTATGAATTTTTTAGGAGTTTTCCTGTTCATGCTATTATGCATGCTAAGCATACCTCATAATTTCAAGATCTACCTTTTGTGATCTTTGTCTGGTTCTCTTAAAGTGTCTTTTTGGTCATTTATGGCTCATAATTAGTACCTAATATGTATGATACTCGTTCCTTGCTCTGGGAATTTCATTTTCCATATTATGTCAAGAACTGTCGAACATAAGGATTCTTATTTGTCATTTGAATTGACTCTTCTTGAGTGAAGCCTGGCTGATGGCATCTGTTTGTTTTAGAGGACTTGAGTACTCTGGACATATCACTTTTTTTATTCACACTCGCTTGTTTGCTCGTGCACTTATTATTAGTTTTCATTTTGCTCTTTGTTGCATGTGAATTTACCAGCAAATCCTCAGGATGCACAGCTGCTGCATTGTCGTGTCTTTAGTTTTGTGCTTAAAAAGTAACATGCAGTTGTTCTAAGCACTTGGTATAAATATGTACTAAAAAAGTTGACTGTTTCACACCACCTTGTGGAGCTTATTTTTCCATTTGTTTAGGACTATCTTTTGAGATAATGCAAATCCAGTGGAACAATGCTTCTGGATATAATAATTAAGATCTATTGCTCTAACTCAGAATCTTCTAATGAGTCCAGGAAGTTCATGACTATTTGAAGACTCTTTGTCCTGACCTGCATATTACTCGAGGTGAATATGATGAAGAGACACGGTATCCAGAAACCGAAACACTCACTATTGGTCAATTTAAGTTGGGACTTTGCCATGGCCATCAGGTCTGATCTTCTTCTTCTCTCTGTCCCTCAACCCCCTCTTTTGACATGGAAGATCTTAGTATGTTCCGACACCTGATTAGTCTGGAGTGTGTATAATGTTAAACTTGTTCCTAATGCTAATTTGGATATCTGGCTTTTTGCATTGCTTTAATTTTAAGCATCTTCTGTCGTTTGCATAATATTATGGCTTTCAACAGTGTCTTCTTTTTTCCCTAAAAGCAATGTGTTCTGATTCTAACTTCAAAATACTTTTTCCATCTTCCTTTTTATCTTTTGCTTTTTGTTTCTTCTGATCAATCTCAATTAGTTATTATTGATCTCAACCGCGTCCTCATTTTTTCCTAAAAGCAATGTTTTCTGTTTTTAACTTCAAATACTTTTTCCATCTTCCTTTTTATCTTTTGGTTTTTGTTTCTTCTGATTATTGTCAATTAGTTAATATTGATCTATCTAATGTAACAAATACTTAATTATTGTGAAACCAATGTTTTCTAAAGCAATAATATTTTTATCGAATTATTCAATTTTTTTCCTTTTTCTTTTCTGCAAGCAATTTATCTTCTACTTTTTTTTTCCTTTGAACAATTTTTTTTTAGATTGTTTGTGAAACTTCCTTTAGTAAAAACAACACAATTTAATTTCCATTGTTAATTTGTTGAGGCTTTATCATGCGTGTGGCTTGTGGAAGAACACATGTATATTCTAATTAGGAATGCATATCTGTGTTCACTCTGCTCCTTTTGATTTCTTCTCAAGCAAATCTCAATTCAGAAGCAAGTTGTGAATTGAGAATAGGAGCTGAGTATTATTCTAGATGCAGTGCAAGCAGAATGCATAGCCTGGGGGAAATGGTGTTAGGATATATTGATGGAGAGCAGACTAATGACTTGTGGGGTGTTTCTCCTCTGCGACACAACCCATCATTAGATTGTCCATCGCTCTGTTATCCAAGGAATTTAGCTCTAAAGAAAGCAAAATGTTCGTTTTATTATTTTGTTTTTAATGTTTAACCTCTGTCCAAGAGTTTGATAACCACTACCCGGCTTTGCTAATTTTGAAACCAAAGGACGTCTGTAAAATACCTGGAATACTCCTCAGAATCATTTAAAGCTGCCCCTATCTACTTAGTCTAGAGTGGGAAGAAGACCGAGAAATGAATTAGATCGGTCATTTTAAATATTCGGGCCAATTATGTGCTCGTAATGTCTATGGTTTCTTTCATTTATTTCTGATTTCTTGTGATTTTGGCTTGATGTTTTAAAGGTTATTCCATGGGGGGACTTAGATTCGCTAGCAATGCTCCAGAGGCAACTGGATGTAGACATTCTAGTTACAGGTCACACACATCAGTTCACAGCCTACAAACATGAGGGAGGAGTTGTCATAAATCCAGGGTCTGCCACAGGTGCCTACAGCAGCATTACATACGATGTGAATCCTAGCTTTGTCCTGATGGATATTGATGGCCTACGTGTTGTAGTTTACGTCTATGAACTCATTGATGGAGAGGTTAAAGTCGACAAGATTGATTTTAAGAAAACCGCCACGACTCCATATGCTCATTGATGATCGTGATCAGGCTTTAAGAGTTTGGATTAGTTTGTAATCTGTGATAAACCAAGCGTGTGTATGTTTGGAGTGGTGGAAGCTGTTGGGTCATACATGATATCCGTTTAACCATAGAAATAAATTCTAGATTCTTTTTTCTTGGTCCATAGGTTTTGACTGGGTTTGTCCGGTGAGATACTAATACGAAATTGCTTCGTTCAGGTTCCCTGGATTATATAGAGTATGATTTTAAAGTGGGTTATGTGATTTACTATGAATCTGAAAACATATGGCTCTGGACATCTGTAATAACTAATTTTTCTTTAGTAGTTTGAACATACAAACCAAACATATGCATTCTGTGCACGTATCTTAGCCTGCTTGTCTTTTTTCCTTTCTTTGTACGAGGGTTTGCCCAAGGCACACACGGAATTCAAAAATTATTTCTTGTGATTCAGCAATTAGGAATCTCGGTGATTCAAAATTAATTTCAATCATTTGATTCAATACATATAGCGTATGTACCTGAGAAAATACCTTATGCAAGGCATAAACTATAAATAGTTACTCTTAACTCGTTGCTTGCTAAATTAGGATGGGATATAGTCATGTTTTGGCTGAATGCGATCATAAAGGTATATGGTTGGCATAATTTTTGGTAGATGTCTTGTGAATACGATTGCTTGCAAGTTTTGATATTTTATTTGCTCTTTCTCACGTTTATGCGAGTATTTTTTTGTGAATTTTCTTCCTAAGTTGGCACAGGTTTTGACTTTTTTTGCCATCTCTCACGTTTATGCGAGTTTCTTTGTAAATTTTCTTTTTGAGTTCGTGCATCAATTTTCTCTTGGGCTTTACCTTCTTGAAATTTCTCTTACTAATAGTTGAATTATAATGTTATTCGCACTTTTTATTTGCGTTAGCTTGTTTTTCTTGTAAGTTTAATTTTTTTTTTATAAAAAAAATTAGAGATGAAATATGATACCACGTATCATTTGAGCTGTCACCTCCGTCAAGTTAAAAAACACAGCTATAATAAAAGAACGAAAAAACAAACACCATACATTGAATGCGAGCTAATAAAATTTGTACCGACCTGAAATTTGAATATAATATCAAGCAGTCACTGAATTAAAAACATAAGTGCCTAATTAGATATTAAAACTAATATTAACACTAAAGCAAATACCTATATATTAAATTTATTAATATATATTAAATTTTATGGACATTTAGTAGACCGATATCGAGGATCTTAGGGAAAAAAAAAAAAAACTTAATTAACAATTGATTCTAAACCTACACAATGGACAAACACCATTGGATTGCAACCAAAGCCGAATGCAGGAATCGTGAAAAAGATGTGAACAAGGCAGTCTCGTAGCTTTAGAACCAATCAAAATCTTCTGTAAACAAATAACACAGTTATGAATCTCCGCATCAACTCTCACTTTTTCTAAAGCTTCAATGGATGATTCACTCGCCGGCGTTAAATTCAACACCGCACTATCCTCCTCCTCATAATCATCTTCCAAACTCAACCTAACATCGATTTCAACTCTCAAACGGAGTACCTTTCGTCGTTTAAGACCTTCAATGCTGGCCATTCTTCTCGCGCAGCCTAAAATCCGAGAGATCAAGGCATGATCTGCTTGAAAAACAGGAACATTCATTTCAAGAAGAAGATCATGCAAGGTGGATCTAGATGTTTTATCATCCAGCATCATGCGACGGTCGACTAGGAATGTTTCTCTGTTGGAAGAGTTGAAAAAGGTAGCTGAGATATCAACGGAAAACACGTACCATGGGAAGACAGTGTCTTCTGGTTTAACGTTGTTCATCAGTGGTGTAACACGACAAGTAATTATGTTGGATTCCATAGGAGAAGCAACTGAAGAGAGTGGATAAACGACGAATATAGCAATGGATGATTGTGTGTTTTATAAGTACTTACTGATCCTAATTGGTCCTTGTCCTACTTGGCTTACTGGCTTATGTATTAATCACGTATACGCGGTTTCCAAACGCTTATTGGGGATAAACGGCCGCGTTTTCTCGTTTACACTATTTTTGTGTTGTTGTGGGCCGACATGTCCTTGCATTATTATTCTTATTATTAACGTTAATTACGTTTTTTTAATATATATAGATAGAGAGTGTGTGTAATTTTATAGTTATAAGTTTTTATTAATTTTTATCTATGAATCATTTGAAATAGTGGTATTTTGCTCGCATATTTTTTAAAAATACAATTTCTTTGAAATTTATTAAAATTGACATAGTTTATATCTAAAATAAAAAATATGTGATATTATGTAGTTGATTGTTGTATATTATAAGAATAAAATCATCAGAATTCACAAAAAAAAAAAGATGATGACTTTGAATAATTTAAAGGTAAAAATAAGTAACAAAAAAAAGTTTAGTGAAAAATTAAACAACTTTATTTTAGATAGTTGTTTAAGAATAAAAATAAAAAATTCACCTTTATTCCTTATTATTATTATTATTATTATTATTAATGGTGAAACAAGAAATGAGATGAAAGAGACTCGGAGCACACCTCTCTTAAAATGTAAGGCCGTATTATCTCTCCTTAGTATTATAATATAGTTTTGTGAGATTGGTTATTCCGCCTAATTATGACTATATACGTATCTTAATAATTGGGTTTGCATGAAAAATATTTTCATAGGCAGACCCAAACTTTATAATCAATATTATCCGCAGCCACCACCAAGAACCTGCCTAACAAAAAGGAATTAATATCAATTCTTTAAGAAATTAATTATTATTATTTTTTAAATAAAGTCTGGCCTGGCCGACCCAGGATCCAGGCTGACACCTCACTATTTCAATTGTTCTTCCCATTAACTATATAATATTTTAATACTCCTTCATCCGACTCTTTAACAGTAAGTGAGAATTGATTCAATATGTCCAATTTATCACATGTAATAGATGAATTGTCAAATTTTTTTTAGTGACTCAAATTTACTGATTTATGATATATTGGAGGTATACATCAATTAAATAATTAAGTAATGGCAAGTTTTTTAAAGAAAAAGTAAATAATGACAATACAAAAGGCATTCAAAAATTATTTTATTTTAATATGACAATACATACATATACGTGCTGTTGTACGCATCCATTGTAATAAAATTACTCTAATTACATTGCCTAAAATAATAATATTTTTAGAAATCATTTCTGTTTTTTTTTTTAAAAAGAAAAAATTTCCTCAAATAAATTCCGCCTTCACCTCTAGAAGCCCGCATCTAAACAGAAAATGCACATTTTGCCTAATAATGTGTGGTAGAGCTGTTTGTGGACCGAACTTAGGATATTAATTGAGCCGGACATTATCCAAGTTCCATTTATTTATTGTTATCTATCTGAATCTCAGTCAGTTTTGGTTGCTAAAAGTCATTAAAATATCATATGGGAATGGACTAAACCCCGAAATAGACTCGTCAAAATAAATTTTTATTATATTATTTTTATCAAAATAAGTTTTTTGGAAAATTAAGTGAAAATGTGATAATTTAATAAACAAAAATATATAAGGGCTCAATAACATAAAATCAATAACTGAATCTGATATTCCTTTTAAAAAAATGACGTTTTAATATGATCCATTGCAAAAATACTCAAAAGACAAAATTTGAGAAGAAATTAACAACGAATTTTTTGTTTTAATTGCGGAAATATTTATCACTATGCCTAGCTGCGATGCAAAAATGTGCAGCTAAAACCTTAACTATCTAAGTTTTGGCTGCAAATGTAAAATATGCTCTGTGATAGTTAAAGCTTTTTTCTAGGTAGAGAAGTGTGAGATTCCAACTTTAGTCAAACGTAAATAAACTATCAATGGTTCGAACTATATATGATTTTTATATCTAAAACTTTATAAAAATAGATTTTGCCGAACCAAAGCCTTTTATCAATGAATTTTGTTCATTATTAAAATAAATATTATTTATTTGATTTTTTTAGCAAAGTAAAAGGTACTAAAATACCTTCATATTCTTTCGGATGAGCTAAAATGCTTTTAAAATTTTTTTCAAAATAAAAATATTGCTTAATTTCTAAAAACAGTACTAAAATATTATTCCATTAATCTATCATCTGTTTTAAGATAACAGTACTTACGTGATACTATATAAATGCCATGTAAGTGAGAGATCTACCATTAAATATTTTTTTAAAAAAATATTAAAATATCCTTTATGTTTTCTCAAAGAAGCTAAAATGTCTCTAATTTTTTATAATAAAAATGCCTCTATACTTATAAAATCGATGCTAAAATACTCCTCCATTAAGGCTCTATTTGATTGATGGTAGCCTGTAATTCATTAATATACTGTACAGTATAGTACCGTATGATACTGTATGATTTTAATAATACAATATTTGAAAAAATTATATGATAGTATGTGATTTTATAATATTTTCTGTTTGGTTCAACTGTATGGTATTATATAGTTTTATTATAAAAATGACGTAATTATCCTCCAATTTTAAAAAATGTAAATATGTTCATAATTAGTAATATTTTAAAATAATAATTTTAATATTATCAAAAATAATGAATTTAATATTTATTTAATAAATATTAACTTAAAAATTTAATAAATAATTGAAACACATTACAATATAAATAAGTCTAAATATTATAATGAATATTAGGTCCATAATATTTAAACATTAGTAGGAGTAATGGGCAATGGAGTAATGGTGATTTATTATAGGTAGACGAATAGTTGTAAAATTAATTATAGTAAAAAGTAAAAGTAATAAGGTTAGAATAATAAAAGTAAATAATAAGAATCATGTTGGTGATAATTAGACAAAATCATGATTTAAGAATCATGAATCAAAACTATGAAATACAGTACCATTAGAAAAATTATAGTCCTAAACATTGTACTCAAAAGAACAATACATTAATGAATCATACTATATTGTGAACCAAACAAGGCCTAAGCTACCATCTACATTAGAAAATGAAGCTGATGTATCACATTAGCAAAATTGATTATTGCTTATGTAGCAAATATGTAAGCATATTTTTGCCATATAGTCATCATGTAAGCGCGAAATTCACAACAATTTTTTTTTACTGGATACATGATTTAACATCTAAACTTGTTTCACTTAAATACTCCTTATACGCCAATCACATAAACACCTCAATGGGACTTCAAACATAATTATGAATCCTTGTTGCTCACATAGCATAGGGCATGTAATAAATGCATATGAGAGCACATTAGACACCAAATTGACTGAAGAGCAACAGTAAAAAAAAAAATCCTCACCTTAAGGTCTTATTTGGTTGGTGGTAATTTATGATTTATTAATGTACTGTACATTATAGTATAGTATGGTACAATATGAATTTAACGATATGACGTTTGAAAAAACTATATGTTAGTATATGATTTTATAATATTTTATGTTTTATTCAATTGTATAGTATTATACAATTTTATTATAAAAATGATATAATTACTCTCCAATTTTTAAAAATATAAATATTTTTATAATTATTAATATTTCAAAATAATAATTTTAATATTATCAAAAATAATATTAATATTTTCAAAATAATAAAATTTAATATTTATTTAATAAATATTAACTTAAAAATTTAATAAATAATTTAAACAATCATGATATAAATAAGCCTAAATATTACGTCCATAATATTTAAACATTAATAGAAGTAATTAAGTAATAAAGTAATGATAATTTATTATAGGTATATAAATAGTTATAAAATTAATTATAGTAAAAAATAAAAATAATAAAATTAAAACAGTAAAAATAAAAATAAGAATAATGAAATTGATATTTTTTAAAATTAGCTAAAATTATGATTCTTAAATCATAGATTAAAATCATAAAATCTAATACCATAAAAAAAAAACACCCTTCCGAACATTGTACTTCAAATAACAATACATTTATGAATCATAACATGTTATTAACCAAACAACCCGAGTATAAACCCATCTCCTTCATCTATGGAGGTTTTTCACTCTTTGTTTCTCCATAAACGACATTCTTTAAGTTCTCTCTCTATTACTCTCGATTTCTCTCTCTATTCATCCGGCTTTCCCTCTTTTTATCCGTACTCATCTGAACCTTCATGTTTTTCAAATCCAAACTCAGAGCTGCATTTAACCCTTCAATTAAAGCTTAAATCTTCACCTCCTGTTAACTGACACAAAAATCCAAACGCTTCCTCAACTTAAGCATCAAATTGTCCCTCGAGTCACAAATCACAACCCCAACCCCATACACAATGACCTTATTTTCCTTAATCATCTCTTCACTCACCAATCCCTTATAATAAACCTTAAAAACCTCACTGTTCAAAAGCGCCAACTCGCTGCTCAACAAAGAAGAACAGCCCAAAGCGCCAACTCTCTTCGTTCTTGATCCAACCTCTCAAAGTCTTCCAAGAGAAGCGCCATGTAGTCAAAATCGATATCGTTTTGAGGAACATAAACAACGTTGTCGTTCTTGGCCTAATCTTCTGTGATTTTCGAGGTATAAGGAATTGGAATGATTTTCAATTTGATTTTGGAATTTTTAAGAAATGGGTTTGCTTGTTTGTGTAATTTGGCTGGAATTTCGTATAAATTGGTCCTTTGTTGAGTCAAATCCCTATTGGGTGTTCTCAATGCTGTTACATGTAATTTTATTTTAGCTGTCTTAGGTTCCGATGGATGTTTTGATTATGCACTAAAGGTGCTTGATTAAAAAGCTAAGAGAGGTGTTGCTTTTAGCACTATTGGGTTTGGCATGTTCGTATGGTGTTGTCATCATTCTCTATGCCTGATGTGCATAAAACAAAGATAGATGGTCATATTTTGGTTGCATTCTTTGGGGATGATAGCTATGGATGACTTGATCCTCTGGACCTTGTCCCATTTGATTCTCATTATGCTGAGAAATCAAGGCAAACAAATGAAAGGGCCTTTATGGATGCTGTTGAAGAGGTAGAGTGTGAGGTCAGTAGGAGGGCCGTCTTTGGTTTGTTGTGCTATTGCAGAAATCCTTATAACTTTAGGAAATTAGAGATTGAAGCATTTTTCCATATTCACGTTTTTGGCTATGAACCTGATGGCATGTATTCGATTGAGCAAATTAAGACCACTAAATCTGAATTTCACTTGGAAAAGATGCTTAATTTTATAAAGCAGTAGGGATCATTGCCATGTAAGCACTTTCAAAGAGATGTTCATTGGATTAAAAATTCAACCACTGTTCTTGCTGATCGTCGAATGGTATTTGAGGAGTCCAATGACACATATGTTGAGGCATTCACAGTGAATTCAACTATTGCTTTAACATGCCAGGATAAAAAAAAAAAAGAAAAAAGAAAATGCAATTTAACTCCGTTATGCAGTACCCATTAGGATTATATTTGGCACTATTGTAGTTGCTGTTTTAGGGAAAATGATAGTTTGATTAATGAATTAAAAAATCATTAATAAAATTTACCGACAGATTTTTCGTCGGTAAATTAAAAAAAAAATAATTATTTGATTGGTTGTGACACGTGTCATCGGCCACAGGTTGATTTGCCACATCAGTGCGCTTGATCAACATGTGCCAGAACTTCAGTAATTTATGATCAATGTAAATGAAAATTGTTATCAAGTTGGAGTGTTAAATCATGTATTTGATCCTTTTTTTTTCTTCTCACTCGTCTCTCTCGAACATGTTGTCTAACATTTTAGGAGTATAATTGGATTGATGTGTCATATTAATAAAACTATTTATAGCTTACATGATAGATATACAAATAGGTTTATACCACATGGACGCTAAGTAAGCGCGGGATTCATATAAGCAGTAACTAATTCTATTAATGACATGTCAACTCTGTTCTCTAGAGTGGATGGCAGCTTAATGAAAGGATATTTTAATACCGATTTTATAGATTTAGGGGTATTTTTGTTCTAAAAAATTTCAAGAGCATTTTAGCCCATTTGAAAAAATATGAAGGGTATTTTTGTACATTTTTTCAAAATATTTAATGGTATGTCGCTTATTTACGTGATATTTATGTAACGTCACGTTAACACCGTTGTCCTGAAGCAGATAATAGATTAATCGAAGGACATTATAGTACTGTTTTTAAAATTTAAGGGTCATTTTAATTCTAAAAACAATTTTAAAGACATTTTAGCTGTTATGGAAGAACACATAAAGATTTTAGTACCTTTTTCCTTTTAGCAATCAAGTAACGGGATACCCACAGTTATAAGGGTCCAACACTACTCTCCCCACACAGATTGTACAATGAACGAGCTCATGAAATTGCAACAAGAATTATTGCCCATGAATTTTTAAAAATTAAATATCTGATTCATCTTCCAGCAGCTTCAGCTTTGTCTACTGGATTGACATGTCTAATTAATGGAGGTGAATATCTTTTTTTTTTTTTTTTGATGAGTGAAGGAGATTTTCAATCAATTATATATCATATTACGTATAGAGAACGAGATATCAAGGGATAAAATCTCTTAAAATGGGGGATATAGATTGGATTACGTTTCTTAGTGTTTTAATCCTTCTTACAAGAAGATACCATAAGATTTAACCTAAATATATAGAAAATCGCTAACAATTTTTTTTTTATGACATAATAGAATTAATTCAAAACTTCAAAAGTCTGATTATCAGATTAATAGTATTAATTGGTAACAGATCCAATATTTACTTAACATCTGTTTAACGATTAATTTTTTTTGTTTTTTTAGAGTTTACTAATAAAAAATAAAAGTGTCAGCAGCTGAGATGTTTTTTTAGCTTCTAAGTCACTCTTTCCCAATACCATTATAATTATAAAAATCAAAATCATATGTCCAATTTAAGTTGGGGATACTTCTGAAAATAAATCATTATATAAAATCCTTCAAAAAACATCACAGCAAAATCCCTTCCCCCTCTCTCTCTAGTTAGCTCTTCTGTCTTAATTAGTTTTTCTTTTCTTGTTAAAGATGGCCTCTGTTGCAACATATGAATGCAGCGCATGGCTAGTAGAAGATGAAGAATTCAACAATGGTGCTTCTTCATCTACCGGCGAGCCAGTATTCTTGATCCAAATATTTTCAGATTTGACACCAGATGCTGATTCAACCATTCAAGAAAATACTCCAACGATCTTTAAACAGTTTCAGGTCAATAGAGATTATTTATTACACGACACTTCTTCTTGGCAAACCTTAGTTAATATGTTTGAAGAGACAAACATTCCCTACAATGTTCATTCCATCATGATCTATCGTGTAATAAACTGTGCTCGAGAAAATCGCACTACAAGAAAAAGCTTTATTAAAGACCACAGTTTATGGACCGGTCAGTTTTCTGGTCTTTAAAAATATACCAATAAGGACCAATTTTTTATATGGTCTTTAATTTTTAATTTAGTCCATATTATTTGTGATGGCATAAAAACCGGTCCTAAAATTATTAATTTCTGGTCCCTAAAATGACCAAAATTAGGCGGGACAAACCCGCGCCATTTTCTTTGTTTCTGAGAAATTATTAATTTCTGGTCCCCGAAAAAAACCATCTCCTTTTTGCTTTGTTTATTTATTTTTTAACAAAACTTTTCATAAAAGCCATTTGCTTTGTTTTATTTTCTCTCTAACGAAACTTTCTCTGCCCTAGTTTAGCTTGATTTATATTATATACTTGCTTCACTGTCGATCGAACTCCAAATCGCTCCACGATGGACAGCTCCGAGACGATGTGCTTCACAATCGATGGCTGAAGACGTTTCTCATAAGAGAAAAAGGGCCAGATCTCTGTTCAAGATTCCAATTATACACGAATCGGAGTGAAAGCAGGCATTTGTGTAAGGTTTGAGACTTGAATTTAAATTTCTTATTTTTAATTAGTCATAAAACATAGTGTAAGGTTAATGGGTCTGTTGGTTCTTCGATTAGGAGTTTAGGATTGTTTGTCCATTATGTGTGGACTATGTAAGTTTCTGCAGAGCTTGATAATGATCTTGGATCACATGACGAATCTATGGAAAAAACTTCTCAAAATGGGCATATGGCCATAGCACTTGTTCTACCTGAAGTGAGAAACACTACTTGTAATGCCATGCAAAAGCTTCTGACAATGGTAAGTTGTTAAAGGCATCCATCATCCTTAAGTCTAAGACATCCTGAAGTCAACTTCTCTGAAAATTTTGATGTGATTTCAGATTATGGAGCTTGATGTGTCGAGGAAGATAGCAGATGCACAGGGTTTTACCACCAGAGCGAATGGTGTGAGGTACTTAGCTGTCTTCTTGATATAATTTTCCAGTTCTCTGTTATACTTGAATGGAGGATTGCTGATTTTTATTTTCATCTACTTCTCGATTTATTTTTAATTTATATTTTTGTGGACGAATGATTTGTTAACTTTAAAAATATTGTTATGAATAATTAACAAGACATTTTTACTTGCCTGCAAAATCAAGAGAGCAGAGCAAGTGAAAACGATCTTCACACAGAAATTTGTCGGCAAGAGCAGCAAATGAAGAACTGATACGGTAAATATGGCAAAGTATGACTGAAAATCCCACAAATTAGGCAACCAAGAAGAAATGATAATCAAATCTCCTAAAATAATTGACAAATATCAACTACCATGAAACTAGGATAGCTAATCGACTTATTCAAATAGTTAGATTGAAGAAAAAACATGTGACTTGCTATTTCTTCATTATCCTCAACATGATTTATGACTTGAAATCAAAACCAGAACAATACTATTCCTCGATGGTTCCAATTTCTTGTTTTAGATTCTGATTTTATGTTTTACTTGTTTAGAGGATGCATTTACTTTACTATGGTCACTATAATTAATTCATTGATGTTTGTGGATTAGGTATACAAAGGTTATCTTGCAATTTGCAATAGCAATAATTGTATAAAAAGAGCAGGATATTGATACTCTTCATGAATGGCTTAGGTGTGGATTTATATCCTTTGCCTCTTGTATTTTGGTAGAGTATAAACATTCAGTATTATGTAGCTAGGACAAGGACATGGGCTAACATGATAAGGATAAGCCAGAGTTATTACTTTCTTGTTGCAATTCAAATTGTAGAGATTTTTTCTTTTATTCATTTCTTTTGTTCTCATTTCCTTCTCTCTTTCTGCCCCTTTTTCTAGCCTCCTGTTCTGTCTGCTTGTCATTCTCTGTACTTTGTGTATCTAAATAAGTTATAACCCAGTTTTGGCATAGTGCAAGATACAAAGTCTCTTTTGGAACCTGAACTATAATCCTAAGCTGCTGAAACTTGAATCTAATTTTGAATGTCAGGTTTGGGAGATTGTATACTCAAAGGATGGTGTTTGCTGTTGGCTCTTTGTTCTTAGTGCTGTTGGCTTTTTTTTTATTAATTTTGATTGCTTGTTAATGTTATAGATTTTTGGACAAATTATCTTTCTTTGCAGATTACAGGTTGTTCAATCTTGCAGCAATTTGTTTGAATTGATTTATAGTTGACCCAGTTCGGGATTAGAGGAGTCCTGTGATTTGGTGGAGTTTTTACTCTAATTTTGGGTATATGGTTCACACTCTCTATGATTTCAATTTTATTGCCAATCTTTCTTAGGCATGATTTAATGCAAGAATATAGTCCTAATTTTGGGTAGGCTCAAAATATCTTGTTTGATTTCCCAACTTTATCTGCTAAGCTTATTATCCTGGGCCATATATGCAAATGTTTCTGCATAATTCTGTAATTGCAGTTTAATTCTTAGTTTACTTATGCAGTATGTGAACTATATATGGAGCAAGATTTATTATGTGTATTTTTTTTAACTTGACACTATTTGATTTTTATGCTTTGAAATATCTGACTTGTTTGTTTGATGCAAAGTAAATTTTTATTTTGCATCCATCTGAGATTTGTTTCATGGTTTCGGCTGTTTTAGTTGCTACATTGTTCTCCATGATCATATGCTTTAGGTGTTAAATGCTTTGATGTAGGATTTGCATACTAAATTTCTAATCCCAATCTTGAGAATTTAACCTCCCTTGGGGTTTTTGATATAACCATTCTCTTTAGAAAATATATATGAGCCAAAATATTAATACCAACAACTAATAGATAATTGGCGCCTGTATGGGTTACCCCTGATTGCATTTTACCTTTAGATTATTATTGTTAATTGACAGAACAAAACTGAACTTTCCAAATTACTATTTTTATTGTTGTTAGTTTCTGGAAATGATGCATATGTAGATCCTGTGCAAAAGGCGGAAGCAATGGCATTTCGTTGAGCTTGTGCACGTTTTGGACTTGGACTGCAGTATAAAATAAAAGAAGAGGGGTTGGCTGCAGACTGCTCAGGGTGCCATCAGTGCTGCTCTGTCTTCAAGTTGAATCTACTGATGGTGTCTACTGATTATCTCAGCCTAGTGATTTTATGGCATATCTTCTGCTATTGGTTTATGCTGTTTGTTTGGCTCTTGCGGGTCTTTTGTTGGTTGCTTTAGCAGTAGTTTTTGTTGCCCTTTATATAGAGGGAGATTCACTCAGTTTTGTCTTTTTGAGATTCTTCTTGGTATTTTCAGTTTTCCTCTCTGGGTTAGGCTAGTTGTCAGTTTGCTCTCTGCCTCTTGGGTTTAATTGTTAGTCTTGCAACTGAGTGTTGGTAGAGGATTTTTCTGGTCCTTGTGTCCGGTAGTTATTTTCTGCCACCATGTATTGCTGTTTTGTCTCCTTATTTTTCAATAATTCAAGCAGATTATCAAAAACAAATATGTCTTTTTATCAAAAAAAATTTGTCTTTTTCAATACAGTTTTTGCAATTGCAATGGAGGTATGCAGCAAGTTTGTGTATGTCATTCAATATGCTTTAATGTTTTGAAATCTAAAGACTGATGCAAACTCACCAGGAAACCCACATGAGCTATTGGGTATATCTGATTAGTCAACATGTTATATATTTGTATAATAGAGTTTTTCTTGGTTCCTTTTTGTTAGAGGGATGAAATTATTGTTGAGAAAATTCTAGATTTACTTGATCAAGTATAAGCCACCAAGGCATGAACATGCAATATGATTTTTGTTGACATTGGAGTCCATGGCTTATGGGTTTGCTGTTTAGTAGACTTGAAGTAAAACTGATGTGGCTTGAACATTGTAATATTTTTTTTAAGCTGAATAAGCACTATTTCCCAGTCATCAATCATATAAGATGTTTTGCTAACATGGATTCTTTTTATTTTTTGTTTCTTTTCCCTTTATTTTCCTTTATAAATAGCTAATTTCTTTAGCTAAATCTATCACAGGGTGATTTCTCTAGTGAGGCTGACCTCCTCGTCAGGTGATTTCTATTCATGAGTTGTAAAAGCAAAGTCTAACATTTGCATGCATTGCATCTCGGCATTTTCCCGTTTGTGGGTAACTTAAAATGCTGAAGAGGCTGAAGAAATGCTCTTGTATAGTTTAATATCATGTCAGATCATGGAACGCGAATAATAATATACAATCTTTGGGAGGATGATCAAGGATTCCTGGAGCTTGAATTTGACACTGATCCTCATGTATGTTTTCACTATACAGCATTCTTTTGTTAATAATTTTCTTTTTGATGTTATTGATCTCAAGTGAGTTCTAACTTTATCATGTTCATAAGAGATTTTTTTTTTTGCACACATTTTTCATGTTGCAGGATATCCAACTTAGAGGGGTCAATCGAGATGAGAAGAATGTACAAATGGCCAGAGAATTTCCAAACTCCAGGCATTTCCCGACTTATAGGCATTCTCTAAGGGTAGTTAATCTCTATATACTACTTTATGTTGCTTAATAAATGAATGTGGATGAGTTGCTAGTTGCTAATATTAATGCTTGATTGTTTGCTATTGTTGACAACAGATGTCAGCTGTTGTAACTATTGGCTTTGTGAAGGACGCAAAACATCATATTGATATTCAGGGCTTTAATGTTTACCACAAAAATAGACTCATTAAGGTTAGTTTGTTTTCTTCATAAAAAGAAAATGAAAAAAGAAAAAAGAAAAAAGAAAAAAGAAAGGGGTTAGCTTGCTTTGAAATATACCGTGGAGTAAATTGCTAGATGCATGGCTTACTGGGAAAACCTTTTTGGTTTTTTATTATGCTTATTTTTAATTCTTATTCTTTTCCCTTTCGGTAGCTACTATCTCATTTCACTTCTTGCCTTTTCTTAAAGTTTTGATATTGACTGAAATACAAATAAATTTATTACTGCTTTATAGTGAAGCTGGTGTGCATGGATTTTCTAATTGGGCATTTGGTGGTCTTATGTTAATCTAAATTTAATAATGTGCTTTAAGACATGCTGGAGAGAATTTTTTATTTAACTAACGCCAAATTGGAAATGTATGATAACATATACATGAACTATCAGCAAACATGTGTTGCAGATCCCAATATTTATATTTTAAGTGCTTTCATGATTGCTAAACATAACATGAAATAGATATGCATGATTCTTCAACTAAGAACTTGTGCTTTTCAACCATTTTGGAGGCTCTGGAATGCTGCTGGAAGTGATGGCCGTGGAGTTATAGGTATTTATTTATTTGAAACTTCTTATTGTTTGTTTCTCGGCTCAAGTACATGAGGCATTTAATCTCTACTGACAGGTGTGCTGGAAGCAAATTTTGTTGAACCTGCTCATGATAAGCAGGGATTTGAACGCACAACAGTCCTGGCAAGATTTTTGGCTAGATAGAGAAGCATTATCTTATTTTGTTATAGATAATTTTTTTTTTTTGCACAGGGGGCTGTATAAACAATGCATTGATTTTTTGGATGATAATTCTATATACGTATCAATTACAAATTATCTATGAATGTATTATATTATTAATTGTCTATGCTTTTGAGCAATCTTAATTTGGATGCTCTAGTTGTGATACTAAATTAAAAATACAGGGTAAAAAGAATTGTCTCTAATTAAAGTTTTATGGTTTTTAATCTATCATATGGTCCTATAATTATTACTTTTAAGGATGGCATTTCCTTTCCTTATTTATATTTCAACGACCGGATTTTAGTATGGTCCTTAAAAATTTACTAAAAATATTACATTTTTAAGGATCGGATTTTTGGTCCATATTTTTTTGTAATGACCAGGTGACTTACATTATTAAGGACGGTAAAGCCGGTCCTTAATACTAATTGGGACCAGTTTTTATCCGGTCTATAATGGTTTTGTGGACCATATATCCGGTCCTTATTAACCCTAAAGAGCACGTGACTGACATTATTAAGGACGGGAAAATCGGTCCTTAATACTATTTAGGGACCAGTTTTTTACCCGGTCCTTAAAAGTTTTAAGGACCGGTAGATGTATCTCGTCCTTAATTATCATTAGCGGCGGAGCCTATAAGGACGGGATAGCGACCGGTTTTTCCCGTCCTTGTTAAGTTTTAGGGACCGGATTGGCACTTTTAAGGACCGTATTTCCCGTCCTTGAAAGCCTTTTTTCTTGTAGTGTCGAAACATGGATCGAAAGATTATTCCACTCGTTGTCCATATTCGGACTTTAGAAATAACTAGCTTTGATGCTGCTGCTTTCATGGAGTCTTTCCATTCGCAGAGTTCGAGGTTTGTTGGAGCTACTAAATCCGCCATTCAAGCACTAGAGAAGGTCAAGATTATTCAAGATTTTTCCAAGAATTGTGTAATTTGCTTGCAAGATTTTGAAATTGGAACTGAAGCTACTCGTTTGCCTTGTTTACATACTTACCATCGAAATTGTATAGCTAATTGGCTGGAGATTAGTAATATTTGCCCATTGTGTAGATTTCAGTTATCATAATTGAATTCAAAATTTCACAATTCTTTTAATATTATTGTGCCAAATTATAATTTGCAGTCTCAATTTCTAGATAGAAAGTCTGGTTTGGCTGTCAATTTCGGCTTGCTTAATTAATTCGTTAGTTAGTTAGTTAATTAGGTTAAGGTTTGTTGTGTAGATACTTCAACTTAAATCAGGTTGGTATATGTTCCATTATATTGTACTAACTACTAACTTTGTTTGGTATGATAAGGACTCCCTAACGAAGGAGCATTATAATAATAGGAAGATTTTTTTTATGTAATAATTTTTTGTTTATAGCAAATTTCTTTTTATATTTTTAGTCATTATTTTTCTCAATTTTCACGTTTCTGTTTAAAATTTCTTTTTTACTTTTTGTCACTATTTTTTTTAATAATCATCCAACAATTTGTTGATATCATTATCTGAAGTCAACTTGTTAACGATTGATATGTGAAATAAAATGTTTTTAAAATAAAATATCGGTTTATATAGATAATGGAAAATATTAAATTAGAGTGCGAAGACTTCCTTTCTTTATCCATTTTTTCTAATATATTCAATAAGTATTTTTAATTACAACATTCATCCTTCGTTGCCAAGAAAAAGAATTCTTGTTAAAGAATGTTACTTAACATGAGGATTATATCAGCAATACAATTAAAAGATTGAGTAAACAAGTTCCATTGTAATTGAAACTCTAAAGTACTGTCATGAATTATTAATAGAGCAAACTCTAACAGGAAACAGATAATCTAATTAGCAGTGAACCTATAAACCATAATATGCTTATAAAGGTCTCCAGGATGAACAATCTGAGAAGGAAAATTGGGATGATTAACAGCATCAGGAAAGCCCTGAGTCTCCAAGCAAACTCCAGCATGTTTCAAATAAACAAACCCTTCTTTCCCTTTAACCTCATCAATCATATTACTTGTATAAAACTGGACTCCTGGTTTATTACTCCACAGCTCCATTTTCCTACCTGACACGCTTTCTTCAACAGCTGCAACTTTCTTAAGGTGGCCAGGGTTGGAGTCGTTTAGCACGTAGTTGATGTCGTATCCATCAGGCAGCTCATTAAACCTGCTTCCAATAGTACGAGGTTGTAAGAAATCATATGGAGTGCCTTGTACAGGAGTGATTTGTCCTGTTGGAATTAGGTTTTCGTCAACTGGTGTGATTGCTGATCCAAAGATTTGGATTGTGTGATTAAATATGTTCCCACTTTTGTGGCCTCCCAGGTTCCAATACGTGTGGAGGGCCATGTTTATTGGAGTTGCTTTGTCTTTTGGCTTTGCGACCATTTTTACTCCCAATTTGTTTCTCCCAATTAGCATGTATGTCACTGACACTGAAACATTGCCAGGAAAACCTGAAGGTAGAAATCCATAATTAAATGTTAATTATAATTAACAAAATACTCAGACAAAACACAAAATCATCAACTTTTAATTATTTTCATGAAAAAGTAAATTTAACCGAATTGTACAATTTCAAGCCTATGTGACATTTTATAATTAGGGAATTAAGGCTTGAGATTCAGTGACTACCCTATACTTATGTAACCATTGAAGGAATTCCACCAAATTAACATATTTTATTTGTGAATATGCTAATGCTTACTATTAGTTCGGTCGACTAATAATAACATATATTTTTGAATGATTTTAAAAATATTGTACTAATTAAATAGCCATTAATAATGTACATACATACCTTCCTCGCCATCGAAGCTGTCATAGGCGAATGTTATATGGCTATGTTTTTTGTGACGACGGACTTTCCATATAACTTCACTGAATCCCTTAGGGCCACCTGATAACAAAATCAATGAATTCTCTATTGATTTAATTGAGGAAATAGTGATAATAAAAATAAAAAGAATCGTACCATGTAATATGTTTTGGCCATCATTAGGAACCAATTTGTAAAGGGTTCCATCTAACTGGAATTGAGCCTTTCCAATCCTGTTGGCAACTCTTCCAACAATATTTCCAAAGTAGGTTGTATCATTCTGCACAAATTTTCATACCATATTATTAATTTTTTTTAGAATCATGAAATTAATGAACTGAATGAAAGAAAAAAAATTATTTTATTTAAAAGAAACAGTATATAAAGAGAAAAGGTTAATTAGACGTTACTTTGTAATCATCAAGGGAAGCAAACCCAAGAACAACATCAGCTAGGTTACCTGAGATAAGAGAAGGAACAACATATTTTATGTTTCACGTTTCAATTATTCATAGATAATATGAATACTAAGTTTATAAAGAGGAATTAATTAATGATCCTGTAATGATAGAAATAAAGAAAAAAAAATATTATTTAACAACAATTATTCTAAAACGACATATCAAAATTATTTGATTATCAGAATTTAGATGAAGCGAGAGAAGTAGACCAGACCATGTTTGTCAGGGAGAATAGCAGAAAGCATAGAAGCACCAAAATTAGTGAATTTGAGTGAGAAATTTCGCCTCTTTAATTCGTAAATTCCAACTCCCTCATCTACTGCGTCACACCCTCTGTAATTCTTACCAAACAACAAACCTACTAAAACTACAAAATAGATTGAAGAAAGATTAGCCATTGTGAGATCGAATTGTATTGTCACATACTTAAAGATTTTGTAAAATAACCATATTTATAGGTGATTATATGATAAGGATGTAGCTAATATGGAAAATAAGATAAAAAGAGATTTGTGGAATCTCAAAATCAAGTTACTTCCTTTTCTGTTACGTTTAATTTAAAGATAACACAAATTAAACTAGATTGATATTCAAGAGAAGATTAATCCATTTCAAACTAACTAATCATCCACTAAATTTTTTATTATTATTATTATTATTATTATTATTATTATTATTATTATTATTATTATTATTATTATATTTTGGTTTTATAGTTATAATTCGGTATGATGTCCATCCCATGATTAAAAAAGCGAGAAGCAAAAGCTCGAATTCTCATATATTTTTAATTTATATCTCAACGAATCATTACAAGGAGTGTAGTTTAGTATACAAACAAATATATATATATATGTGTGTGTGTGTGTGTGTACACATTTGATATACCTATGGTGTACTTAAATTTACAGACAATAAGAAAAAAAAAAAAGCATGTCTATGACCGTTTAATGAAAGTATATGGAGAATGGCTAAGCTATGCCAGTCTTATTAGCCACCTTGATGAAGACATCTTCCAGGGTGGTGTCAGACAGGCCCCAAGCGGAAACTGCGAATTTGCTTTTGGCAATCTCAACTGCATGAAATACGTCTCCAATTCCGACCTCATGTTTTGGCATCTCAAACTTCTGGGTTCCAGAATTATGGTATGTCAGTTCGGCATTCGGGGAGAGTTGCTTCACCATATCCACCACTTCTTGCTCGTGATCTGCTGAAGTGGTCATGGTAAACACATAAGAACCTCCATATCTAGCTTTCAACTGCCATTCACAATATTAACCGAAAGTTGTAATCATAAGTCCAGAAATAAATAGCAAAGTCATCTTTAGGAATTATAAACACAAGGCTCTGCTCTCTGTATATGATTCAATTTTGCATTAAAGTTACCTCTTTTGGGTTCCCTATGCACTGCAAGCTGCCATCAATAAAAATTCCTAATCGATCGCACAATGCATCTGCCTCTTCCATTGAATGTGCTGAACACATAAAAACAAGAATTATGAGCGACAAGGGCAATCCTTCCATGCTATTCGCTAGTCAAGACAGAAGACAGAAATTGAGAGAGTGAAAGATAAGTTACTAGTGAGAATAATTGCACGATCTTGTTTTGCACGCTTCACTACGTTCCATAAATTGCTTCTTGAAGCTGGATCTAGCCCAGTACTGGGTTCATCCATATAAACAACCTATACAAAATTTCAAGCATTATTGGCATGATACTGTTACCCAAAGGTTTATGCAATATTCTCAGGAAAAGTTATGCCATACTTTGGGATCTCCTATCAGCGATATTGCAACACTAAGCCTCCTCTTCATACCTCCACTATACTTCCCAGCCTTTTTATCAGCAACTCCACCATTAAAAAGGTTTACGCTCTTGAGGGATTCCTCAACTGCCTGTAGCAATTAACAGAATGGTCAAAGAGGAACTCAAATTTTATTTCATTTAGCAGGCAGATGATACAAATTTGAGCTGCCCCTTGTTGTGCATGCTTATTTAACTCAGATTTACTTGGAATAACAATCCTCATGCATGTTCGCCTTCAATTGTTATGGCCTCAAGCTCGCTCGCTCTCTCTCTCTCTCTCTCTCTCTCTCTCATGATTTACACAAGCATATACCTTCTTGAAATGAAATTCTAATCTGCTTATATTTTCTGGTTAAATTTTGTTCAGTTCACAATCATCCAGGGCAATTCCAATATCCCAACTGAAAATCCTCCTAGTTCTGACATTCACCAATTGCTTAAAGAAAGAATATCACATTCAAGTGACAACCAAAAAATGAAAATCATAATGACTTACTCGTGTCAAAGCAGAACCCTTTAAGTTCTTAAGTCTACCATAAAATAGCAAGTGTTCCCTTCCTGTTAGAGTTTCCCAGAGAAGGCTAAAATTTGTCCATGAAAACAAAAAAAAAAAGGACCGGCTTAGAGGTTGAGGATAAAAATGCATTCTTTAAAGCATAGAACAAAGATTTTAGCTTACTCATGCTGAGGACATACACCCATACTGGTATATATCCAGTCCATATTAGTCCGTATGTCCAAACCCTGAACATATGCTGTCCCAGATGTTGGCTTGGTGAGCCCAATCATCTAATCAGCAGAAAAAAAAATACAATGTATCAGCCAAATCAAGTTTCAGCAGGCATAATTTTGCACGAAAAACTCAGGCTGTTATGAAGAAGCAGTTATTAAGTATGAATGGAGAGACCAAACATAAGAATATGACTTTGAGTAAAGAGGAAGTGAGCAACCACTTGTTATGTGCCAAGCTGAAAGGGATAACCATTATCCAAATCAGCTTTCCAAATTCCTTCTTGAATAGCATATGCAATTCAGAGATATATAGCCAACATCTGTCCTGAATATTCACCTCTTCCCACAGGCTAAGAATTGAAATAATTTTGTTCATCGCATTATAGAGTTTCTTTTATTTGTACAAAACCTCTGCAGTGCATATTAAAAAGCCAAGGAGACACTTTTATAAACTCACCATACTAATGAAAGAGGTCTTGCCTGCACCATTAGGACCAAGCATCCCGAAGCACTCACCAGGAGGCAAAGCAAGAGATAAACCTCTTACTGCATGTTTCTCAGGGTTCCCGTCTCTTCCTGGGTACACCTTTTGTAGGTTGTCACAGATTATTGCATGAGTTGTGGTAGGTTCCAGAAGTAACTGCCCAACCTTCTCCATCTGCATTATTGAAAATGAGACACACACATACATATATATCTAGTTTATGAGAAAGCCTGAAGGGAAATTTTGACAAAGATGTGAAATAAACATCCAGCAAAGCTTTATTAACACTATATTATACGCACAAAAAGGAAAAAAGTGAAATACAACTCATGAGCATCAACACTTGAAAATCTGTTGTTGATGGATAATTACTAATTTAGTGCAACTATATTCTTCTTGCATGTTTCAGAAGGGCGAATGGAAAATATCTATAGCATCTAGAATGAAATTAAAGCCAAGGAATTGTCAACTTTCCAGTTTCCATCTACAAGATCTCTAAGAGGTTTACAACAGCATGGACTAGCATTATAGGTGCACCAGACACAATTACTCTCTATCAAAAATTTGAATGCACAAAAACAAAGCTAGATATAAGAAATTATTACCTCCTGAATGACATCAGCTTTATCCACGTTAACAAAAACTTTAGACCCCTGCCTGCGGAAACTAGGTTTCCGAGAAGATGTTGGATTCTTCTTCCGAAGATTTTGCAACAAAAACAGAGGACCTTTTCCAGATGATAGAATTTGATCTAAATAATATGCAGCAAAAAGTACCACTAGCCACTCAATAAACATGATAATGAAGACCTCTTTCATTCCATTTTCTCCATCACTCAAATTTCCCCACCGCATCCCATCATTCCCCATTGCATTGGCACTGAAAGCATATTCGGAAAACTCATATAAACCACGGTATAGAGAGAAACCAGGATAAAGCTCCAAAACAATGATCCAGCCTCCTACAACAAACAGTGAATAGCTCTCATAATGAGTACGTCTAGTAAAAAATAAAAATACAATAATAAAAAATAAAATAAATAAAAAAAGAAAACTGACAGCCTAAGACAATAATTATTGGAAGTTAGGGCTCATAAACGATGGAAACGGTGGACTACATAGTGCATGCAGAAGCTGTCGATGGTTTCTTATATTCAATGAGATGAATGATCCTAAACTTCTTCAAAATTGTTAAATATGTACACAACTACTACAATAGATTTAGTAGCACAAAACCAAAATATAATATTGTTCCCATGATACCATGCGTACCATCAGTCAGCTTACAAAGTACAGAATAAAAGGGGGGGAAATGAAGCAAGAAAATGCTCGACTAAGGGAGCAAAAAAAAAAAAACCTTTATCACTCATATAGCAAATCCTTCCCATGATATGCTACTTACTAGGGAATGATGAGTCCTCAACAAAGTTTTGGAAAAGAAAGCCACCTAAGAGCCCAGTTCCAAATACAGATATGTAGCCAACAACTGCAGCCATCAAGAGTTCAACCATAAGAGAAAATAAAACTAGATATACATTCAAAAAGGAGAAGAATCAAATAACACATAGAACATACCTGTAGCAGTCTTAACATTTGAAAACAATGACGCGAGTAGAAAGGCCATGGAAATTTGCAGGTTTATATATATGAAATAAAACACAAATTGTATGCTGTAGTCATTCAATGTGAAGAATTTCAAACCTAAACAAGAACTGTATTAGTAACCTGAAGCAAAGACTATATTAAAAACAAAATAAATAAATGTTGTGAATTATACCTATGACTGAGCCAAAAAAAACAAACACGAACATATACATCAAAGATATGGCCAGAAAATATGCATAAGAAATCATCCAATAAGGCCCATCACCAAGTCCATGCATCTTCATCATGATTCTCAGTTTTTGCTGTTTCTCATACACTAATGCCGTCAGCACAACCTACATCAAAAGGTAAATGCAAGGACTAGATAAATTTAAAAAGACAATATTTGTGACATGGTTGCTTGTAGACTTCCCCATTGAAGGACACAAGAGAGAGGAAGAAAAGTATATGCTGAACCGCTAATCTCTAGAAATGAGCCTCGAGGACAAAACAGAAAGCTAGGATGCATTTAAATCATTAACTTCAGAATTAAATTACAGAAATCCACTCAAAGAAGTTTAATGTTGCAAACGATCATGGTTTCAAGGAAAATCTTGTGAGATATGCATCAATGGATATATCACCATCTATGACAAATTTATTCCAAAAAAGATCCAACTTAATTTTTTTGTCTTATGAACAGTTCTTACCTTAAATGTTTATCATCATGTTGCCCAATTGAGAAGTAAGAAATCCAAGTAAAACTTTTAATCAACAAAGAAAAGAAGATGACTTATATCAAATTTAACAATAAGACTCATTGTCATCACACAGCATAGTCCTTGGACCCATGATCCTGATGCTTTCCACAGTTATGGTAAATAAACTATAGCAATCAAACCTCAGAAATCTTCAGTAAGATGGAAGACTCTAAATTGATAAATACTAATGAGAAATAGTTCAAATTGCTTACAGGGAAAAGCTGTAAAATAACCCATGTAAAGAAAAGCGTGCCAATAAGAGATGCAAGATCTATATTAAGCTCACTGGCAGCTTTAGGCATTTCTTTGACAAACTCAAATAGCATCTTCGCACCAGATCCTTGGAGAAACTGAAGGAAGGCATTTGACACCTGTAAACAGGAGCTTAAATATCAGGGGTAAAATCACAGCTTAATTTGAAAGATGAAAAGTCAGACACAACATAATTTACAGACAAAGTATGACAGATACAACTGAATTTCTCGAGCAGCTGATATGCATTATTCAATACTCAGGAAGCATAGAAATTATAAAGAAATGTAAACTCTTTAACTGATATATACATCCAACCTTGTTCTTCTTTGGGGGGAGCAGGGAAAATTCCCTCCCTCCCCTTCCTCCCCCCCCTTCTCTCTCTCTCTCTCTCTCTCACACACACACACGCACTAAATTCCAAAAAAATAATAAAACAAGGGTTTCCATACAACAAATAAATAAATAATCAAGCAATGGAGCTTACAATAACTCAATCAAGTAAAATGTAAAATTAAAGAAGAAAGTGGACAAGAGAAAAGAAAAAAGGATATGAAAAAATAATGATATGGTAATTCATGGAACAGGTAGAATGCAGAAAGAGTATTTGACACCCATTACAAGTGGTTAATCTTTCAACATCTTTTTTCCTTTTGTTCCATTAGTATTACTTAATTTTGAACACGAAAAAAAAAAAATTCCCAGCACCATTTGTTATGTAGATGAGTTTGTAATACAGACCAAATTTACTGAGCGTGGTATCCGCAGATAGTTAAATTGCCCTTGAATGTCATTGTCTCTGTAAGTAGAATTGTACCATATGCTCACATTAAGATTATTTCCATCAGAGTTCAAAAAATCATAGGCTGCGAAAATGATTAAATTGTTAGAATTCCATAGACATGGTATTACTTCAGTGACATAAAAGAATTGCATCAAAACCAGGGAAGCAACCTGCAAGTATCTCATTAATTCTCCCAGCCGAATTGCCTTTGCGATATCCTTTGTATAGCTCCTCATTCACTTCAGAAGAACTATTACGCCATAAGTTTAGACCTCGAACACATTTGGCATCTGTAATTAAAAAAAAAACAAACGAAAACAGCTGAGAAGATTATGCGCAGATGATCTAAAAGACAGTTAAAGAACCAAGAGGGTGAGGGAAAAAAAAAAAAAAAGAAGGAAGCTATAGAACCAGCACTACCAATATTACTAGGAAGTACATGAATCTTAAAGAAAAGTGGTCATATGCACCTTTTGTAAATTCAATGACTGATTGAACAGAAATGGTGAATGTGGAGTTCGATGGGCACTGACTCTGAACATTATATAGAGGAGAATTATCCAAGAAAGCTGGATCAAGAAAGTTGACTCGTGATGGTTCAGTATCTGAGCCCTAAATCATTTAGAAAAGTCACCTCAGTAGCAAAAAATTTACAGATGATAAGAGCAAAACTATACAAAGAGTGGAAGAAAATCCAAAGAAAGAAATAAAACAACTTACAAGCACACCGTTGGCTATGCTACCCATAAGATCCGAAGAATTGGGAGTTAAAGAACTGCGGAACATATTCCCAGCCAAAACTTTACAAGAAAAAAAGCAATGGGTTAATATAAAATTTAGAAGTATTCATTTTAAATTTTGCAGTAAGTGAAACATGATCGGTAGAATTAGATACAAGACACGCAAAAATGGAGGTGGAGATAGACATGTATGCATGAGTATCAAGTCAGAGAGAGGTATACTTTCTCCAAGTGATTGGTTTTTTCCAGTTATGAGTATAGTTACAGGACAGGTCCCTGTGCTCCTGCATGACTCATTTGGCAAGTCCATAAAAGGAACAACATCAGATTGGACTGCACGATACTGAGGAGCTGGAATTTGCAATAAAGGAGGCCACTGTGGGGGATGGGGAATGGCACAAGTGCCTACTTGATCCAAGTCGGAGTATTCCAAGCCACAAACCTTCTCAAGCTTTCCATCTCCATTCGTATCAACTTCCTTACAACCACATTTCCTACTAGGTTTGTTCAGTTCTTTGTCAAGCAAACCTTGAATAAGGACAAGTATGAGGCAGAGGAAAAAGGGAAACAAAATGAGCCGGCAATTTGTCTTAGCATTTCGTTTCTGAAAAACAAAAACCAATAAATAAATAAGAAAAAATAAAATAAAATAAAAAAACAGAAAGAAAGAAAAGCGTTCAATATCTTCATGCCACTGAATTTCACAGCACGAAACAAAGCTTCTATCAGATTTAAATTCAATTCAATTACTATCTGCATTGACTTGGACAGCCATCATTTGCTGTCAAAAGTTAACATAAGAAGATGAGTAGCATGGCCAGAAATCATCTCTACAGGGATAGAGAGAGGGAAAATGGGAAAACTAAAATCAAGTTTACCTAGAAATTAGAAAACATTAGCTTTAATTTATATCAAATGGATGTTACCAGCTGCAAATTAACAAATCCAGAAATAAAAATTCAAACCAAGAATCTAAATGGAGAAAATTGAAAAAAAAAAAATCGACCAATTCTCCTGAAAAATTCTCAATATTTCAATACAAACAAAATAAGCAAATAATTACTGAAACATTCTCCTAAAAATAGTGCGAGTATACATATAGAAAACATTAGCTTTAATTTATATCAAATGGATGTTACCAGCTGCAAATTAACAAATCCAGAAATAAAAATTCAAACCAAGAATCTAACTGGAGAAAATTGAAAAAAAAAAAAACAATCGACCAATTCTCCTGAAAAATTCTCAATATTTCAATACAAAACAAATAAGCAAATAATTACTGAAACATTCTCCTAAAAATAGTGCGAGTATACATATAGAAAACATTAGCTTTAATTTATATCAAATGGATGTTACCAGCTGCAAATTAACAAATCCAGAAATAAAAATTCAAACCAAGAATCTAACTGGAGAAAATTGAAAAAAAAAACAAAACAATCGACCAATTCTCCTGAAAAATTCTCAATATTTCAATACAAAACAAATAAGCAAATAATTACTGAAAAATTCTCCTAAAAATAGTGCGAGTATAGATATATAGAGCAATTTTCGACATAATACACCCAGAATCGACCAATTACAAACAAACCCAGAAAGCAAAACGCAAAAAAGAAGGGGAAAATGAAACGGTGGAGCCTTAATCAATAAGCAAGAATCAAACAAAAGCAACCCCAAATTGAAAAATGAAGGCATAAAACAAGCACCCATCTTTTTCCCATTTAGAAAGAATGCGCAACCAGAGAGAGAACCTGATAAGTTAAGTTCTTTCTGAGCAAAGCATCGGCCTGGGTCCAAAAAGTTGCGGGGCTATGTGATGTGTCCGCCATTGAAGCAGGCAACAGGAATTTGAAGGCTAAATATATTTACTATATGCAACGGCCGAATTTTCCCGCCAAGAATGGAAGCAGAGATTTTCCTTCTTAATTTGTGTGGTGTAATGTGTCAGTTGTAACTGGAAAATGAATGAGAATTTACAATGAAACACTCTCCTTCAGTTTTCTCGAATTTGGCTCGTTTTTTCTAACCTGCGATGACTCTGTTTCCCCTTTCTTTAGCTTCAAACGTCATGAAAACAGTTAAACAGATCCGGTCAGCTTTATATATTACGCAATAGGCACGACTGGAGAATGCAATTACTCATATGCCCTTTCTCTCTCGTCCGTTTCCTCGCTTCCTTTTTTTTAAAAAAACTTATAGTCTAAGTAATCTTTATTAAATTACTATTATTATTCACTAAAATCAACATAAAATTGAAGTAGCCATTGTTTTTTTAATGATATCTTGATTTGATTTTTTAAATTTACGAAATGTATTGATACAAATCTAATAATATCAAATTTATAATTGAAAGCGATCATTTCAACAGCATAAAAAATATTTAATTTTTTATCATTCGGATCAACATAAATTAGTAATTATTACGAAAGATTGCATAAAATTGCTAGAATTTCATTAGCCTAAAATATAATCATTAGAAAATCTGTTTGATAATATATAAGTTGGCATAGTTGCACGACAACTTAATGATAAAATTGTCTAAAAATATATAAAAATAGAACAACTCTATATAGCTATTCAAGTTAATAGAATAATTATAAAAAAAGAAGATATTTTAAAATATGTAAAATTAAGAACATGGAAGCAAACAGAATAGTATTTTCGTATTTTGACTTAAAGCTAAGAAAGAATGGAAGTTTTGAATTAGAAACTTTCCTCCCCATTTCCATCTCCGATAGAAAAAAAGCAAAACCAATGGCGCAGAATATGGTGTTCTTGTGCATGAGCATGCGCATCTCCACTGTTCAAAGTTCAAACATGCACGCCTCCAATTCAACGATAAAAACACATACACGTTGAATGCCGAAACCGACCTTGATGTATTCTCTACATTACCCCTCGCCGCAGGCATTGACATTTTGCCGGAATACACCGAAGTCCTAAAATGCCCTTATGTGGGTGACTATATATCAGAAATACCCTTTTGTGTCATTTGTAAGTTGTAACTCAGTGTGGTCCTTAAATTAATCATTCTCCAATAAAAAAGAATATTGGTCAATTCCTTGAAGAGATTATAATATAAAAAAAAAAACACGTTAATCATGACCATTGGTGGGGTTACTTGCACAGAAATCAAATTAAAATAATCCGGCAGATTTAGAGTCTGACTGAATCTCATAAGGTCTATTAAATTAATTGCATGGGGAGATTAGGACATTTGATTGGTTAAATTTTATGGATGACATTTAGCCTATATTTTGGATGAAAGTAGACAAAAATAGATGAAAGTACAGTATATAAAAGTAAATGAAAATAGATTAGGTGAGAATAACTCTCATTTATTTTTTTTTTATTTGGCAAATTTAAAATAAATATAGGGTATATGAAAGTAATTCTTTAAAATTTTAGAGTAAATATAGAGTTAATTACATCTACTTTCAAATTGAAAGCAATTTTTTTTAAGGATATAGAGTAATTAGTTATTTTCATCTACTCTCATTTACTTTATAATTTTTATAAAATAAATAAAATAATCGAGTTACTCCAATCTATTCTATTTTTATCTATTCTCATCTACTTCCATTCAAGCATAGACTTAATGTAGAAATTTCCAGCAGGCAACCTGAAAATGCATGGCCAATTTTTAAAGATTTAAATTAAATCTGAAGAACAACAAAAACTTTGGACTTTTACACAAAATGTTGATTAAGTCTGTTGATTACGACCATTAAGTGTCAACTTCAAATCAAACGCTGTGGATGCCTGTTCGTGGTTGTGAATGTTAATTTAGTTGGAAATTTCACTTGAAGAAATTCAATTCAAAATAAATAAAATCAATGGACAGATTAAGCAGGAAGAAATTATTATATTTGAACACTGTCTATTGATGACTACGCAGTATGTATTCACACGTGTAAGGCCAGGAAATTATAGGAAGTGGACTTGGTCGTTTTGGCCCTTAGTTCTATTTATATAATTTAGTTCAATAATTTTCATTAACAAGTATTTACCAAAAAAAATTTAACAAATACATTTTAATTTTACTTTTTTTTATAATCTAATATCTTTTGAAATCACACCAAACTCTCTATTTTTAGGATGTGTTTGTTTGGTGGTATAGTTTGATTCACTAATGTATTCTTCTCTAAACAATTATATTTAAAAGCATAATTTTTCCATGATATTGTACGGTTTTGATCCATAATTTTTAAATCAATAATTTATCTAATTTTAAGAATAATTAATTTGATGATTTTTTATGATTATTTAAATTTACTTTTGCTATTCTAATTTTATAACTTATACTTTTTACTGCATAACTAATTTTTATAACCAATCCACCTACCTAATAAAAGATTTAATATTTATTAATATGGTATCTATGATAATTTAGTATTTAAATTTAGCATGTTTAAATATTATGGACCTAATGTTTATTATGACATTTATATGATAATAAACTTATTTATATTATTATGTGTTTGAATTGTTTATTAAATTTTTAAGTTAATATTTATTAAATAAATATTTATCCTATTATTTTAGAAATATTAATATTATTTTTTGATAAAAAATAAAAAAAATTATCTTAAAATATTAATAATTATGGAAACATTTATATTTTTTAAAACTGAAAAATAATTACGTAATTTTTATAATAAAACTATACAATATTTTACAGTTAAACCAAACATAAAAAATTATAAAATCACATATTATTATACAGTTTTTTAAATATTGTATCGTTAAAATCATGTTGTACCATACTATATTGTACATTAATGAATCAAGAACTACCATCATCCAACGGATCCTTAATCTTATTTGCAGTGTTCAGATTATTTGTTCTGTAACTTTTATCTCCTTTATTTTTACTTAAGAGCACTAAATTAAGCATATACTAATCCAGTTTTAATTAGTTTTCATTACATAAACAAATCTTAACTAGGAGAATTTCATATCAAACAATTTGTTTATTACATTAGAGGATCCAAAGATACTTTACATTCAAGACTAGTTTAGTTTAATTGATGGATTAGATGAGTCTCTTTGAGCAACAAAATAAGCATATATCATCTTAACGTAACCATCCTGAAAAAAATATAGGATAGCTAGGTCCCATTTGCAACTTTGATAAAGACATCTTCCAAGGTAGTGTCAGAAAGTCCCCAACCAAAAACTGGGAATCTGCCTTTTGCAATCTCAACTGCATAAAATACATCTGCAATTCTAACCTCATGTTTGGGCAATTCAAACTTCTGGGTTCCACAAGTGTGATATATCTTTTCAGCATTCGGACAAAGTTGCTGTACCATGTTCTCCACCTGTTGCGTTTAACCCGCCGATGTTGTCATTGTGAAGACATAAGTTCCCCCATACCTTAACTTCAGCTGCCATGAATCACAGCACCAGCAAATGGTGAATGCAAAAAATCCAACATCTTAATCAAAACCAAGAATATGAAAATCTTAGCTAGAAATTTTTGAAAATCCTATTGGCTTTCAAAAAGAATCTAGATTAGAAAAACGATTCTGCCACAAACGTGACCAGAACCAAAAACACAAAATACTAGAGCTAGTAACTCATAAACTAAGAGTTTTTTCTTTTGATGAAAGAAAAGCACAAACTCGAATTTCAGGCAATAATTTCCATATCAATTACCTCCTTTGGGTTTTCTATGCATCGCAAGCTGCCATCAACCAAAAGTCCTACTCTATCACACAGGGCTTCTGCCTCGTCCATTGAATGTGCTAAAAACATGAAAACAAGCATCCTTAATGATTAGGGGGACAATCTTTCCACACCATTGCTAATTAAGATTAACGAAAAAAATTAGAGCGGTAGAGAGAATACTTGTGAGAATAATTGCCCGGTCTTGTTTTGCATGCTTCACAACAGTCCATAAGTTCCTTCTAGAAGTTGGATCCAATCCAGTGCCAGGTTCATCCATATACACACATTCGCACCAGATGACTGTTAAAACAAATACATGCCCTAGGAATAAAGATGAGCCTTGGAGGAAAACCAAATGCCCTTTAAAAAGGCAAGATTATATCGACTTACTTGTTTCAAGGCAGAACTTTTTAGGTTTTTCAGTCTGCCATAGAATAACAAGTGCTCCCTTCCTGTCAGATTTTCCCAAAGCAGGCTAAATTTTAACCACAGAAACCAAAACATAGAATTAGTAGAGGAGTAAAAAAAAATGAGGTGTTAGCTTACTCATCTTGCAGGCATACACCCATGCTGTTATAAATCCAATCCATTTGGGTTCGTATGTCCAAACCTTGAACATATACTGTTCCTGAGCTTGGTTTTGTCAGCCCAATCATCTAATCCACACAAATATGTCTCAAATATCACAGCAGAACAAATACCGATATGATTCTAATATTTCAGGCAGATTCTGAAAATATATGAATAAGGTCCATCAAGAAGATTTTTTCCCCAATAAATTCATTGGTGTTATGGGGAAGCGACTATGATAGAAAAAAGCGAAGGGGATGGACTGGGTATTAAAGCATGGCTTCGAGTTTAAAGTGCCACTTCAATGGAAAAATGAAGAAAGGCAATGTGTCCATGATAATTTAAAAATAAAACACATTAAAGAAGTGAGTTATAACTAACATCTCTGCTCAATCTTCAATTAAATTCAGTGTGGAACAAGAAAGATGCAAATTTTCAAAAATAAATGCATTTTCAAAATACATTCTAATCCACTGATTGATAAGAAGTCATGAAATGAAACTTGACAACTTTATATCCCAAAAGAAAGCTCACAGAATCTCGTGCACAGTAGATGATTAACAAAGTACAGTTTTTACTAACCATGCTAATTAAAGAGGTCTTCCCTGCACCATTAGGGCCAAGCATACCAAAGCACTCCCCTGGAGGAAAAGCAAGAGATAATCCTTCCACTGCCATTTTCCCAGGATTTCCATCCCTTCCTGGATGTACTTTTTTGAGGCTGTCACATATGATTGTACAATTTGTGTTTGCCTCCAGAAGAAACTGCTCAACCTTACCCCTCTGCATAAAAGGAAAAAAACCAATGTCACCCAGAAACATCATGTTCAATGATAGTGCAACCACAATCTTCACCAAGCATTTCAAAAGTGGATGGAAGAAAAATATCCAACCTTTATCTCCATTCTATTAGTAAACAGAATGATCAAGAAATGAACAAAAAGAAAAGAACCTCTATTTTTTTTTTTTTGGGAACTTGAGCTGAACTTCTGGGTATATATCTTAGTTTATAGGGTTCCAGCTTTTTCAAGTTCTGATGGAACCCTGTGGTTCATTTGCTGAGGGATTTGGATGTCAACAATAATAATACCCCGCAATATCAGCTCATAGTTTGCCACCTAAAGATTGCAGTATATATTAACGAGAAACTCTAACTGCAAATTGACATCCTTTTAATTATGTTTTTCCCGCCCTTTAGAAACTCTATTTACTTTAAGATATGCCCGTATGACTCCATGATTTTGAACTGTTATGGGGTTAAACTATTGTTTTGATTCTTTTTATTTTATACTTAACTTTTGAGAAAAAAATAAAAATATGTTTGTTTACTTTTGTTCTTTCTTTAGTACTTATCAAGAACACTCTTTAAGAAACCACATAAAGTGGTTTCACAATCATTTTTTCACTTTCTTTTTCCCTTTTCTATTTTTTCTCTCCATTTTTTTACTCCTATTTCCTATTTTAGTTTATCGTTTTTGTGAACTAAAAAATTTAAAAAAAAAAAAAACTCAAAATAATGCCAATCAGCCCCTTGGTAAATAATTTGTTTTTCTTATCTCACCTTACTACAAATCCACTTATCTGGGGCAGAATTAGTGCATCATAAAATGAGCTGAGAAGATAGAGTGTTCAGCCAGTGAGGAAACCTTACCTCCTGACTGACATCAGGCTTGTCCATATCAACAACTTGAGATCCTTCCTTTTGGAAACTAGGCTTGAGAGATGATGGACCCAATTTACCGAAGTTTTGCCAGAAAAATAAAGGAACTTTTCCACTACCAGATGATAAAACTTTGTCCATATAATATGTAACCAAAAGTACCGTCAACCACTTAACAAGCATGACATACAAGACCTCTATCATCCCATTTTGTTTGTCGTTTAAATTTTCCGACCGATCCCAAGAGTCCCTGTTGCACTTCCAAGTGAAGCATACTCTGATAATTCATATAAACGACGATATAGAGAGAAACCTGGGTATAGCTCCAATGACAAAATCCAGCTTCCTAAAATGATGAAAATAAATCAAATAATTTGTGAGCTATAGTAAAATTATAAACATCAGAATAAATGAAACCTAAACAACCTATAGAAATCACTGTGGAAAAAGAAGGGCATGTGTGAATCTACATGAAAAACGAGTGTATATGCAAATGCATCACATTCACAAATTCTTCTACTTACTTGGGAATGATAAGTCTTCAACGAACTTCTGGAAAAGAAAGGCACTTAGAAGCCCAGTTCCAAAGACACCTATGGAGCCTACAACTGCAATATATTCAACCATCAAAGACAAGAAACTACCTAATAATTTTAATCAATTATTAACTAATAAATAAGTCAAACAAACCTGAAGCAGTTTTCACATGAAGAAAAAAAAAAAAAGCAGCAACCAGGAAGGCCATGGCAATTTGGAGATTTATATAGATAAAATAAAACACAAATTGAAGGCTGTAGTCATTCAGCTTGAATAATTTTAATCCTGCAATTTAAGAGCATCAGAAACAAGAATAGAAGGAAGATGGGGGGGGGAAGAAGGATTTAGTAAGCATCTACAGTAAAAATTATAGCCATCAGGGAGCCAAAAATCACCAATACTATCATGTACATAAGAGATATTGAAGGAAAATAGCAATAAGAAATCATCCAATAAGGTCCATCTCCTAGACCATGCATTTTCATCATGATCCTCAGCTTCTGCTGTTTCTTATAAACCAATGATGTTAACACCACCTACACCATAAGGTAGATAAGACAATATTACATTTCCTAAAGAAACATGAAATTCACAAGTACAGTCAAGTTTTCTCATTCCCTTCAGCTAAAAGGAGTTTATGCTGTAACTCTTTAGCATGGAGGACAAAATGTAGAAGATGGAATACATCTGGTCCATTTAGATTTTACTGAAGTTTGCAAAAAGCCACACACGAGTTAAGTTCACTTTTGGGAGGACCTGGCTTGTCAACTGAACAAAGCATATGAACAAGTTATGCCCTAGTGGGTACAATTATAAACAAATACAGCCTTTTGTAGTATCTATTCAAATAAGGTCTACGGTTTGGCACCGCCTGCCAAGCTACAAACGAGGATTTATTTTGTAAATGTCTACCATCTGGAATAAGTTACCATTTCTGAAATAAAAATTAAAATGAATTTTCAATTTTTCAATGAAAATTAATAACTAATTTAATTCTTCCAGGACAAAATCGCATTGATTTTATTACATGCACTTGTTTCGACACAAGTGCAGATAAAACAAAATGTGAATAACTGATGAGGCAGCCAGGTTTTAAACAAATTACAAGCCTCAGATGAAATGAATGTTAGCGAAGAATGGCTTCACGTGCTTACAGGGAATAGCAGTAGAATAACCCATGTGAAGAAGAGTGGGCTAAGAAAAGATGAAATATCCACATTGATTAGGGTGGCAACTCTAGGCATTTCGTTAACAAACTCAAACAGCATTTTCGTACCAGACCCATGAAAAAACTGAAGGTATGCATTTGGTACCTGCGAATGGCATAATGTATTGGTCATGGTTTATCATATTGTGATATGAATGAAAAGCTCAGGAAACAAGTTAATAAGTAAAATATTTTTTTTTCAAGGACAGATCAACTAGAATCTGCAAAATTTGATTAATGATGCAAATCCTAGAAGGCAAGAGAATAAATAAAACAAATTTTATGGCCCAAATCTTCTGCATTGTGTGTGTATATGTTTTCTATATATAAGTATATATATACTGCATATTTTTCCATATATTTGTTATATTGCCCAATGGTGTTCAAATTTGCACATATATCAAGATCAAACTTGGTTCTTTCAGCAATACCAATTGTCTTAAAAAAATAAAATAAAATAAGCCTATATTTATTCTTTTTTCATGGTTTTTCTTGTTTTCTTAACCATTGAATACATCATATTTTCATGATTTTTTTGGCTTTAACCATCACATACACATCCCATGAAAAAATTAGAAATTGTTAAAGCAAAAAAAACCATGAAAATGTGATGGATTCAATGGTTAAAAAAGCTATAAAAACCATGAAAATGTCATGTTATTAAGTTTTCTATATCCCACATTGGAAAGAGAAAGGGAGTGGCATGGGTTTATAAGGTTGGAAGCCCATCACCTTAGCAAGACCCAATTTGGAGGGATGACCCAAATTGAATTTGGTTAAGGCAAATGGCAATTTGACATGTGTCATTTTCTCATTTGTTTATTTCAATAGGTAATGTGGCGGCTGATGTGAAATTTTTGATGGATCCCACATGTGACGTGGCACATGACATGGAATTTTGATGACGTGGCAGCTGATGTGTCTTCATGACGGGTCCCACGTATTACGTGGCATGCCATGTCATCATTCCGGTGAAGGACCTTGCCGGAATTCGGTTATCATGACTTTTATGCAAATATGTGATAAGTTCAGTGATATTTATGTCACAAAAAAATAATTTCATTACTTTTGGATAATTTGATGAAAGTCGAGTGACCGTAGGTGAAATCAACCCTTAGATTCCTTTCTAGTTTTATACCCATATCAAATTGAAATAACGAAAACTAAATTTGATAAAATGAAAACTGATTAAAACAAGAAATCATAACCCACAATCAATATCTGAATATAATAAAAGAGAATGAAAGGTACCTAACAGGGTAAGTTCTTTCTAAGCAAGGCATCAGCTTGATTCCAGAAACTTGCAGCATTATGAGACACATCCGCCATGGACGCCTTAAGCAAGGATTTTGAAAACATAGTAAAAAGATACAAAGAGATAAACTTTCTCGGCAAAAATGGAAAAAAGTATATATATTTTTTATTGTTCCAGTACACAGCAGTCCAAACACCATTTTTATACGTTTCAAGTTTCAACGGGTAGGAGGAAAAGTAAGCAGGAAATTGAAGTGAAGCTGTAAAATGACTTTGCTGCCCTTCTATTCGCTCTATTTTCGGTATCTGTTAAAAAAATTTGGGGTGCGATTACTTAAAGAAAATAATTTTTTGTTTTCTGTTTTCTATTTTCTTAGAAAATTGAAGTATTTATTTTTCGTAGAAAATTTTAAAAACGAGTTTATTTATAAATAAATAAAAAACTAGAGTATTTTTTTGTGTGTGTATATATATTTATATACACATAAATGTATAAATATGTGTACACATACATACATACATACATACATATGTATGTATGTATGTATGTATGTATGTATGTATGTATGCATGCATATATACATATGTATATGTATATGCATATGTATGTGAATATATGCACATACATACACATGTGTATATATATATACACACACACACACATACACATACATATACATATGTATGTATGTTTGCACATACAGATACATATATATATGAATATGTATGTGCATATGCATATATGTATATGCATAAATACATATTTATATGTATATGTATATGTATATGTACGTAGATAGATAGATAGATAGATAGATAGATAGATAGATAGATAGATAGATAGATAGATAGATAGATAGATAGATAGATAGATAGATAGATAGATAGATATACATTATGTGCATATATACATACATACATACATACATACATGAATGCATGTATGAATGTACATGCATATATATGTGTATATATGCACATATATATATACATACATATAAATATGTATGTATACATATACATATGCATATATATGTGTATGTGTATATGTATGTGTGTATATACATATCCATATGTACGTATGTATGCATGTACTACATATACATGCACATGCATATACTTATTTATGTATGCACATACAAAAACATACATATGCATGTATGTGTATATGTATACGTATGTATGTACATATATATAATATATATGTATGTATATTAATATTATTCAGAAAATTTGAAAAACATTTTTTATTAGTTTTTCAATTTCTTCTTTATTTTGGAAAACTGAAAATTTCATTTTCTGTTTTCTATTTTAGAAAACTAAAGAAAATAAATATGATCTCTATTTTCTATTTTTTGTGAAAAAATTTTCTGAAAAATTAAAGTAATTTTCTGTAAGTGAATAGACACTTGGTGTCTACGGGATTTGGGCTAAAAGATCTACTCATTACTGTTTTACCTCTGTAAAGTGTAAACAGTTTTAAATTTTGATTACCGAAACTGCCATTGACAGAATGTCCTTAATACCCTCCACAAGTTTTTCTGTATTTTTTATTGAAGTCAAAAAAAAAATCGATGATTCTATATTTATCTATGAACATTGAGAAATCAGAAGCCGTTTAAACATAATAATATTGTCAATCAGATCAAAATTCATAATATCATTAATGACTATTACCAACCCCAATCATCTAAAAAGAGAATACTGATAAAATTAAAATTAAAGCTCGTTATATATTACTTTCTCTGTTAAAAAATACATATCGTTTAAGAAAAAAAATTTATTTCATAATACATAACGTTTTGATATAATCAAAACACATTAATTAATTTTTTTCAAATATATTTTTATTTAAATTATCTTTATAAAAGTAATTTTTAACTTATATCAATTACATTGCATAATTAATATAAGAGTAATAAGATCTTTTAGTTATAAAGTAATTATTATTTTTAAATATTATGCATTCTCCTCTACCGTCAAATATTTTGAAACAGAGGAAGTAGATAATTGGATTACATTTAATAAGTTAAGTCATTAATATTACTGGATGATTAATACCGGTCTATCATTTATAGAGATTTATAGAATAAAAATGGATAATTATAATAAATTAGTTATAATAAATCGGACAGAAAGTTGAACATTATCTAAATTTAAGGAATATAAATTACTCATTCGGTTTTACTTTAAAATGTTATTTTTTTATTTTATATTATTTTATTTTAAATATTTTTTTAAAATTTTAGAAATAAATTTACAAGTATGCTCTTATTTATTATATACCTTATTAAATATTTCAATTTCTTATCACTCTTAACTAAAATTAAATAAAATTTTTAAAAATATAAAAGAATATTTTTATCAATAACTATAATTTTTTTATAAAATTAAAATATTTTAATCATTTTTTTAATTATCTTAAAAAATGAAAAATTATATTTTAAAATAAGATGAAAAAATATATAATTTGATTATCAAGGATTTTGAGAAATATATATTAAATATTTCTATTTCTTATCACTCTTCACTCTTAATTAAAATTAAATAAAATTTTTAAAAATATAAAAAGATATATTTATCAATGACTATAATTTTTTTATAAAATTGAAATATTTTAATTATTTTCTTAATTACTGTAAAAAATAAAAAATTATATTTCAAAATAACACGAAAGAAATATATAATTTGATTATCAAGTATTGTTGTGTTCAGATAAGCAATAAGGCAGAAAACTTAAAGCAGGATCAGCCTAGAGACCTGCCTGGAAAGTTCATGATTCAAAACATACAAAGAGTTCATAGAAATGAAAAGATTATTAAAAATATTACCTCTAAGATTATTTATTTTATTTTATTTTATTTCACTTTAAATATAATTTTCTAAATTTAAAAAATAAATTTATATATAAACCCTTATTTATTATACACTTTATTATATATTTTTATTTCTTATTACTCTTTAAAATTAAAATTAAATAAAAATTTTAAAAATATAAAAGAATTTTTTTATCGATGATTATAATTTTTTCTTATAAAATTGAGACATTTTAATTATTTTTTTAATTTCTATAAAAAATAAAAAATTATTTTTTAAAATAAAACGGAGAGAGTATGATTAGGGATACTCACGAGACGGGACGGAGCTGGGGATTGCATCCCCACTCACTGCCCCGTCGGTGGCAGGGATTCCCCGTCCGCGCCCCCGATTCAATAATTGGGAGGGAATTCTTCCCCTCCCCCCGTTCCACGAATTTTTTTTTAATTTTAAAATATAATATTTTATAAATAATTAAAATCAAAATATAACATTTAATAAATAAAAAATTTAAAATCAATTATAATTTAAATAAATATAAATTTTAACCATTGAAAAATTTAAAATTAAGTATAATTTAGAACTTAATAATTATAAAATTAAGTTATATTTTAATTTTAATTTTAATTATTTATAAAATATTATATTTTAAAATTAAAAAATTATTTTTTACGGGGCGAGGATCCCTGCGGGGCTGATACCCCATTCCCCGTCCCGAAATACACTTCGGAGATTTTTTCTCCAGTTTCCATCCCCGTGGAGGAAAAATTTGAAAATTTCCCGCCCCATTCAGGTCGGATCTCAGCCGAGGTCGGAAATTTTCCGTCCTGTGAGCATCCCTAAGTATAATTTTGTCACAAGTTGGAACTAAGCAGATTAATTTTTTCATTAACATAAATGAAGTAGATATAACCAATCAACAACCAGGAAAATAAATTATAACTTTTGGGGGAAACCCTTTCCAGCAATAAGAATTTTTTTCCTAAATATTTCAAAATTATATGTCAATTTTTATTTTTCTTCAAAAGATTGAACTGAACAATCAAAATACAGCTTATCATTTAGCATATAAAATATTAAAGTTTAAATTAAATAAGTCCCAAAAGAATTTGTACATGAAGGATCCAAAGATGTAAAAGAAACTGAACACGAAATCTAATAACAAAACGGGTTTGATGAAATATGGATGAAATGGGTGCATCTATGAGCAATAAAATAAGCATAAATAAACCTAAGCATCGTGCAAGAACGTTGGGTGGCTAGTTCCCACTTGCAACCTTAATAAAGACATCTTCCAAGGTAGTGTCAGACAGGCCCCAACCAAAAACTTGGAATCTGCTTTTTGCAATCTCAACTGCAGAAAATACATCTGCAATCCTGACCTCATGTTTCGGTATCTCAAACTTCTGGGTACCAGAAGTATGATATATCTTTTCAGCACTTGGAGAAAGTTGTTTCACAATGTTCTCCACCTCTTGCTCGTGACCCACAGCCGTTGTCACTGTGAAGACACAAATTCCCCCATATCTTGCCTTCAGCTGTTATGCACATAAAATGTGAATACAAAATCCATATCTTGTAAACTTAGCAGAAAATGTTATGCACGACATAAACCTGAATACTGGTGTAAAATACAAGAACGCTGTAACTATAACACAAGCCAGTTGTTCATGAACTGAGTTTTTTTTTTCCTTGCAAAAAAGAAGCATGCACAAGCTCTAAGTTGAGTGAGATAGCTTTCACATTAATTACCTCCTTTGGGTTCCCTATGCATCGTAAGCTGCCATCAACAAAAACTCCTATTCGATCACATAGGGCTTCTGCCTCTTCCATTGAATGTGCTAAAACATGAAAGAAGTATCCTCAATGAGGGACAATAAGTTCTTTGCACATTACTGTTGCCAATGAAGACTAAGAGATGGAAAAAATAGAGAGAGAGAGAGAGGCAAAGGGAGAGTACTTGTGAGAATAATTGCTCGGTCTCGCTTTGCCTGCTTCACAACATTCCATAAGCTCCTTCTAGAGGCTGGATCCAATCCAGTGCTGGGTTCATCCATATACACAACCTTTTGCAAGACACTTATTATTCAGAATACAATTATCTATATATTACATGTACCAATTTATTTTCAAAAACTATTACGCACCTTAGGATCCCCAATCAGTGATATGGCCACACTGAGCCTCCTCTTCATACCTCCACTATATTTCCCAGCTTGCTTATCAGCAACCCCACCATCAAATAGGTTGAGGCTCTTAAGAGAATTTTCAACTGCCTACAGAAGCAGAATTGTACAGAAGATAATTGAAAAAAAAATGAAGAAGAAGAAAGAAAAACAAGGTATCCTGTCAAAGCACATTTGCACCAGATGATTGTTAAACAAATACATGCATGCCAATTATCCAACTGAAAGAATCCTATGTCCTATATAAAGATGGGCTTTGGAGGAAACCAAATGCCCTTTAAAATTAACAATCTAAAAGGAAAGATTACAGCAACTTACTTGTTTCAAGGCAGAATCTTTTAAGTTCTTCAATCTGCCATAGAATAACAAGTGCTCCCTTCCTGTTAGACTTTCCCAGAGCAGGCTAAATTCAACAGGGAAACCAAAAACATAAAATTACTGAAAATGTCCACTTTCAAGTTGAGGATGAAAATTTATTCTGAAGAAAAGAATGAGATTTTATCTTACTCATGTTGCGGACATACACCAATGCTGCTATAAATCCAATTCATTGGGATTCCTATGTCCAGACCTTGAATGTATGCTGTTCCTGAGGTTGGTTTTGTGAGGCCAATCATCTAAATAAGAAAAATAAGTCTTAAATACCATAGAGTAAATACTAAAATAATCCTAGTTTTGCAAGCAAATTCTGAAAAAATACAAATATGCCCATCAAGCAGATGTCCCACTGTTATGGAGAAGCAACTATGCAAAAAAAAAAAAATGATATAAACCAACAAGTTGAAAAGCATGACTTCATCAGCAAGTTGAAAGTGCCATTTCACTGAAAATAAATTTAGATAGGCAAGGATGTCCAGGATCAAAGTTTCAGGAGAAATGACTTGCATAACTAACATCCCTGATCAAGCTTTAATTAAGTTGCAACTGGGACCAGAGATACAAAGTTCAAGAGAAAGGGCATTTTCAAATTAGATTCCTAATCTTCTGATTTTAAAGCGTTGTAAACTGAAACTATCTAATTTTCCAAAAGAAAATTTACAGAATCTCGCAGTTGTGTATAGTTATTAGAAAATATTCTTTTACTGACCATGCTAATGAAAGAGGTCTTCCCTGCACCATTAGGACCAAGCATCCCAAAACACTCCCCTGGGGGCAAAGCAAGAGATAATCATCGTACTGCCATTTTCCCAGGGTTTCCATCCTTTCCTGGATATACCTTTCTGAGGCTGTCGCATATGATCATATAAGTTGTGTTTGCCTCCAGAAGTAACTGCTCAGCCTTCATCCTCTACATGAAAGCAAAAAACCACTGTCACCCAAAGACATCCTGTTCAATGATACAGAAAAATGATATAGATAAAGACATCTTGTTCAAAAAAACCAGAGTCTCCATAGGACATTTCAAAACTGGAAAGGAAGACAAAAGTCTAGTCTTCATCTCCATTCTATTCTAGAAAATGAAATAATACAAACAAATGGACAAGAGCTGCACTTTTGGGTGCATGTGTGTTTGTGTATGTTTAGTTTTAGGGTTCTAGCTTTTCCAGCCTCAGAATGATAGCTCCAATTGTTCCTCAGATTTCTTGAACAGATTTTTTTTAACAAATATAATAATTGAAAGATAATTTTATACTTTGCTATCTAAAGATTGTGGTATCTATTAATTAGAAACTTCTACTGTAAATTGGCATCCTAATTATGTGCAGTTCTCTTCCTTCTTGACTCTACTTATTTAAAGATCTTCCAGCACTTCTCCACAACATTTGTTCATTATGGGGCTTAAATTAGAACTTAAAAATAGTAAACTTTAAAATAAAAATTTTCAGCTCAACATACAATCTATCCACTTGTCTGCAGCACAATTGGTACAGGATAAAATGCTGTGTTAGGTGGACCAGATAGAAAGCTCGGTCAGTGAATAAAAAGTTAAAAACCAAGTAAAATGAGGAAAAAAGAAAACATCAGATGAGTAAATCTAACCTCCTGACTGACATCAGGATCCATATCAACAATTTGAGCTACCTCCCTTTGAAAACTAGGCTTCCGTGAAGATGATGGATGCTTCTTTCCAAGGTTTTGCCAGAAAAACAGAAGATTTTTTTCAGTGCCAGATGATAAAATGTTGTCTATATAATATCCAGCAACAAGTACCACCAACCACTCGACAAACATGATATAGAAGACCTCTATCAACCCATTTTGTTTATCTTTTAAATTTGTCCATTGCATCCCAAAAGTCCCCAATGCACTTCCAAGATTAGCGTATTCTGAAAATTCATGTAACCCACGAAATAGGGAGAAACCTGGGTATAGTTCCATTGCCATAATCCAGCTTCCTAAAATAATGGAAAATAAATCAAATAATGAGTGAACTGTAACAAAACTATTAATTTTTGAGTAAACAAAACCTGGACAACCTACAGAAATCATTGTGAACAAAAAGATTTCGTGGACTTGCAATAAAAATATTATTTAGTGATTTGGGATTCTTCTGCTTACTTGGGAATGATGAATCTTGAAGAAAATTTTGGAAAAGAAAGGCACCCAAAAGCCCCGTTGCAAAGACACATATGTAGCCTACAACTGTAACCATAGACATTCAAGCATCAAGGTCAAGAAACAACCTGATATTTTTAAATTACTTATCAATTAATAAATAAATCAATTCACCAAATATAAAACCTGCTGCAGTCTTCACATGTGAAAAAAAAGCAGCAGCCAGGAAAGCCATGGCAATTTGGAGATTTATATAGATAAAATAAAAAACAAATTGGATGCTGTAGTCGTTTAGCATGAAGAATTTTAAACCTGTGATTCAAAAGCATTAGATACAAGTAGAGAAGGTAAGAAGGGAAAACACTCTGGATTGGAAGCATAAAAGCTAAATTATTACCTATCCGGGAGGCAAACACAACCAAAACTAACATGTATATAAGAGATATGGAAAGAAAATAGGAATAAGAAATCATCCAATAAGGCCCATCTCTGAGACCATGCATTTTCATCATGATCCTCAGTTTCTGCTGTTTCTCATAAACCAATGATGTTAATACAACCTACACCATAAGATATGTACAGAATATCACATATACAAACCATTTATTGCAGAAAGCAACTCCTATTAAAGATTACTTTTCTAAGGAACATAACAGTCAACTTAACAAAGCACACGAACAAGTGCATGCCCTATACAAAATCAATTATAACCAGATAAGCCTTTTGTATATAACATCATATAACGTCTACAGTTTTGCACTGCCTTACTCCTCATGGTTAGTTGTTCTGGAAGTGTCTACATCAAATCAATTACCATTTCTGAAAGAAAAAATTAAATTGAATTTCTTTTTTGACTGAAACTTAGCAGATATTTCAATTCTTCCACAAAAGGTTTGTCAGAACCAAATCGCACTGTTTTTGGAGTGACTTGTTTCAACATTAAGAGCCAATAAAATAAAATAGCAGAATTGATGAGCTTTATTTCAAACAAAAATCATAAGCCTTGAAAAAAAATGTCAACAAACCATGATTCACATGCTTACAGGGAATAGCAGTAGAATAACCCATGTAAAGAAAAGAGGGCTAAGAACAGATGAAATATCCAAATTGGTTGAGGGGGCTGCAGGTCGAGGCATTTCCTTAACATACTCAAATAGCAGTTTTGCACCGGACCCATGAAAAAACTGAAGGTAAGCATTTGATACCTACAAATATCAAGTTGTATTCGTTACGGTTTATCACAGTGATATGAATCAAAAGCTCACTAAACAAGTAAAAGAGTAAAACAATAACTTAAGGGCAGAAACAAGTAGAATCTGGAAAAGTAGATATTAATGATGTAACCCCTATAAACCAAGAAAATAAATAAATAAATAAATAAATAAAGCACAAAGAGGAAGCAAATTCTTCAATATATTTTGAGCACAAATGTAGCCTTATCCCTTGAAGGGATCAAATTCTTTCAAATTGTGAAAATGCTTCATGCTAATAATATTTAAATAAATAAACTAGAAATTAATATGTTGTTCCATATAAGCATTTAGTGGTGCTGTTAGGTTCAATGTGATATTGCCAACGTTGTTCAAAAGAAAACTCGCCGGATTATTTGTATAGTTGCCTGCCAAGTGATAAAGGCCGCAAAAATGGCAATTGAAGCATATAAGTAAAAAAAAAAGTATCAAGTTAAAGGTTAGAGAGAGACATAGAAACAAAATGTGAAATAAATAAAGAAAGAAGAGGAAGTAATGAACATTCTGATATTCAACAGCAGTAAATTTATAAATCATAAGTCTAGAATGCAAAACTATTCAACAGATCAACCTAGAATTATTGTTTTTTGGCTATACGATTATATAGCAATTTCAAATGATGTAGGTATGCGTGCATGTGTCAAAAGTCCTGATAAAATGGAACAGTGGTTCCCCTATACTCAAACCAGAAAAGCTGACGAAGATTATCAGAAATAAACAAGCAGCAAGAATACCCTATTTGTGATGCACAGAGACATACCAGATTCACCAAACGTCCAGCATGCTGCACAAATTTTGGATCATACCAAATTCTCACATTAAAAGTATTCCCATTTGAGTTTAAGAAATCAAAGGCTGAAGAAAAATAGAAATATCAGCGTTCTTTAAGCATGATACACCAAAACAAAATAATTAGATAAACATTTTGACAAGCAACCTGTGAGAAACTGACTGATCTCTTCATACTTGTTTCCCGCTGTCTGACCTTTGTATAGCTCTTCACTTATCTCATAAGAACTATTGCGCCACAAATTTAGACCTCGAACACACATTGCCTCCATATTTGAGATAATATTTAAGAAAGTAAGCAGTCAGCATGACACATACAAATGTACCTCAAATAATTTCATCAGAACAAGATATGGAGAATCAACAATCAGCTGACAGCTATTAGGAACACCATCCAAATTTGCGAAAGTATTAGGATTCATAGTAGCACAGTTGATGTGCTCTCTTCATGTAGTAGCCCCAAAAATCCACAACTATAGACAACGAAAATTGCAGAAAAGTAAGGTAGGTAAGGATATAGACAGAAAGGAATAGATAATTGTCTGTTTGTATCATGTGGAACATGTGCTCTTAAGAACGAGTTATACAACCACTATTTTAGGTTTTATATCTTCTAATTCACATAATGGTTTAATTATATTTCCTGGTAAGTTTTCATACATGTCTATTCCACTGCAAATCAACATTATTGATTGCATACTTCAAAATAATCATCTCTGATTACCATAACATGTATTGTTTTCTTTTACTATATATGCACGTAGAAATGTACTACTATCTTTGGAAAATGAACCTTACAACACTTGGAAAGGTATATTAGCAAGTAAAGCTATCAGGTATCAACTGAACAAGTAAGAAATAATATACTAACACATATAAATTCATGGTTTTTCAAGTATGTCCGTGTCCAATATCCACAAATTTATATGTCTGCATTTTGATATTGAAACAAAGCTATCAGAATATTCACAGCCAGTGACATAATGTGCACCATACATTTTCTAATGCAAACTCTTGAAGACACTTGCAAAATTATACCTTTCTGGACATCGAACAGGGGATTAGTCTGGGGAATGAAAATAGGCAATGTTGAGTTTGATGTGCAATCATGTCTAATAAAGTAGAGGGAATCATCACGTGAACGAGGATCCTTCTCTGGAATTAGGGCGTCAGCAGGATATGCAGATATTGCATTTGCATTTGAACCCTGCAAAATTTTGGAAAATAAGCCAGCAAACCCTATAACTTGACAAGATATAAGCAAGATACAACTGAAAAATGCTGAACATATAATACAAATAATTAACTTACAAGTACAATGTCCGTTAAACTAGCAAAAATATTGGAAGAATTAAGAACAACCGAACTTTTAAACATGCTCCCAACCAAACCTATTAAAAAAATATATATCAGATTTTCAAGGTTGACAATAACAAAGAATAAAACAAATTAATCATTTCCACATAAAAATTAATCGGTTATGCAAATAAGAATAAGAATAATACAGATAGAAAGAAATGTACTTTGTCCAAGCGACTGATTGTTTCCGGTGACAAGTATAGTTAATGGACAGGAGTCATTCAGCCTGCATGATGCATTTGGCAAGTCTGCGAATGGAAGACTATTGGATCTAACTGCAGGAGGACCCGAAATCTGTAACAAAGGAGGCCAGTTTGGGGGTTTAATAAGGGGACAAGGGCTTAAAATTTCCAAACTTGAATGACAATCTTTATCGCATTTTCCATCATCACAGCGACAATCACACTTGACGTTATGATGATTGTTCACTGCCCTGTCAACCAGAATTTGAGCACTAACTAGCAGCAAACACAAGAACAGCGGAAAGAAAATGAGGCAGCAATTCGCCTTTGCCCTTCGTTTCTGGTAAAAAAGAAAAACACAATCAAACTCCAATTGATCAAAATTAGAAATAGATTCCTTTCTAGTTTTATACCAATATCAAATTGCATAAAACGAAAATTAACCTTGATCACAGACAATTTAACAAAACAAGAAGTCACAACTTCAAAATCAATATGCAAATATAAATAGAATGGCAGGGACCTGATAGGTCAAGTTCTTTCTAAGCAAAGCATCAGCCTGAGTCCAGAAACTTGTAGAATTATGAGATGCATCCGCCATTGATGCTTTAAACAAGGATTTTGAATGCACAATAACAAAACATACAAGTTAAAATTTCCCTCCAAAAATAGGAGAAAATATATTATTTTAATCTTTTAGGCTTCAGACACAGGTCCACCATTTTATATGCTTCAACTTCCAGCAAGCGAAGCGGAGAAATAAGCAGGGAATTGAAGTGAAACTACAAAATGACTTAGCTGCCCCTCTTAATCCACTTAATTTTCGATATAATTAGTAAATTCTGGCGTGTACAGGATTTGGCTGTAAAAGTCTGGCTACTATTGACTGCAAACAGCGAAAGTTTTTATTTACGGGAAGACATTGGCCAAATGTCCTTAATACCCTCCACGCGTTTTCAGGGATTTCCTCTTGAAGCTCGTGTGGACATGAAAGTCCGAAAATGCCCTTTCGAATTAGGGGTAGCCTGCAAGTCTTTTTATGTAATTTTCTTATAAAAATACAAAATTAGTAAGTTAATTGTCCCTTTTTTTTCTATATTTAATTTATTATCAAAATTTTGGTAATGATATGACAGTTATGAAACTCGGGCGAACAGGAAAGTTAGTGTTGATGGTAAATGAATATAATAAGAAAATGTCAACCAGGATATCATATGTAAGATTACGTTTCTTTTGTTTAAAATAATTTTTTGGCATTTAGAAGTATAAAGTGAAGGTAGCCTTTCCTAGAATGCATCAAGGTAAATAATTATTACCAAATCAGATTCGTCATTTAAATCTTGGACGTTACAGAAAATTTAATGATATGATTAAAATAATAATAGTCGTGAAGGAATATGAAAAATTATTACCTACACCTAGTGCATATATATCAATCCAATGATAAGATGTTACATTTAAAAAAATAATTATTTTTAGAGAAAATGTCAAAAAAGTTAAAGTTAGAATAAGATTCCTTAAAATCAAAAATTAAATAGTAGCGGAGGACTTCATGCAATATGCTTTATTAACGTAATATTAATATTTTATATTATTAGTATACAGATTAAATATTACTGTAAATTACTAAAGCAAAGTAAAGGAAATTATAGATGTAAAACATCATTATCGGTTGGAAATAGGAAAATACGTAAGCAAATGGATTTGAATGAATGGTGATTTAATTTTTAATTCGCAACTGTTGTCAGTTTTGATTAATATCCTTCAGCAATCAATTCATTCAAGGTAAATTTTAATTTAAAAATCCATACCTCGAATATCTAATTAATTGATGGGAAATTAGTTTATTCCCACGACAGCAAATGGAATGGAATGATAATTAATTATTCGAATTTGATTAATATTCTTCCACGTACAATGAATTTCCGTGAGCTCAATCTTACTTTAAAAATCCATACCTTGTATATCTAATTAATTAGATGATCGGAAATCAGAAAACAATTCCCATGAAAAGCAAATATGTTGACCATAATCAGAGCTACCTTAGGATACAAGCAATTCCAAATTCCCTTGTTCGATTCTGCTATCTTTCTGATACTACTTTGCCCTTCACGTCTTCCGATCAAATTGACCAAAGTATCCTTTGGTTGAATTTCAAAGTGATAAAACCTAATAAGTTTTATCCGTAAAAGGCGAGCTGACAACAGAAATGATCGAGCCGATCGGATCGCTAGACCTATAAAAGAGAGTATCCGATCAAAACCGGATTTTAGCACTCCGAAACTTAAGTCAATAGCTTTATAGAAAGAGTAATTTTAAAGAGAGGGAGTCTCAGATATTCAATACCTGGAGCCATCGTATTTTAGGCTATTTATAAGAGTTATTTGGAGGGGTACTTGAATACTTTGGGAGGTGATAACCGACAGTCAGAGTAGGTGAGCAGCGATGTGACAAAAAGTAAGTGGAGAGTATGGGAGTTGGCTTGTATCAGTAGGCTGACAGGACAAGTTGTCCCACAGTCCAATCGGACATTACCCTTTCCTGATTTATCTTCCAGTTCACGCCTTGTCTTTTTGCTACTGGGTTTGGGCCTTGTCAAACGTTGTTAGGCCATGCTGATTGGGCCTTTAGGAATGTATTTTTCATAGTTATCACTTGTCCTCCCTTCGAAGGGTCCGATCGGGAGATTTTTTTTAATTTTTTGGCGGGACTTTTGAATCAACTCGAATTTGATAAGCCATTTCTGTTCATTTTGAATGGCCGTTATGTATTTATTGTTGGTGTGCGTGTCAAGGGCGACGCTTCGTTCTCCATAACCGCCATTAATAAGTTGGAGGCACGTGGCGATTATCCCATGGATAGGCATTTGGAGTATTTTAGAAGTATTTTGCTTATAAATAGGCATTCTTATGGTGATTTTTCTTATTTTTCAATGATTCTTAGCGAAGCTCTGCCAAATTTTCTACGTGAACTTTGCTATTTCAGCGACTTGAACTTTGCCCTTTCAACAACTCCAGAATTTCTGTAAAAATATCCAAGTAAGTAACCGATCCTTGCCTTTGATTTTTCTTCCTTACTCATAACTTCATAACGCCATTATTTACTTCTCCCCCTTCATCAAGACGACTTCGAGTAGCAACCAGCGTCTAGATAGGAGTTTTCTTAAAGTCTATAAAGATTGTGAGGCCATAAGATTTTTCTTTCTCAAAATAATCTTCCCACAGAAGTCTATGTGATGGCTTGGACTTTTAGTCGTGAGAATAATGAGTGGCTCATTTGCCATTTATGGAGCTTGGGCGCTGGGCTGAGTTTTTCCTTTGATGCTTTTGGGATTGTAACTCTCAAAGGTTACAGAATTGCCCCTAATCGGCTTCGTCCTAACAAATGAAGAACAGTATCCTGTTCCAAGATTCTCTGTGAGATGGAGAGAGTGACGCTGCCGTTATCTCTGAAAGGTTTGAAAGATCGAGCGGTCGATCGGTCTACTTATGAAACTTTCGGGCAATTCGATCACAGGCTTGAACCTCGACGCTGCCATTGACGTGGAGCGGGATCGTTGTAATTGGAGTGTGGGAGAAGCACACATATATATAATTATGCATTGCAAGTTTATGAAAAATATATCAACTGGAGAAATACTTATCTTTCATTTTCATAATGCAGCAGCGAACGTGATGGCTAAAGGAGACGATATAGCCAAGCAATTAGCTGATCGAGCTAAGGCGAGAATTGAAGCAGAGCGTGCTGCCAAGGAAGAGAGGAGAGCTAAAAAGAGAAAGCTCGTGCCCTCTTCAGAAGCTCAGGCTTTCAATCCTTCTGCAAACACTCTCACTGCTGCTTCTAGTGATGTCGCGGCTCCTGTTGCTTGCCCTTCTCAAACCCCTCCAGGGTCCTCTTCCTACCGGCCATTGCCCGAGGATCATTCCCATAGGCCTTTGTTTGCTAGAGATGAAACTAACTCCAAGAGGGAGCTTTTAGTGAAGTCACTAAGAATGGCGCGCATGTACCTGACGGTGATAGGGGTATCTTTCGGTTGTCTCATGACTGCGGCGTTGGAATCAGGGGGAAGGTTCCCCCTAATAAGTGATCCGGGAGATCTCTCTCTTCTCCCTGAGGGCCCGGATCCGCCCTAACTGGTGAGATCATGGTATTCGGGAGTTACTTTCCCGTCAGATCTTGGATTTGTCATGTCTCTCAACGAAAGCACCAAATGATAAAACCTAATAAGTTTTATCCGTAAAAGGAGAGCTGACTGTAGAAATGTCCGAGCCGATCGGATCGCTAGACCTGCAAAAGGGAGTGCCCGATCGGAACCGGGCTTTAGCATTCCGAAACTTAAGTCAATAGCTTTATAGAGAGAGTGATTTTAAAGAGAGAGAGTCTCGGATATTCAATACCTGGAGCCATCGTGTTTTAGGCTATTTATAGGAGTTATTTGGAGGGGTACTTGAGTACCTTGGGAGGTAATAACCGACAGTCAGAATAGGTGAGCGGTGATATTACAGGAAGTAGGTGGAGAGTATGGGAGTTGGCTTGTGTTAGTGGGCTGACAGGACGAGTTGTTCCATCAGTCCGATCGGACATTATCCTTTCCTGATTTATCTTCCAGCTCACGCCTTGTCTTTTTGCTACCGGGCTTGGACCTTGTCAAACGTTGTTGGGCCACGCTGTTTGGGCCTTTAAAAATGTATTTTTCATAGTTATCACAAAGCAACCTGGAACAACAAGAAAAATTAAAGTTCTAATTTTAAAATAAAAATTCAACTACTACGTTACTGCATACTGCTATCTCCGTTTTAAATAAATAATTCATTTTTCCTTTTTTTTAATTTATCTCAAATTTTTAATTTACATCAATTTTTAAAATTATAATTAACTCTTTAGGTATCTAAAAATTCCTGTTTAATGTGCGTAGAAATCATTATTTTTTTACTTTACTTGTCTTGTCTTTGATTAATGCATAGACATTAAGAAAAATGCAACCACTTTAACAATTTTTTCTTAATTTGTGCAAAAAAATCGGCTTTCTTTTAAGGATGGAGGGAGTAATTAAAATTAAAAAGGATAGCCATAAATTTTGTAATAATAGTGATTTTCGTTGGCACTCCAAAAATTAAATTGACATTAGGGATGATCACAAGGCAGAACAAAGATGATAAATGTACCACCACTCATTGCCTCATCAGGAGTGGGGATTCCCCATCCTTGTCGCTGATTGAATAACGAAAAGAAAATTTCCTCTACTTTTAATGAAAAATAATTTTTAATTTTAAAATATAATATTTTATAATTAATTATAATTAAAATATAACATTTAATAGTTAAAAAATATAAAATCATTCACAAATTAAATTAATGTAAATTTTAATAATTAATAAATCTAAAATTAGATATAATTTAAAATTGGAGAATTCTAAAATTAACTATAAATCAATTCAAATGATATATTATATCGGGACGGAAAAAACAACAAGGTGAATATCCTAATTTCCATCCCCGCTCCGAAATTTATAACGGAGATTATTTTCCTCCCATTTTCATCCTCAGAATTTAAAAAAAAAAAAATTATTTCGTTCGGAGCTGTTTATTGTTAAAAACGAAAAGTTTTTGTCACATGATCATCTCTTATTGACATTAACGACAATGTATTAGATACGCTATAGCAACTGCTAAACCTATATTATATATATATACACATATATAATATACACAAAGATATCTTAGATTCTGATTTATTTACAAACATAACAATTTAACCTTTATATCATTTTCAGCAGGTCATGCATCCAATTTTTTTTATGAAACGTGTCACTGAGTTAAACAATTTCATATTTTTTGGATAAAAAATAATTTATCTACGATACTGATTTATAATTTTGATCTATATTCTATAAAGCTAATACGCTAATCCAAGTAATAAATTTTCCGTGTTACCATCTTAATCGATTTTTAAATACCATTAAAGTCTTGATTACCTTTTTTTTTAAAAAGGAAGTATTGACTATTTCACACTCTCCTCTTATCTTCATTGCCCACCTGCGTTAAATACTCACGTGTCAGTGTCAGTGTCTACACTGTAATTTCAACTAAAATCAAGCCCTTAATCATAATCGGAATTCATTTACCACTTTACCCCTGCAATTCCAAAAATGGTCCATAACGAGTTGCCGGATTCTTAACTTGTTGGAAGACCAAATCCGGTTGCGTACACATCAATATTACCATTTTGCCCCCATTCCCAAACCCGCATTATATAGCATAAATCGCGCGCTTTTTAAGTGACCCTGAAACAACCAGTAACAGAAGCCAACTCACCTTTGAAATCGTGAAGAGGCAAAAACAGAAACGAAGAAGAGAAGCAGCAAAGTGTCCATAGCAATGGGATTGCAGAGGGGGATTCCTCTTTTACACCAGCAATTCGCAGCTTTGTTGAAGAAGAACCTTTTGCTATCATGGAGAAACAAAAGCGCTACGTTTCTACAGCTCTTCTCTTCTTTATTCTTCATTTTCCTTCTCTTCTGTATCGACAAAGCCACCAGGGCTAGCAACTCCAACACGACGGCGTTCGATACGGTTCTTGATCCTCAGGCTCTTGTCTCGCCTCCCATTCCTCCTTGCGAGGATAAAGTCTATATTAGGAAGCCGTGTTTTGACTTCCTATACAGCGGAAACGACAACTCTAAAGTTAATGATATTGTTACTTCTATCATGGCTAATAACCCTGGCAGGTCGGTTCCCTCCACTAAGGTATGTTCAAAAGGAGCTGCGATTTGAAACTTCGTCTGTATCCAAAGGCCTCATTTTCACCAAATATTTTGTCGTTGAAATGCCTAGATTCGAATTTTTGAAAATTGAAACGTGAATTGAGAATCGGTCAATAACTATTTATGGTTGGGTGAAATTTTTATTTATGCACATATACTTGTTTAGTTTTGTTATTTTGCCACTATTTCACTATTCTATTTCTTTTCATTTCGGTTTGTTTCTTCTTCCATTTTTGTTGAAATGGTGACAGTTTTGTTATATCTAATTGTTTTTCAATAGAAGAATACCGTTTACTGAATCCTTGTCTGATCATTCGGGATTAAAAGACAACCATTTTCCAGTTAATTTGAAAACTAAAAAAGACAAATTAACAGCTGGAAAAAAATTATTGATTGAAATAATATCAGAGTCTGAGAAAGTGAAAGAAAAAGGGCGAAATTTTGACTCTTACAATGCAATGTGTACCAATGAACAGCCATTTTGGATTTTATTGTTGGAAGTATCATAGATTTTAAACTATACAGTCAGAAATTTCTTTGTTATCTGAACCAAGCCAAGACAGTTTTTTTTTTTTTTTTGTGAAATGAGTATTGGCTTTATGTCAATATGCTTCTTATGCTTGGATATTCTGGTTTTGGTTGTGCAGAAGCTAGTTGAGAATGGAACTCCATATTTTTGGCTTCAAATATCATATAATCTATGAATTTTACTTCTACTATGCAGGTTAAATCATTCAAAACAACAGATGAGGTAGATACTTGGCTTCTCAATAATCCTATGCGTTCTCCTGGAGCTCTGCATTTCAAAGTAATAAATGCCACTATGATCAGCTATGGTTTACAGACTAATTCTACCCCGGTGAGAGATCGAGGTTCTTTTGAAGATCCTTCATTCAAATTCCTAATTCCTCTTCAGATTGCAGCAGAACGTGAAATTGCTCGCTCTGTAATTGGAGGTGTGAAACATTTATTGCTGATCTGTTCTTTAAGCAGCATTTAGCATGATTATCACTTCATAATGTATTCTGTTCTTTTATCTGACTAAGAGAATTGTTTTTGTTCTTGGGTGAATCTAGGCATGCATAATTTGACAAAGAAAAAGAAAAAAAGTTTCTCCTCGTTCATCCCAAGAGATACCTTACTCATTTTGTTATCTGGTTTTCAGAACCAAATTTTAGCTGGGTTGTTGGACTCACGGAATTTGCACACCCTGCAAAAAACAATTTCTCTGCGTTATCTACAGTTGGACCATCTTTCTTTCTTGCATTTGCAATGTTTGCTTTTGTGTTGCAAATTGGATCTTTGGTGGTAGAGAAAGAGCTTAAACTACGTCAGGTTTGCTTCAATACTCTTTGATTACTTGAATTGAAATAAAATGTTGGCTATGCAATGAGGTATCAACTCACATCTTATTCATATCCTTTCTTCATTCCATTGTCTTGCATCTGAAACTTCCTTGTGAAAATCTTAAAGCATTAGCAATTTAGCTGTCCCCTCAGGGAAATGATTGTCTATATGTTCTCTACGGTGTTATATATTAATTCTTGATTATGTGCTCCCACAGGCATTGAGTATGACTGGTCTTTATGAATCCGCATATTGGTTGTCATGGATCACATGGGATGGAATACTTGCTCTAATTTCATCACTTTTGCTCGTTCTATTTGGAATGATGTTTCAGTTTGACTTCTTCAAGAAAAACAGTTTTGCAGTTGTGTTTCTTTTATTTTATCTTTTTCAGCTAAACATGGTGAGACAATGTCCTATAGCCCTTGGATGTTTCAATTAATATCCAGGCTTCTTGTTACTAATTTTTTATTCTTTTCTCACATTTGATGGTAGAGTGGTTTTGCCTACATGTTGTCAACATTCATTAGCAAGTCATCTTCAGCTACAACAGTTGGTTTCTCTGTATTCATTATTGGCTTTTTTACTCAGGCAAGATTCCCTCCTCACTATCATAGAGTAACTTTTTAAAAGCCAAACTGGTTATTATCTTTTACGGATTTGAGTGCTGGCATGCTGGTCTGGATAACATGTATCACTTTGTCTTAGGGGGAAATAAGGGTTAAGACTTTGTTGATGCTGTTTAAACCGTCAACCAACTGATCCAGACCTGGTTGCTGGAAACTCTGTCTTCATCCAACTTGATTAAAGCCAAGGCCCTATTGTCCTGGAAAGATAAAATAATAGCAAAATCATCATTTAACCTCTTAACTAAGTGTAAAGCATGATTTTCATCTAAGTAGACAAACTAAGTGAGATTCTTACTGATTAGAAAATACAAAACAAGAGTGTTATTATACTATACTTAATTTTCCTGTTCAATTGCTTACAAAAATATATTTAAGTGTCATTAAGTGTCACTCAACAACAAACGGCCCTGAACTATTGTCAAATTATCAGTTAAATGAATGGTAATAATACACCTCCTTTTGACTTGGCAGCTTGCTACCCTATTTGGTTTTCCATATGAGTTGGATGTTTCTCAAACTCTGAGGAATATCTGGTCATTATTCCCACCTAATCTTCTGGCAGTAGCAATTGATAGGCTTGCCTATGCAACTGAAACTCCCGAAGACTCTGGGATTAGCTGGAGTGACCGGACAAGGTGTTTGGAAGACTCTAGTGCTACAAAAGACTGTGCAATATCAATGGTATGTAAAATTTGAGGCTTGTATGTATCATCTGCACATGCACACTTTGTTTGAGTTCAAAATTTTATTTGGACAGTAAATCCCGGTATATTTTCTCCATTTGTTTCTTCTACTATAATTTTTATGTATGTTTTCCTCTTTCCTCGTTCTATTAAAGTTAAGCTGAATTATTCTCACTTAAACTGATCCTAACTCTATGCTGTGACAGAATAGTGTTTACATTTGGCTTCTGGGAACATTCATTCTTTGGTTTGTTTTCGCGATCTACTTTGATAATATAATTCCAAATGCATACGGTGTGAGAAAATCTATCTTTTACTTCTTAAACCCTGGGTATTGGGCAGGGAAAGGTGGAAAAAAGGTGGAAGGTAAGTCACCTCTTAGTTCAATCCGTGAGGAATTTTATCATTTTAGCTAACATTCTGATCACGTTTTCCCATCTTTTATAGAGGGAAGCATTTGTAGTTGCGTTGGTTCTGTCCCACAACAAGAGCATATTGCTCCAGAAGATGAGGATGTCCTTGAAGAGGAAAACATAGTTAAACAAGATGCAAGAGAAGGGATAGTCAATCCCAATGTTGCTGTTCAGGTTCGTGGACTTGTAAAGACATATGCTGGGACAAGAAAGATTGGTTGTTGTAAATGCAAGAAGACTTCACCTTATCATGCTCTCAAGGTAAGCAATCGCAGTTCAAATCTAGTACCTGGTGAACTTAAGTTCCATAATTTTCTTTTATATTTTATAGCTTTTTATTTTTTATTTTTTTTGGCTTTTTGGACAATGCTTATTTAAGAATTACATGCAGGGCTTATGGATGAACTTTTCAAAAGATCAATTGTTCTGTCTCCTTGGACCAAATGGTGCTGGAAAAACTACAGCAATAAATTGTTTGACTGGCATAACAGCAGTGACTAGAGGAGATGGTAAATGTTCTGTTCATTTATGCTTTCTTCAATCATAATTATATCGGAAACGGTAAGGGCTCTACGGAAATTTAATGAAGTTTTGAATTGACTCATCTACAGCTTTAATTTATGGACATTCCATTCAAAGTTCTGTTGGCATGTCAAACATTCGAAAAATCATCGGAGTTTGTCCTCAGGTGAAATATCTGTTTTTATGTGTACTCATGCATGTATGAACATTTGATATACACTTATTCATGTATCTGTGCAGTTTATCATGCATATCTTAATTCTTGTTTTGCCTTTGCTCCTCTATCTGAGGACTAACTTATTCATCTTTTAACAGTTTGACATCCTTTGGGATGCATTATCTGGTGAAGAGCACATCTATCTTTTTTCTAGAATTAAAGGCCTGCCCCCAGCTTCAATCAATTTGGTATGTGCTCACTGCTTTTGATAAGTGGAAAGATGTCTTTTCTTTGATGCCTCTTTTTCAAAAAAGAAAAAAGAAAACGTTTTGAAGACTAAGCATGCTTTTACCGACTATGATTCTGCTATATGCATACTTTATGCTTGAGTAGAATGACATTTAGAGTATTCTTTTTGTGTCTAAAGGTTGCTCAAGAGTCATTAGCAAAGGTGAAACTTACTGAAGCTGCTAAGGTTAGAACAAGGAGTTACAGTGGAGGCATGAGGCGCCGGCTCAGTGTTGCAATAGCCCTTATTGGGGACCCAAAGTTGGTCATTCTAGATGAACCTGTATGGAGAATTAAATTATTTTGAATGTTACAGGAGTGTTTAATCTATTTGTTTTAAGTGGAATTATTTCTCATTTTTCAATTGTTAATATGTCAAGACTACTGGAATGGATCCAATATCAAGAAGGCATGTCTGGGACATAATACAGACTGCAAAGAAAGGTCGTTCCATTGTGCTAACCACACATTCTATGGAAGAAGCTGACATTCTCAGTGATCGTATTGGAATCATGGCCAAGGGTAGACTCCGATGCATTGGAACATCAATCAGGTTGAAGTCAAGGTTTGGAACTGGTTTTGTTACAAATGTGAGCTTTACTGAAAGCATTGCAAGACAATCACCTCCAAGTGTCAATTTGGATTCTGCAAAACATCATGAAGATGTAAAGCAGTTTTTCAAACAAGTGAGTTGAATTGCTTAATTGAATAATTTATTAACTTTTAGAGTCTTGTTCTGATTTGGAAAAATCCCTTAACAGCATTTGGATGTAGTGCCAGCAGAGGAGACCAAATCCTTCCTTACTTTTGTTATACCTCATGATAGAGAGAGGCTTTTAACGGTAAACATTTTTGACATGCCTACTTTCTTTTTGTACTCTTTATGGTTTAAGTATGCCTTGCTGGGTTAGATATATTGGATGAATAGGTAGATAGGATTGTTATGTCTACGAGAAATATGGTGGCAAACGAACATTGTTGTGTCCTAAATGTAGATTTGTCCAAATTTTATTCCTACTGATATATTTAAGGACATGATTTCATCTTCCCATAATTCCATTTCTGCATTCAAATAAATCTTGCTTAATATGCTTTTTTGACCGCATTTGAGACAAAATCTACCCTTCAAATTAGTTTAGAAAGTTAAAATCTATATATTTGTTGCCCCCTGATATGTCTATTTATGCCCACTAAAGAATTATATTTTGCACATGTCAATATTGTCATTTCACTATTTACAGGCAGCAGCATAGCATGGTTGTTGGTAAATATAATTTAGTCTCCAAATCCTCGATAACAGAAAAAAAATATATTTAGGCTGAGATGCTGATAATTGCAACGAAAGTAGTTAACACAACACCATTAGTTTATAAGTAGACAAATATACATTCAAGAAAAGATTGTGAAGATCAATTAGCTCTCTTGCACAGTAAATGAATGCATTGAGCTGGAGACCTTATTTTTCACCTTTTGGCCACCAATTTTATGGTCAAAAACATATTGAGCCTCTTTTTACTTCACTAATCCCTTTTTAACTCTTTGGAATTTGAAACCTTTTTGAACAGAAATTTTTTGCCGACCTTCAAGATCGCCAAAGCGAATTTGGTATATCAGACATCCAAATGGGGCTTGCAACGCTTGAAGAAGTTTTCTTGAATATCGCTAGGCAAGCAGAGCTAGAAAGTGCTGCAGCTGAAGGAAAGATGGTTACTTTGAACCTGGCATCTGGGTCCTCAGTTCAGGCAAGAAAAACTTGTTTAACAGGGCTACATTTAGATCAAGTTAACGTAATGAGAAAAATTAAATCAGCCATAAATTTGACTGCTTTTCTTCTTTACTTCAATGAAAATGTAGATACCTGTGGGAGCTAGATTTGTTGGGATTCCAGGGACAGAATCTCAAGAAAATCCAAGAGGTGTCATGGTTGAAGTATACTGGCAGCAAGATGATTCCGGATCTCTCTGCATTTCTGGCCATTCTGCTGAAATGTCTTTGCCTCCTAATGTTCAGCCATTGATTTCCGCAACGCCAACTACCCACAGAAACACAGGACGCAGGAATAGAGGACCAGTATATGGAATTGTTTTAGACTCCAATCAGATTAGTGCTAATAATTTGTAGTAATATAGTTTGTTATCAAGTCTGTTTCTTTCATTGTCTTTATCTGGTACGCTCCTGGTTGGTAAATTTGTTCCCTGTTTTCTTTTCTCTTGTCTGTTGTTTTGCCATGTTGTACAATTATTCAATACCTCAATGGCCATCCTTTTTTATAGCATCTTTAACATTACAAACGGTATACAATACAACCTATGTTCGAGAATTAATTCCAAAACATGCACTATTGACATCAAAAACTTGTTTATCAAGAGGAGAATGGTGCTAATAGATCGCTTAGAAATGCAGCTCGTCAGTATGTCATAATCTTATAATTTAGTTCTTTCATTAGATTTTGAAGAAATGCAATGACAACAATTGATGATATCCGCATACAAGACGCTTCACAATTTATTCAGCTACAGACAATTTAACGGGTTGATCGTGGTCAGGCCAAAGCCTCTTAGGTTCGATTTCATAAAGTTTTTTCTTTATTTTGGATCATAAATTGGAAGGGTCTTCTTATTATTGGTTCAAGGTTCAGGAACTGAACCCACAAGCCTCCATGTGCAATAATGCATTACCTGCGCAGCTCAATTGGTTGTGATGAGGACATAGAAGTCTGGAATGTGAAAAATGAAATATTCGACATAAACAGTGTAATACCCAACTTTTATAGGCTATGGCCTACATAAAGTATTTCCAGGTGAATCCGGAAACTGGTTATAGTTTATAAATAAGACTTAGAAAGAAGAAAAATTGAAGGACTAAAAATTGACCTATAGACGAAGTAAAAGGACTAAATTGCCATTTTATTATGTTTAAATGATTAAAAAAATTGTTCATGCATAATTAATTATCATAATTAATCAAGAATTAAATCCACTAATTATAAGAGATATGATTGTGTGCAGGAAAGACCATGGCTTACCTTAAGCATGCATATTAATATCATGTGAGTGGGAGAGATAAGGTGGGTACACACTGTTTTAGAAATAGCAATTCCCTTTCTAATAATCCCTATCCCATTATTCCATATTTATTACACATTTGACATTTTATTTCCAATTCAACTGCATTAGATTTGTCTTCAGTGGTAAAGTTGATGCAAATATAATGGATGGTTTCAAGTTCGCGCCCGTACTCTCAGAGAAAAAAAAAAAAAAAATTGATCAATTACAGTTGACAATATAAAACAAGACCTCTCCATCTTTATCAACACAAACCACAGACAGCAACTTGAGACAAACCTGCGACCTACCCGCCATAATAGCACATCTAAGCCCACAAACAAATTTGAATACATTGCAAATTTTGGATAGTATGTCGATTTTCATCCAGCACAGACTGCAAATTCATGTCATGAGGTTGATTTTGGCCATTGATCAGACTAAATCTTAAACACTGTGGCAGAACAATTATTCTTTAAAATGCAAAAAGGAGAAAGTGAAACTACAAAGAAAGTTCTTTCATAACAAGAAAAACATGTTTCGGGTGAGTATGCCCCTCAAGCATCTACTCTGTTGCCTGTGCAGGTTGAGATGCTTCAGTTTGTTTCAATGTTTCCAACGCAGATATCCTTGTTTCGAGCGAATCATGGAGGCCTTTCACCTAAAGAAAGAAGAGTCATAAGTACCATTTATTTGATTTTTTCCTTGCCTACAGAAGGACCATCGATGTTTCCTTGTTTAATTACATGCATGCCTAAATGCTAAGCTGTAAAAATTCAGAAAGCCATGGAGGAGCGGAATCATGGTCCTGCCTTCGAGAAACATGCTTTAAGGTTCTCAACAACAGTACAACATGCAAAGAATTCCAATGAATGTGGAAGATATTCTTCAATAAAAATCAAGATCATTTGTAATGGTAAAGGAAAATATATAGAGAGAGAGAGAGATAAATTTTTTTTGGAGCAATGCTTAAGAAAAGCAATCTAAGTAATGAAAAATGAAAAAAAGTTTAATCTGGGGGGCAACACAGAAATGATTACATATCCAATGAGCAAAAGATAAAGAAACAAATACTTTCAGCTGCGCTAAATTCTTCTTGTTCATCCAAATATAATACCATCACCACGCTGATGTGTCAATGACAAAGTCTAGTTATCAGCCTATTCCACATATGATATGAGCATATTAAGTACTAATAACTATAACCAATTTAACACAAATAAATTAGCTACAAATAGTATATTGTTAAGATCAAAGATCCCAATGCTTTGGTCAGTAAAGGAAGGGAGAGAGAGGTTATATAAGGATTTTCTAAGAGATAAGGAGGAAAACTGGGAGACACGAGGTCAGGGAGAAACAACAACAGGAACTTGGGAATTCACTATTAATCAGAGGCATGAATTCTATACAAGAAGAATTGAAGCAAATCAACATTTAGGCAGACAATTTATTTTAGATATAAGGATTAGTTATGATTTCGCGTTTAGACCTAAAACAGCACATAAGATTGTGAAAAGTGGCTTATTAGAACTATGTTCTTCTTTATCCAAACAAATAAGAAATTACTAATTCAAAGGCCAAGTCTAGCAAGAATTACAGGAATATGTAGATGATATTTGATTGATTCATTTATTTTATAAATGCTATTAGATTTTTCTAAAAAAAATCACTAGTATAATTTGGAATCATCTTAACTTTCCTTGATGAACCAACATAAAAGAACTGCATAACTTAGAGAGAGAAACCTTCTTCCAATTTAAGCAAGGACTAAACAAATTGAGCTTATTATATTTCGGCCGGTTTCTTCAGCAGAAAACCCAAAAATAAAAATGTTAAATTGAGATTAAGAACCCCAAATTGGCATCCGTTCTGAAATTTATCCCAAAATTAGAGCCTTAAAATGGCGAGACAAATACTATCCAATCAGAAATCTTTAAAATCGACATCCCGAATAAAGCAATCGATATTTTTTCAAATCAATCATTGAAGCTACAACAAAGCTTAAAAAGAAATGATAAGAGAGAATATGAGATTGTGGTAATGGTAGTTTACCTGCTGAGAGATGGATTGATGGGCAACTTTGTAATCATTATAAAGAACGTAGAATCCCGCAAACGACGCAGTTGCAGCTCCTGCGAAGAATGACGCCAATCTCACCCTCAGTACGTAGCCCATCTCTCTCTCTCTCTGCGTCTGCTTTTTCGCCCTTTTCTATTCTGAAAATGGATCTCAGTTCTTGAATGATACGACAGCGTTTACAAAATATTCAAATAGAAAATGGGCTTATACGGGGTGTCGTTTTGACTCATGCTTGCTGCATGCTTAGTTTTCTTTTTATAGAGGGAAAGTTGGCGGGGCTCAATTCTGAAACCTTCCTGTCGATGTTTTCATAAATCCGGCATACCATCTGTTTCATGGTTCGATCCGGATTTAATCCGATTTTTATTCGGATTTTTACTTTTCAGAAAATACAATTATTCACAAAAAAAAGAAAGAAAAAGTAGAATTTAATTACTTATTTTATATTTTTTTCTTCGAATATTGACAAATTGGTATAGCCGTAGAGGCTGTTTAATTGAGGTTTTCGATCCGGATTTAATCCGATTTTTATTCGGATTTTTACTTCTTAGAAAATACAATTATTCACAAAAAAAAGAAAGAAAAAAAATAAATTTAATTATTTATTTTATATTTTTTCTTCGAATATTGACAAATCGGTATAGCCGTAGAGGCTGTTTAATTGAGGTTCGGTCTTCATATGCATTTGTTGGAGCAAAATTGTATTATGTGAGAACGACTGATTTGGAAATGAAAACACCGAAAATGTTGACAAAAAAATAAAATAAAATAAATGATAATGAGAGTAATATTGTTTTGGACTAATATCAAATTCACCCTTAGCTTGTAAGCAAAGTTCCCTGACATTATTTTCTAACTGGCAATGTTATTCTTCATTGCTTCTACGTACCTATGACAAGACAAGCCTATAGAAAATGATTTCAGACCATCCAATTCAAATTCGTCCTGTGCATAAAATCACTGTGCCTCCTGAAAATGATCTGTTAGCCCTAATTTCACTAAAATGATGGATTTACCTGCAGCTTAATTGGTTGCGAGGAGGGCATTAGAAGCCTAGAATATGAAAAATGGAAAATGCAATAGAAACAATACTTACAAAAGTTGAACATGTACTGGGGTATACAGGAACAAGTTATGTTTAATTACATAAAAAATAATTAAACAAAGGGGATGGCACAGAAGACAGAAAACACACTACACTAACAACAGCAAGCAATAATGTTAAAATGCAGCACAGTTAAGAATTAAGGTATGATTATAACACAGCAAATATTCAAACCCTATGATGCACATTCACTCGCAAACATCCACTGCCGGAAATCTAGCACTGTCCAGAGCCAACACATCCTCCAACTATAGACCAAGTTATAGTTTTACAACTTAATATTTGCACCGAAGACGCAATGAAGAAAACCACAGATGAAGATGAAATAGATGAAATCATAACTCAGTTCCTTGTGCTTTAATCATTCAGATCAAGTGCTCAAAAGCTCCTCCATTCAGCCTGGTATACCTTTGCTGCGAATAGAAACAATACCCATGTTATATAAATACATACATGCAGCTCTTAAGTTTGATCAGAGCTGAATAGTTGTCCATTTCAAATCAAAAATTAGAATAGAAGATTGTATTTGCAGCTTTACCAAGTAATATAGTCTCATGATGAAATTTCAGCAGTTTAAGATTACCTCAACTGCCTGAATAAGATAATTTTTTAGGGGGCATGAATGTAAAAAGAACCCAAAAATAATCACTGCATTGCATCAGGCCAGGTTATACCATTTGAATCTGGAAAGGATAATCCTATAACTAGTGGTCCTTAACAAACAAGTGAAGGTAATTTGAATGCAGCTGTTCACAGAAGTCCTTTCCCCATTAAATAAAATGCATCCAAGGCCAATCCAAGATAATGCAAAAATTAATAATTATAATGAAAAAAAAAAATCTTTCATACCATTTCCTTCTCTCGATCTGTCACTTGGTGACTGGGAGCTGATTTTATTACTCCCTTTGCCACCAGAATGAACTGTTCGTGTCCTTGGTGACTGGGAGCTGATTTTACTATTTGCAGATGGCAGAGAATGGCGCCGGGCACTGTTATTTTTCTCAGATCCATCTTGGCTAAGCCTTGGGGAACTTTGAGCTCTCAGCTTGGCCTTTGCAGATTCAGTTGCTGCCATATAACTTGGGACCGCCGGACTACTCTGCAACCCATTCTCTGCACGTTCTTGCTTAGACTGACTAGAAGCTTTCTTGCTGAGTTTTTGATTATCATTTGCTGCTGGATCCTCTATACGGCTTAGTTGCCCGTTTGCTTCAGGAGTATTCTTGTCTTGTCCACCACTCTCTACTGAAAGCTTTGGCTCAACGACAGCTTGGTCATTATCTATTTCTGATGTCTTAATGCCTCCTAATGAATCAGGAGTCTCTACATCTGGCAATTTGGATCTTGTCAAGGTTGTTTCATTCTCCAGCACATCAGGTAGTTTGGGTGTTGTCAAAATTGTCTCTTTCTTTGTCTTCTCCCCTGGATTGCTCATATTTTGTACCAGAAGATTATCAACAGAAATACCTGTTGGTTTATCTAGACTCTGTTTCGGTTTTTCAATTTCAACCTCTGATTGAACAGAGCTCTCCATTGCAGGGTTATGAACTTTTCGCAAGTTACGTTTCACCTTTTCAAGCTCATTTTGTGGATTTTCTTGCACTGGATCAGCCGGATGAGTTGAAACTTTCCTAAGACTGCGCTTGGGCTTCTCAAATTCAGAGGTTGCTTGCACAGAAGTATTGTCAATATTAGCAGCAGGAATCCTTCGAACACTGCGCTTTGGCCTACCAGTTTCATTTTCCAGTATATGACCGTTACTATGCTTTCTTTGGGTCTTGGAGTAAGGAATTCTCTTTGGTTGGGGAATTGGTTTCCAAAAGGTAGATGCTGACCAGCGTTCTAACCAATTTGGGACTGAATTTGGTTCCACTAAATCGTAATCCAGGCACAATGGCATCACATTAGGTGATGAAGCCACAAGCTGCAGAAACAAAGACAGCAGATAATAAATTGACAACATTGTTGGAGTTAGAATCAAGCATATTTTTCCAAGTTATTCAAAATTTTCAACTGCTAAACATCTGTACACCAATATCTACCAATGCCACAGAGTAAAATGCTATCCTGTGGAGGATTTTAAGTTCACTCAATTTTGATATAAAATGCCTTGGAAGAAAATACACCTCAGTTGCACAGTAGATGCCAGCTTCAAAACATTTCAGGAGCAAAGAGTACAATGTTTCCCCTAGTTGCAAAGATGCTGCTATCATGATGACCAGAAATTCTCATGTCACAAAAGAAGTACATTAGTATTATTGGAGGTTTTGCTCAGTAGAAAACTTCAGCATGAAACGGACATTAGAAAAAGTTAAAAATCTATGATTATCATTACACTTCCATGTTAGAGAATAATGAATACAAGTATGAAAGATAGGAGTGTTCATCGAGCGGGTTCGGGTCAACCCGTCCCGAACCCAAATAACCCTAACCCCAATTTTCCCTATATATCCTAACCTTACCCTATACTACAAATAGTTTGGGATCTTACCCGAATAACCAGCAAAAATTTGAATGCCGTCCGAATAAACCGAACTTATTTTTTTAAATTAAAAAAAAATCTTTTAATTTATATAATAAAAAAATTAAAATTCAGGTTGCCCGATGAATACAAACACACAAAACACTGCATTTTAAAGGGAATGGAGTATTTTGTTCGGACGGACAAGGTTTATAAGGATTTAACCCGATCCGAAACCCGGCAAACTCAATTTTCCCGATCCTAATAACCCTACCCGAATATCTAGTTCATGTAGGGTCGGGTTTTGAACACCCCTAATGAAAAGGTTAGAGTTATAGTCAACAAAGGAAACTGCTAGCTGTAATGCAGTCTGTTGTTAGCTGTAATCTAGTCTATAACAGCTAGATTATAGATGTAATTTTACTTTTCTCTTTGTATAATAGGATAATATAAACTAAATATTAATCAATTGAATACAAACAAATTCAATTTTCATTGTGTTTTCTCACATGGTATTAGAGCCTTAGGCTCTTTTCTGGGTTCTTCGAATTTTTCGGATTCTCTATTCTTCAATGAAGAATCTGCTTATCTGAGAGTTGCGCTTCCCTCGTCAGTACCGGGTTTCTTCTTGAGGTAGTTTCCTCTGTTGATGGTGTTTGATTTCCCAACAAAGGGTTTGTTCTTCTATCTCATTTTTGGTGGGATTCTGTCTGAGGAAGCTATTTGGGTATTTTGGCATTTGAGATGCTGGAATTTGTCTCGAGTGTCCAAATTGGCTTCGTTTGGAGAGAGTGTTACACTTTATCTCCGTTCTTTATTGAAGCCTATTCATGGGTTATTTGTAGGCTTCATTTGGAAAGAATTTCGCACTTGATTTCTGTTCCGTGTTGAAGCCTATGTCATGGGTTTTTTGTAGGCTTCTTTTGGAGAGAGTTTCGTACTTGTTCTCCATTTTATTTTGAAGTTTATGTCAATAAATAAATTTGTAACAAGCTAAGCATGATTCATATTTATGCTTCAGCTTGAGGGAGAGTGCTAAAGATGAATACAAGCATAAAAGGGTTAGAGTTATAGTCAATAAAGGAAACTGTTAGCTGTAATGCAGTCTGCTGTTAGCTGTAATCTAGTCTATAACAGCTAGATTATAGGTGTAATTTTACTTTTCTCTTTACATAAATGGATAGTTTAAACTAAATATTAATCAATTGAATACAAACAAATTCAATTCCTATTATGTTTTCTCCCATTCCACAACTACAAATATCGATGCAGGAAATAGAATATCACTCTGTAAAAGCATGTGTGCCTAGCCCGCTGCTCACTTTTTTTTTTCTTTTATTGTTTAAACAGACAAGCCATAATTTCATACAAGGAAGACATAATTGTCAACCTCAATTGTTAATTCTTTAAAATTCCAGATTAGCCTGTGAGCTTTATTAACTAATTTATCCAAGCATGACATGTGCAAATCATACCTTGTGAACAAAAGCATTTGCTGATAGTCTTGCCCTCTGGATAGAAACATTAACTCCACTAGAATCCCTAAGCTTGCCCTCCTGAGAACAAAATATATATCAAACAAATATAAGTGATGGGCAAAGTTATATAAAGAAAAGCTGCTCTCTCGCACTCTCTTATTGCACAAAAGTAATGACTGAACCATTCAGAGAAAATATGTTCCAGGTAATATACATGCCAAAAGGCATGCCTCGAAGTTGTCCATAAGCTAATTACTCAAGAAATTACCAGAGGCTTCATTGAGCCACATTTTCTGAGAACCTCCTGCCCAACATCTGAAGTCCTCACTTTTATTCCTCGACCAAGTGCCTGCAGCTTGACAATTCCCAGCATGCAGCACAAAGTGGCAACAGCCTGTCTCCTCACCAGGTGCCCACGTATAAGAGCTTGAAGCCTTATTATCCCCTTAAGCGCTCGAAATGCCCGGCGAGCCTTCATAAAATGAGCTTAAATTAGTGTATGGATAACCTACGCTGAATAAGACTCCTATAGGTTGAGTTATAAAACACACATGACAAACGATTAAAACTACAAATTCCATAAGAAGAACAACCGGTAAATCAGTGTTGCAGACAGAAGATTTCTGGCATATACCATGTAAACATTGGTGCACATATAGAAGTTGTTCTATTGGAAGCTATAGGGCAGTTCAAGAGAATAAATTCCATACCATTAGTCTTATAAGCCATGAGAGGATCATGGTGCAATCATAGGGTAAAAACAAAAAAAAAAGTAGGTGACACTATAGACTAAGAAATACCGAGCATAATTTTGTGGATTACACAGAGTAAAAAGATTACCAAGTAACCCCTAAATGCAGCTTGTGCCAATGTTGCAGCTTCTTCTTGCCTTATTTTCTCAGCATCGGATAATGCCACCTTGGGTGTTGCTTCTTGTAAATTTGGATCCTGGTTTCCTGGTAAAGATAAACCCCCAGTATTTTGTATATCTGCATTCTCCTGGTTCTCTACTTCTAACTGCCTTCCAGAGCGAACAGTTGGAATGGGGATTGGATGTGAGATCACCGGAGGATCTGAAAACGCATCATCTTCTGTTGCCTTTGCAGCAACCAATAACTCTTTCTGATTAGCAGTTCTCTGTATGTAGTAATCAAAATTAATAAACACAGCACCTATTAATTAGTTTGAATAAATTTAGAGAAAGTCAATTGTCCAAGCCAGTTTCATTGGACCAGCAGATTCTAAGCAAATCAATATATTGCACCATGTCTGCTAAAGAAAGTGGGGACCTATTTAAGTCTGACATAAGCATAAAAAATAATTACATATTACCAGTCACAACTCCACAATAGATAATTATCAGGCCATAGGATAGACCGTAATTGGCTGCATCTTATATCACAAATGCCACATAGATAACTTAAGGTTCATTCCTATCATCAGAAGTGCTGTGCAGTCAACATGTCTGACCACAATGCTAAGACCAGCTGGGATCAGTGTTCATTTCTATTAATATCAAAATAGGATCAAAAGAAAAGGAAGACTACAATAGGATGCCAAATTTATATCAACAAGAAAATTTTAATCCACGGTAGTTGAAATAAATGATGTGAAAGTTGTAATAATTAAGAACTGTTGCCACTTAACAAGTATGATTTAAGAAGGAAAGATTACCTCTCTCCCTTTTGCAGATTGAGATTTTGAAGATTTCTTCCCAAACAGTACAGTCTTGATCCATCTTCCTGGTGATCTGCCCATGACTGGATAGATGATAATCACAGAAATCCAAATCCCAGACCCTGCACTTTCCGCATATTAATAGTTTCTGAAGAGCAATGCATTTAAAATGTGACGCATGCAAAATGCCTGAACCAAATTTGCTCACTGCATTCATTTACTCCAGCTGGGTTTCTAACACCAATCAAACATAACCTAATTTTCATCAACACTCCTGTTCATCTTGCAATTACCAGCAATAACTTTTCATCCCTCTCACTCATTTTAGCTCGATGGCATTGTAAATGTTTGAGATAAAACTCTTTACCGAATCCAATCCTACCCGATAATACAATGTGATTCGAAAATCAAATGAATTACCCCGTAACAAATAAACTGAATGATAAAAGGAAAGAAAGGAAAAGAGAAGATTCCTGCTACTCGATAAATCAATTACTAAACCCATACCCAGCTATTATATAGAAAAAGAAAATTACTGTAGATAATTATTAAGTGAACTTAAAAGAAGGGCCAGAAAAACAAAAGCAAAAAATGAAAATCCAGAAAGTTAAATGAAGATCTCTGACACAAAGATCTAGTTCAATTAACAAAAGTAAAAATTAACGGCCAGAAAAAGAAGCAAGTTACAGACAACATAGAACTAAGCATTAAGAAAGGCAACAAATGAGTTAGATTTGGACCAGATCTGCAACTTACCTGAAAAATGTGTTTCCTAAATGTCTCAAATCTACCATTCCTACATCAAAACATGAACATACAACAATGTTAAGCTGTTTTTCAAAATAAAGAAACGAAGTTTAAAAAAATTCAGGTATGAGAAGAATATAAAGAAAAATACGAGAAATTTATAAGAAGAAATAGAGAGAGAGAGAGAGAGAGAGAGAGAGAGTACCATGAGCGAGTGGGCTTGCAACTGAGGGAAATGCTGTGATCTAAAGTGACATCAATTTTTGCTTTGCTTGCTGTCTCTCTGCTTACTCGGTACTGGTAGAGCTAAAAATAATTAAATAATTACATAAAAAAACTCAAAATTGAATAAAGTGATTTAAAAAAACTAAATAAAAAGAAGAGTACTTTATTGTCTGTTGCCGCACTTATTTTAATTTCATGTGTTCTTCTCGGTTCTCACAGCAGGCACCGGTAAAAACATCAAAAATTTAACATGGCTCCAAACCAACAATCGGTGCAAACAAACTTAATTACCTGATTTGATTTTGATTTTGATTTTTACAATATTGACATTAGTTATTTGGATTAATTATCTTAAATTCATTAGAAAAAGATAATAACTTGTGATCTGTTATATATCTATTTCCTATTTTCATTTTAGATTTTTTTTTACTTTTTGTAGTATATATGTGTATATATAATCTAAAATAAATGAAATATTTTTTATTTTTTATAAGATATCTGAAGTTTGTTTTTGGAATATATTAAAACTTTTATTTGCATGTAATTGAATTTTATGCCCATTAATTAAATGATAAATGTTTAACGTCCATTTGTGTTTATTCGATGTGTGTATGTGAGCATGGTAAATAATGTCTTTTAAAATGGCAAATAATTAATTAACTAACTAAATTGTGGATACATTGGACTATCATAAATTTATCTTTTTTTTATATCTTTCTTTTGATATTGCTGGTTTGATATTTTTTATTTATTTTGAATTGACAGTTTAGCCAGCAACTTGCATAAAATAACAGTAAAGCGGGAAATGAAAGCTTAATCTTGTATGCTAGTTGTTTTACCGTGTCTTTTCGCATCTGAATTCTGTCAGTACGTTTTTTCAATTACTTTTCAAAATACTTAATCTTATGACGAATGTTCTGTTCATTTTCGCAGAAAATGGACTTCTATCAGTTGTTGTGCCGAGGACACCACATTCAAATTCTGCGGATATATTTTGCAAAAATATAAACATTTCAATTTCTAAATTATTTTTCAAAATATTCTAAAAATCCAATATTTTTCCAAAAATATTATTAATAAAAAAGCCCCAATGTTTTGCTTGTATATATTTTTTCTTATTCTGTTTTTTTTATGCATCATGTGTTACCATATTATATGTAATGACACAAAGATTTAATTGGCGCAAGAGATCTCACTCGGTAAATAAACATTTTTTCGGGGAAAAGAAAAAAAAAAAGATTTGAACTCTTCCAGCGCTAAGCAAGCAATCCGCGAAACCAAACAGAGAATGTTGGGAACTTACGGTGAGTCATGGAACAGGAAATAAAAGCCAAAAAATTAAAAGCGGTTGAGCTGGGTAGTACAAAAGCGAGGTTACTTCGGGAACAAGTGGCCAGCTTCTTTATTCCGACGCATATTGAAATGACACATAGGCCCTCTACAGACCTAATATTCATACCGGATTTAAGTTGCGCGTGAAACATCAAAGCCGTTGATGATTGGCAGCGGTGCTAAACAACGACAATGAGGTGGCGAGTGAAAAAAAAGGCAAGGTTTGGGCGGTGAATTAGGGAGGTGGGTGGTGCATGGGCGCCACGCTAGAGTTGGAGGAGCCTGCCTGCTGCCGCAAGAGCTGAGTGGTACCGCTGTCAACTGCCCGAGGGTATTATCGGGTCATGTCCTTCACCGAGTAGAAGGATATTTTTCTTTTCTGAAAAAATAAATTCACCAATTATTAAATGGTCGGATAAATCTTTGGAAAAGAAAAAGTAATAAATTTTTACTTTTTAAAAGATAAATTTTAGGCAAAATGCATTCTGGAATTTCTGAATTTTTACCTTTTTTATATTAAATTTTTGCATAAAAAAATTATATACTTCTACTTTTTATTTATTTCACATTTAATTCTCATTGAACAGAATATATAGTTCACGTTTATCAGTTTTATTATATAAATTTCGTAGTATAAAAATTAAATATTGAATAAATTAAAAGTAAAAAATTTAATGTAAAATAAATTAAAAATAAAATAATTTAACGTGTGTTTTTTATAAAAAATTTAATGAAAAAGTTCATATATCAAAAACTATATTTTTCCTAAATTTTAATATTGAAAAGAGTGGTATATACGCACGTGGCATAGGTATATTTAGACCGCGCGGAGGTGCACGCACACTGTCGTATGTGGATGATTTTGAGCCAACCCATAAAAGGATTTGCAGCTCAAATGGATGGTCTTCGAATACAATAGAATTTTAATTATTCTTCTATAGCATATTGAATCAGAGATTCATGGATTTATTTTACTGCATGAATTTGAGAGTTAAATCTTTCTGTATCTTTCTTTTTTGTTTAGTGGCTTTTTGCATGTTTTTGCCTGCGAACTTTTGCGCTGAATCACTTTAAAATTTCAGTGTATTTATTTTTCTTAAGTTTTCTGTATTTTTTTCCCCCGCTGCATGCCTTTGTTCCTAAATCCTAACACAAATTTTACCACCTTTGTAGTTTAAAGTTAAAATTTACCATACCAAATAAAATAATAATAATAACGGTAATATAATTACGTTTGAATGTTAAAAAATACATAAAAATGCACTTATAGTTAGTAAAAATTTTTAGTTATACATTTTAATTTTATGAACGACATTTTATTTAAATTGACAAAAATAATTTACCGTCTATCTAAACTTGATAATGGGTGCACATTGTTTTTTTTTTTGAAATAATGTGTGCATGTTATTAAATTCTAGTGAATAAGTAAGTTTTACTAAATTTAGGTACGTAAAATACCACTTACAAAATTGAGACTTGTAGTTAAAAAAGTATTTATTTACTGCATGTGTGTTGTTATATATCATGCCTTAAACGTTATATTTAAATAATTAAGACAAAAGCATTGGCTCTAGCTTTGTAGAAGCTTTGTTTTTTTGACATAAATCCAAATGCAAACTATTTATCCATGCAATGAATTCAATGTACTTGGAGACTATAAATAGTTGGGTCGATGAAAGAGGGGAAAAGGCAATACAATCATTCATATGGACATTAAAAGCTCATCTTTGTTCACACTCAATAGAAATGCATCATCATCATGGCTCGTCAAAGGTTACACGTAGCTAAGTAATCAATTGCTTAAATATTGAGCAATGCATTTTTGTTTTACGATATCAATCACATTATCATTGTTGTCTTTATCGCCTTTAACAATGACCATAAACTTGAGTTTAAATACAGTGTAAGTTGATAATCACACCCATTTGTGCTGATTTGATGGGGTATCAAATTCATTGCCCCTCACTAATCATTTTAATGGTAGGATTTAGCGTTTTAATCCATGCCATAGGTAGTTCACGATCACGATAAACTATTTTAAAGGCAAAAAATCCAACAGAAAATTTCTTATTTAAATAATATATTGATTTTTTTTTGTGATAGTGTAATATATTAATTGTTTAATGAGTTATTAGCAGTTACAGGTGCATGATATAGTAAAAAAAAGGGCTAAAGTTAGAATATAATAAAGGATTAAAAAATTTGAGTTACGGCAAACTAAGAGAAATAAGAATTTACGAGGATCAACTTACCAAATTGAAAAAAAAAATATTCTGATCTATTTATAATTGGATTAGTTTATAATTTAAACTGGTTTTAGGATTCAAGACATAATTAAAACCCGTCAAACCTCACTTGTTTGGCACATATACGCGCAATGAGCTTTTTATTGTGATTTGTGATTTCTCATGTTTTTTTGTTCTAATAATTTGTTGTCATTAAATTTGGTTTTATTATGTAAAAAACGATAAGGTTGTAGTTTGGTGCTAATAAAAAAAACAGTGGAGCCAAACGGCGGTTGAATTGAAAAATTAAAAATGTCACGTTTTTCCACCAATTGAGATGATATCCTTTATATTTATTGCAAGTTCAATAGGATTAAAATAATTTTAGTAACCCCAACATGACCGACTGGAAATTGTTGATAATCGTGTGATAAATTAGTTATCCCCGGAACTAAAATTCTCTTCCATGAAATTTATTTTTAACAACATATATATTGATGGATTAATTAATCAATAAATATTAATTTAATAATTTTAGTCATATCTTAAAATGGTGAGATTTCAAATTCAAATTACAGTGGAAAAGAAAATAATTAAAACACACAAAAGCTCAATATTATTTCGCATGCAAAAATTCCTATAGATTTTAGCATTAAACTCTTAATTAACTATGTGAACAAATTATAAGTTATGCATGAGGACTAATTGAAAAAATAATTAATGACTAGAAGTTGGTCATGTAGCCATCATTCAACTAGAAGTGCAGGACATTTGAAGTTGGATTCTTTATAGTCATATTTATAATAAGAATTAGATATTATATATATTATTGAGAGCCTGAGGGCATAAATGAAGTGGCACTTGGCCCACTAATTTAATACAGTACAGCCCAAAACTAGGCCCACAAGACAAAACAAATCCAACCATCGATATGAAAATGGGCCCAATACACCGAGAGAATTTCTATCCCCTATCCCTTACGCCATACCATCTCAACCGTCAAACTACAGTTTCAAGTTCTACCCTTCAACGGCTCAGGATTTCGAATTTCAAATTTCGGAAACTGCATTTTTCTTTTTTTGCCCATGATTGATTGAAAATGTCAGTTTTAACGGGCCCCACAACAAGGCGCCCCGCCGTTCAAATATTTATCTCCTCTTTCTCCTATTCCAGTTATCTACTTTGACCAAAGCGATATTCTTTCCACCTCCAATCAGTAGATGACGCGTGTTAATGTTGACACGAGTCCTATCGATGGAGCGAGTAGAGGGCGAAAAAGGCAGAGGGATGAGTACGAAATTGAAATTTGAGTTACGAGATTTTCCCGCCGAAACGACAAGCGTCAAAAGGAAGAACAGATCAGCACTCACTATGCTGTTAATTTCTCGTTGCCTATAAGGTTTGTTAGTGTTTGGTTCTCTTGAAAAAGCACAAAAGACATTTTGTCATTCGTATAATTCTCGTCTCTGTGTATTTGTCTTTCTTGATTTGGTTGATTTTGGTAATGGAAGAGACAGTTAAAGAGCAGCAGCCTCCCGTTGTTACCGGTATGCTTATTCTCTCTTACGTGCGCTTTTTGCTTTGGGGATTTTTGATTTAATGAATTGTGATTCTCTGGGAATTTAGGGAAATCGAAGCTCAGGTATCCGCTGAGATCGGCGACGAAGGCCAAAGAGGATAAGACGCCAGTGGTCGATTTGCCTAATTCTTCTGCTTCCAAGAGGTAAATTCTTTCAGTTTTTCTTTTGTATTTTCAGTGAAAGCTATATCTAAACTATGAAATCACGAGATTGTGCTGTTAGATTAAGCAACTGGAGAGGAATAGAATTGAGAAACTGGTTCTGATTTAGTTGTGTAGTTGCATTTGCCCACAATTCAACAAGCCAGTTATAATCGATTTAGTGTATCCTACTATTTGATTTTTGAATTGATAGTTGAAACAGAGTATGGACATGAAAAATGAGCCATCCTTTATGTTCACGGCTTTTAGTTTCTGCGTTTCATGTATTTGAGTCAAAATCTTTGATTCCTTGGCAATAAATTAAGCCTATGTCTGTCTATGAAGGGGGAGTAGTTTGTTTTCATGAATGCGTTCTTATTTGGTCATTAATAGAGAAGGCAAATCAGAATTCTTAATTTCCCTTCAATGGCCAAAATCATTTCCCACCAATTTGGTTCCTTTATGCCATTTATAGTATCCAAACAAGCTGTAAAGTTTTGAATGAATTACTAGTGGTGACTTTGCTTTTCCTTTGACTTGGTAGTCTGATGTTGCTCTTCTGTTTCCATGTTCATGTACAGGGGAAGGTCCGCCTCAAGTGTAAGTAAAAGTGTAGGTGTCCTTGATCTGTCTAGCAAGGAGAAATCTGCAAAGCCGCCAAGAAGGTTCTCCATTCCTGCTAAGTCAGCAGTCGGTGGAGCTGGAGCTGCAAAACCAACTGGGAACATCACACCCATTTCTGAGGCTAGAACTAAGAGATCTACTAATGGTCAAGCAAGAAGTGAGACACCCCTTTCTGATATTTCCAGAACATCAAGCCGTAAGAAGTTCAATACGCTTGCTTCTGCTTCATATTGGCTCTCACAAATCAAGCTTTCTGAATCTGCTTCTAAGCACTCAATTTCGATTGGGTTTTTCAAGCTGGCTTTGGAGGCTGGATGTGAGGTACACCCATTCTGTACTCTTCTCTTTTGTAGCCTTTTAGTTTCCTATCTTTATTCTGATGTCAATGATTTGATCATGTTCAATTAACTTTTCTATTGAATTTGTGCACATGATCATATTCAGCCATTGCAGCGCATGAAGGATGAGCTTAAATCATATGTGCATCGTCATGAACTCGGTGAATTTGGAGAATCTGTGAAGGAATTATTGGAGAGATATAATATTGCAGACAATCCAGAGCAGGTTCAGGTTTCTGAAACCTGCTCACAAATTCCTGAAGAGGGAACTAGATCATCTGATGACGAGGTTCACAGTTCTTCTACAATGAGTACTAGGAAGCTGAAACCTCAGTCTTTAAATGTGGATGCTCAAGCTTCCACGGTTTCAGTATCAGCCAAGAAAGATATTCTTCAGAAGAACATTAGCGCACCCAGGACCAGGGAAACTCAGAACAGAAATACTGTCAAACCACGGTCTGTTTCAGACTCTGCTGGACGTAAGCCACAGAAGAAACCTCAAAAGCCAATTAAGCAAGAAACTAATAAGGAAAAGGATAAGACGAAAAAGCAGACAAAGAAATCTAATACTGAAGGAGGTAACATGTAGTTCCCGTACTTTAACTGTCTTCACTTTAGAATGGAAATATCTTATCTTTATCCACGATTGTAAAAGCAAATGGCATACTTTCGTTAATAGGTAGAATTGAAATATTTTCTTTAACCATGATGGTAAAAACTAATGGCTAACTTCCATTTCCAGGTCCAGTCAGCCCTTCAGCCAATGAGACTGAAGAGAACAAAGAAAATGTGGTGAAGTCCCCACTTTGATCAAAGTTGTATATAGGATGCATTTCTACCATACTAGACACTGGGTTTCTTTATCTTTTGGTGGTTGATACTTGATATAGCTAATCTACACTTTCATCTGTTCTGTTTCAGGATGCTCCGCCAATGGAAGAGATCAGTCTGACAGAAGTAAGCTAAGCTGAATCAATGTCATGGGCTTCGTCTTCAGTGTTTTTATTAGTGGGGACCTTTGCTTTTGTTGTATAGGAAGAACTTAAGCTGGCTTTTTCATTCTGGTGTTAAAAGCAAGATATTTTCTCTTGTTATGTGTTTTAAGTGCATGGTCGCACTGTTCAGTTTTAAAACATTATTATTGCCAGTCGTACATAAACTGTATTTGATCATTATTTTTTATTGTCAAGAGTATTTGATTATTAATTATAATTCAATTATTTTTGGTTTGATATAATTAGTGATACAGGATGAATCCTTATTTAGGCTATTTAATGGAAGCCGATCGCTGTTTGCTTATTTCGGAAGTTCTATAATTTCAAACATGTCTATCATTAATGTCGCAAAGGCAAGTGGATGATTACAGCAAGTGGATGATTAGACCAAAAGCTTATCATGTACAAAGGCAATAAGGGCGCAACAAATGAACATTAAATATTAAGAATTAAATAATTTAAGGACTGCCGTACGCATAAACAAATTAATGGCTCAACGAGTCAAAAGTCCGCTATTTTTTGAGCGCCATTTACGTCACATGCAACAGCTTGAATACCAGTCGATCATAGAATTTGGCAAATTATAACTAATTATTAACCTGAACGTTATTTCTTTTTTAATTTCTTCTCAATTATATTATCCACCGCAAAAATCAACCAATTCCAAGTAAAGGCAATGTTGCAATAAGCAATAGATTGCCGTAGAAACCAAGTGGTTGCAAACGTCTGACTTCACCAGGCCTGTAACATATTTAATAATATTTTATGCCAGTTGTAACCAAACCCGTCAACAATGGTTTTTTATATTGAAGCACCAATGTATCATAACAATGGAATGCAAATTGATACACAAAGTTGTTCTATTTTACAAGAAGCCCTAAAGACACGCAATAGAGAAAAGTCGCAATAACGCAGAGCAAAAGTAACCCTAATATTCATAATTGGGAGGGACGCCAAGGATACAGGATAGAAGTGGATATTATCACAGGATTCTTAATGTTCATGCTAGGTATTGCATGCCTCCAAAGCTTCAGTAATGCCCTACCTGAGCACAAATATTAGTCTGCCGTCCAGCTCTGCTCCACAATTTCTCTAACTCTTCGGTTGTATTCCCGCTTGTTCTCACTAAACATCCTAGCAGCTTCTGAATTTGCAGGAGAATTGGGGTTGGGATCACAAAGCAATGACTGCAAAAAAGCCCATATATAAAACCCGAGTCATCATTATGTAGTTGACCAGTGAAAATCAATTGAAAAAAAAAAGTGAAATGCAATTTATCCATGATAATTTATTGGTGTATCTTTAACAGCTCTCCACAAATGCACAGGAAATTCATTTATGATAATTTGAAACTAAACGTTGCAACATTAGTTGGATTCAATTAGCTGCATGTCACCATATTACTGCATGAAAATTCATTGCATAACCAAAACTACTGTCATATGGGTTTAAAGACATTCAAATATACAAGTTTGCCAATCAAAAACTATCTTTATCATCTTACATGGAATAAAAAAGAATATAAAAATAAAAAAAAAGGAAAAAGAAACATTCATATTCTCCTCCAAGCACTATCTTATTTTGAGAAGAAGTTGCGCAGATGTATAGATTTCTTATAGTAGATTTGATCTGTCCCTCTAATTATTGCAAATCTATCGCACTAAAAATGCAGCAAGTACTATTTTCATATAATATCATTTTATCTAAAAATTGCCATAAAATCTATGGTGTTTAATCATCAAGACATAGAAAATAAAAGAAATAATTTAATTATTTTCAATCAACTCTTTTAGTATTGAAAGGTTCAATAGGCTGCTTTCCCCTCTCTTCAACCAACAGTAAACATAGGAAGCCAATAGTGCATGTCACATACAAATGGAATCTAAAAATGACTAAATGATGGATGATCAGATCCGAATTAACTACCAGTTGAAAAATCATGCATAGATGACATCATTTGCGTGAAGAAACCAGCCACTACTTGAATATGAGAGAAGTTAAATACAGATACATCGATATGAATTTAACTTTCTGAATGACAATTAGGGCTGTACATTGAACTGGCTTAACGGTTAAGAAGCACCATGCTGAACCAACCCAACTACTTCAGTTTGGGAAATTTTCAAACCAAAACAACCTTTAAACTACAAAAATCAGCAACCACATTTTTCTAAAAATTAAAAAATAGCAACTCAGAAAAAATAAAGCTCATAACAAAAGTAAAAAAGTAGAATTTGGTTAGAAAAAAATGATGCATAACTGGAAGTGCATTTGATCTTTTCATAAAGAGAATTTTTGGTAATCTTATTATGTGAGATGGATAATAACATAAAATATAAGAGTATTTTTCTCACATCACTAATGAATAAATAAGAGCAAAGCATAATCCTCTTGTAGAAAAGATAGAATGTTGGAAGACTTATTCCTGGTATTACTAAAAAAATCACTAGATATTCTAGAGTACAATATTAATTCAATATTATCCACACATATAAAGTAGCTAGTCATTAAAGAAAATCAACATAATGTATGAAATACATAGCTTTGGACAGTTTGGTCAGAGATATAATTAACCATAAAGCAAACTGAACGTCTCAATTTACCAGAATGAAGAACCAAAACAACAAAAAAGAACCAGCAAACTATTAGTTGGTTTAAGTTGATTTTCTCAGTGTTTATTTGGGTTGATCAGCTTGATGCTTAACCAATGAGAGATGAAACCACCATTGCTAAAGATGCTAGTCAAGCGAACAACTGATGTGCACAGTGGAAAATTAGATGTCATCATTGTAAATGAAGCAATACCAATTACCTAGGCCACCTGCTCAAACTATGGCCTTACACCAATCTCACCTTGATTTCTCTCCTCAGGTGATGAGCATGGGTGCATTTTGCTCAGGTTTTAAGAATTTCGGTCATGGAAGCTTACATTGCAGGTCTTATTATTAATTCTCTATATCATCACAGGGACAAACCATCCATACCTGTATAGATGTAAGTATTGCTGCCACATCATATATTGGAGACCACTGGTTCTGCAAAATATCCAAGCAGATACTCCCATCTGCATAGACTAATGAGGTTGAAGAAGTGAAAAAAAAAGTGTCAGAAAGAGCAGCTGAAGTAGCAGTAAAATAAATGCTAGATATGATAGCTCAACACTTACTATTTGGATGAAACATCCTAGAAACAAATCGGACCGTTGGGGGCTTGTTTGGATAGTCCTCACTAAACTGTAGGGTCAACTTGAACGTACCTGAAGAACTCAAAATTTTATATTATAAGTAAATTGCAATGCTTATAGAAGATTATATGTTAGGAGATTTACAAACATTAGCCACTCAGTTGCAAACTTTAAATTTGCGCACACAGAAAAAGAAAAAGAAAAGAAAAAATATTATAATTTACCACATAGCTAACCCCTTAGTTTCATCTTGTGCCAAAAATACTATACAGCTTATGTTAGTCACCATTTGGAACAGTCATATAATAGAACATGCTGCATAGACCAAGAAATGAACCATATAAAATGAACAAATTGTAGCCAGATAGTTGCCTGACTTCAACTTGGGCAAGGATAGATATTTGAGAAGTCATATAGCGAGCTTACAGCAGTCAAATTTGTTTCAGCTTCTCTTTTTGATAATCTAGCGTATGTAATCAAAAAGAGAATTTGATTACCTCTATTTTTCATTGGCAAAAACATAGTAATCAAAAGGACAGGATATTTATACAAGTATGCATTGCAAAATGCTATAGTCTAATGATCAACTCATGCGAGCATCTAAATCACAAGATTAAGAATTTGCGTTCAAAAATGACGAGCAGCAAAAGCTTAGAATTTGTTCCACGCTTACTTCTCCAATAAATGCGAATAATATAAGTGCACTTAATTAGAAATTCAAAATGAGTTACTACATCTTACAACTCTTGTTAATCTAATAAGCAATTAACATGTCAAATTTTCACTTGGAATCCTCATTTACTTGTAGAGACCAAGACAGGGTAAGAAACTAACGATGGGTCCATCACTTTTTTTCCCTCTTAAATAAAGCTTTTGACTTAAGATTTCTCTTGCATCCCTTGAGCCATGACAATGACTAGGATACTCATCTAGCTGCAAATTCTTTCTTTTCTAAAACCAAGTACAACCAAAATCCTCCTAAGCCAGGAGCTCAAAATTGAGAGGCATAACAATGTCTAACAACCTGCCATCCAACTGTTTAGGATTGTGCCTCTGCGCACGGAAGACAAGCTTACAGGAGTACCAAAAGAGGTTCTCCCAATGAATAAAAATATCTACAGCAACCAATTCTCTTTCTAAATGTAAGCCTGTCTAATTTCCATGCCCAATCACACACTACACAGAGTATCAAAAGAAAAATTGAAGCACCAATATTATGGAAAAAATCATGTCATATGACAAGCAGCGTAATCAAAGCCTTGCTAGCCCCTGCCTGCTCCATTCATATTGAATATATGCTTATGCAGCTGAGATTTTAAAGTATCAGTCAAAGGAAGCACATGACAAGAAAACTCAACTGCAAACCATATATCCTTAATGCCATTGAAGAATTTCCCAACTTCTAATGTTTATGGAAAAAGTTATCCACTTCTGAGGCTTCAAGATACCCAGATAATCCAATGGTTTGATCCAAAAATTGCAAGAATAATATTGTAAAATGCTAAACCAAACATTGCATACAAAAAATAGGGAGATCCTTTGATCCCTAGCTGCCTACCGAACAAAAATAATAGACTGCTATGGGCATATGTAATCCGCTAAAAGCATCTTCAAAATTCAATCCAGTTACTACACAAGTTCCAAAAGAAATGCAGAAACTACGACAAACAAAATGCATTATAGTTTGAGTTCAATGCATTGCAATATCTTTTCTTTGAACAGACGCTTAAAGTAGAGTATCACTGACCTCCATCCCAGGGAGTATCATCAGGACTGCAATCCCAATAAGAGAAAAACAAACAAGTATTAGCCGGTCATAGCTAGAGATGCAAACAAATGAATTAAAAAGTACACACACACGCACACACACAGACAAATTAAAATACCCAAAAATCACAGCATTCCAGAGCATTATGTTGTTGTCTTGGGGTGCTCCACTAATCCCTGCAGGTGGATCTTGCTGCAACCTCTTAAAGTCTCTCATCAATCTCTTTCTAGCAGGAGTCGACATTGCCACTGCCTACAAATCCCAATCAATTATTCTGGATCCCATATAATTACTATTTGAACTAGTTAAGTCAGGGTTCCAATTCCATTGAGCAAATGCAAAATTTTAGACACAAATCTAACAGTTTATCCCCTGGATTCCCAATCAACTTTGAAGAAACATATACCGTAGCAAACAAACGATCCAGAAAAGCTAGGGTTTTACGCTTCCTTACGGAAGAAACAAATAATTCAGATCTTTCTAAATTCTAAGCAGATCTAAAGAAAGAACAATTTAAAATCAGATAAACGAAAAGCATACGAAATAAAAAATAGAACCATAATTGAGCTGCGTAAATACCTGTTGAAGCAGAAGCTACGAGAAAGAAAGAGAGGCAGCTACAAGGGTTTCGAATTGAGAGTTTTTGATTCAAATAGTAAATAAATTATTTGAGGAAAAAAAAAACAAAGAGCGATCAAAATCAAAAGTACGCGTGGAGCAGAAAGAATCTAAAGTCTAGAAAGAGAAGAATGGTGCCATAATTAGAGAGCGAGATAAAGCGGAAACAGAAAATGTAAAAGGGGGGAAAAATGAGCCTGTTTTTGTTATTGGTAGTGAAACTCGTCCCTCGTCTCGTTCCAACTCTGCGTCCCTGTTTAATTGATTGGACCTAATTTTTATCTGCGTTATTAATTTGCTCTATTTATGGATTTTTTTTTTCAATTTATGAGTTTGCTATTTTCTTTTCCATAAGGCGTTCGAGTTTAGTAATATGATTTTAATTTCCGCATTTTATTGATGTGACAAATAAATGTATGTAATAATTTGATGTACATTTATTTTAACCGTCAAATTATATGTATTTTATAGATCTAATAATATAATTATACATACTAAATTATATTATTTTTATAGTTTTTATTAAAATTAAAAAATAATAAATAAATTAAAATATATTTTTAAATTATGTAATTAAAATTAAATTATTAAATTTAATTGATTATAATTTTATTAAAAAAATTATATTATATTTAAAATTTAAAAATAATAAATAAATAAAATTTAAATTTTATTTAAAGATAACGTATAAAAAAAACGGATGAGTATTCCAGAAGCAAAATCTGAATTCAACTATTGAAATGTTTTAAATTCCAACCTTAACTTTCCCTTTTTTTTCTTTTTTTCCTTGGTACTTCAAAAAAACAATGTCTGGATTACTGTAACCCGTTTTAAGTACTGCCTCCTAATCGTTCTTAGGCTACATGGATATGGCAAGTCGGCGCAAGTGGGCCTAATGTATGGTTGTCTATTGAATTGAGGCTTAGAATGTCGCCCTCGTGCGTCAGCCACAGGCACAGGAAGAGGTCCAATAGGATAAATACCAAGGGGACCTTTGAAATTGTTTTCTGTGCATGAATCCATTTTTATTCCTTCTTATCCATTTCGTTTCTTCAATTTCATATGCATAGATATTCATAAAGAAGAACACCCACACCCACTATGGTGTTTGCACAATTAATAAATTCTTCAAATCTATAAATAAATCACAAGTAACAATCTTATATGATTCCATTCATTAAAAATAAATCTACTTTTCATCAGTTTGATCTAAAATTGATCTATTTATAACTTAATCAGTTTGATTGACGAAAATTTGTACATATTTAACTCTATTGCATATGAATCCAAAATGACGATTTTTACGGCAGATCATATGCTTAACCATTTGAGCCACTAATTAAACCAAGGCATTAAATCAGTATTAATGCATATACATAATATAATGATGGAGAAAGGTGGTTTCTAACATACTTCTCTGTATATAATGTGGGGTGGAGCCAAGTTTTGAAATTAAGGGTTTTTTAATTTTTGGAGTAAAATTTGAAAGTAATTAAATTTTTAGTACTGCAGTAAAAATATTTAGAGTTTTGATTTGTTAAAAAACGACAATTCTTTTGTCGTTTTGTATTAGTGTGGGATCTAAGAAAAATGAGAAAAAAAACAAAAAAAGGGCAATCTTGATTGCCATTTTTTTAGCGCCAAAATGACACTTTACGTGTGATAGGACCTGCGCTTGAGTGTAGATCCCGGCCTGACATAGTTGACGTTTTTCATCTAGAAAATGTCGCCGTTTTTCATCTAAAAGACGGGCACTAACTTTCAAACACCGCATTTCCATCAACCTGAAGTGTAGTAGAAAACACTGAACTCCAAAGAACTTCGGCATATCTGGTGACTGCATATCTGGTGACTCTGAACACACCCAACATGCTTCTTAAAAAATGCTAAAGAAGCAATTTCCAAATTGTCCATGACACTTCGTGATATAGAAACTAATGAGAATGAGTCTCACGTTGTTTATAGCACATAACACATAAAGAGATCAAGCAAAATATCAGTAGTGCAGACGACAGATTAGCTTTCCCCGGAGTTTCTGTTAAGCCCATCCAAAAAGAAAAAAAACTATTGAGTAAACAGTTGTTGAGCAAGCTGGACCTCTAGGTGTTCAAGATGTTTAGGAAGCCAAAATCAGCCGAGGCATTAAACAAAAGAATGGGCTGAAAGTGAGACGATGGTGTCAATCATGTAACACATTTGTTCATTGAAAATGCATCCTACGTCAACTATAATTGACGTTTTTTGTTGGACCGGTGGACGGAGCCCACACCTATGCAAACCTTGTCACACTAAACGGCATAGTTTTGAGCTGAAAAACGACAACCAAAGTTAACTTTTTTTGGTTTTTTTTTTCATTCTTTCTGAGTTCCACATAACGATGATCGCGGGCCGGGGGCAGGGAGTGCCTCCCCACCTACTGCCCCACGCAAGGGTGGGCCGGGGCAAGGACCGATAGTATTACGGGGGAAAAATTTCTCCTGTCCCCGTCCCCGCGGATATCCCCGTCCCCACGGGGATTTCCGTCCTCACATTAAAAATATTTTTATTTTTAAAAAAAAATTAATTATAACTAAAATATAATATTTAATAATTAATTGTAATTGAAATAGAATATTTAATAATTAAAAATATAAATTTAATTACAAATTAAACTAATATAAATTTTAATAATTGATAAAACTAAAATTAAATTATATTAATATAATTAAATTTAGTAATTAAATTTTGAGGGTGGAGAAATTTCGGGACGGGGACCATAATCCCCGTCCCTGCCCCGAATTCTAAGTCGGAGAATATTTTTCCCCCGTCTCCATCCCCACAGGAGAATTTTTCGGGAATTTTTCCCTCTATTCGGAGCGGTTCCTCACTGAGAACGGAAATTTTCCGTCCCGTGATCATCCCTAGTTCCACATTGATACAAAGCAACAAAAAAAATTTGTTTTTTTAACACAACAAAACCCTAAATATTTTTACTGTAATACCATAAATTTAATTACTTTCAAATTTTACCCCAAAAATAAAAAAACTCTTGAAATTAAGGGGTAAAATATCTAATATATTTTCATAAAAATAAAAAACCCTTGAAATTAAGGGGGAAAATATTTAATATATTTTCATAAAAATAAATTAATTTAAAGGAATACATAAATATATAAATGATATAATAAAGTAACACTTAATATTTAATGTAGATTATTTAATTATCTTTTAAATAAAATAAAAAAATTATCAAAAGAAATACCAGTCGAATTCAAAAAAGTACCTAAATTAGATATAGAATTTGATATATGATAATAAAGGATATTGTGAATCTTTTAAGAAATAATAACTTGTATGGACGCACCAAACAAGCATATTGTGTATATTGAGATGGGTATAATTATACAGATACATCTATCACTATCAGACTACAACTTAAAAAAGCATCAATTGTTGATAAATTAATAGCCGTGAGATCAAAGAAAAATGAAAGCTTGATCAAATGTCAAAATCCAAAATCAATTGCAACCAAAGCTCGAAAAATCTATATTAAAATTGAAAAATATTAAAAATCTAGGTATAAAAATGAAGCAAAGAAGCTTATTTTGATGCTATAACATATAAAATCTAAATAGATAGAAAAATTACAGAGAAAATGAGATAATTGGAAGAGAAATTTTCGTGTTTTGATTTTTAGAATTTAGAGAAAAATATGTAGGTTGTTGACATCAGATTAGTTTCTATTAAGTTAATTTTTTAAAAAAGAAATTAAAGAGGATATAATAATAATAATAATAATAATAATAATAATAATAATATAATAATAATAATAATAATAATAATTTTATTTGCCTATCCCCTTGTCTACCTAGTGGCCAAGTGGGTTCATCACTGTATATTATGATATACTTTTTTTTACAGTTATTGTAACATACTGCAATTTAAATTTTATTCGGGTCTAGAATTATGATATATATATTTTATAGTTATTGTAACATATTGGAGTTCAAATTTTATTCGAGTTTAGAAAATCAGATTGAGTAATTTAATTATATGTGAAATTTGAATTATATTTTTGCATCTTGTATCCACTTTGAGTAGAAGTTATCACCTATTATTTTGTGACTGTTATTAGGTAGATTAAATGGGTTATAAGTTCATTCATTTGGATTATTTTTTTTTTCTCTTTACTCAATTAAATTAGTAATGACGAGCTTCTTCTTGCCTATATATATAGAGGACAAAAAAAAAAAAGAAATCATTGTTTAACAATTCCCTTATCATGCAAAAAAATTGTCATGCATTATTAACACAGAAGGCCATATATTAACACAAATTATAAAACAAAATATCAATTGTTCTGGTCTCTATTGTCACCAGGAGATGCAGAAGCACTACTCTTGGGGGAAGAAAGCGGCAACGACGGTGGCACAAACATCAAACTTCCACCCTGAAAATTGGTTGTCGTTTTGTTCAAGTAGCTTGTTGCACATGCATTACCTTTTGTCGTTTGCGAGGAGTAACCACTACTAGCCACCGGAAAATGCTCACCCCACTTAAATTTCTGGGCGAAGTTCTCCAAATTACTGACATTTGCACCACCCCCGCCGCCACTGCCACCGCCAGTGCCAATGATGGATGTGAGGGCAGCTGCTAAAGCAGATTGGAAACTTGGGTCTGATGTGATTGCTTTAGTTGCAGCAGCTATAGTATCCTGTTGCGCAATAACTGGGGTTTTCTTCTGCACATAGGAATTAAAATGATTGTGTTCCATTGTTGGTCTGTTTACGTTTAAGGCTCCAATTTGGGTCCTATTGTATGGTTCTGAATTAGTATTGCCATAGCTAAGAAATCCATTATTGCCCCATGATATTGGGTTGGATTCAGCAGAACTGAAGTTAAGACTGGTGGGTCCAAATTTAGGAATTTGGGAATAATTTGATGAAGAAAATCTATTGAAATTATGAGATGAAGAAGATGGGTTTGAAGTTAGGTCAAGAGTGATGGTGGGGTGAGAAGTTGAAGCTGAAAGAGATGAGTTTTGGAAGTAGAATTGCTTTGAATTTGAAGGAGATAGATAAAAATTGAGTCCATGAAGATCAGCAGGAGTGGTGGCTGTGGTTCTTGAGGTTGAAGTTGAAGATGAGCCAGAGAGTAGCATTGAAGCAGCAGCAGAAGTTGTGGAAGCCATAGCTGTGGCTGAAAGAGGAAGTGGATGGTTGTGTGTTCCTTCATAAGTGGTGATCAAAATGGACATATCCTCTGCACATCTTTGAACCTGTAATGTATTTATTCACCGGAAATAATTAAATGATCAGTAAAACATTTTATTTATTTATTATATGATCAAGAAATAAAAAAGTTGCTGTAGTTCTGAATATACATTTACCTGTTTCCTTACTGGGCAAGATGGTGCAACGGTGCAACGATAGTAGGCTCGAGGGCATGGGTTTCCTTTTGCGATTTTTTGTCCATATTTTCTCCATTGGCACCCATCATTCATCTGCACCACAAACAGTGTCAGACGATTAATCAATTGTTTGATAGGCTTGTTTCATTTCACATCAATTTTAATTTATTCTCAAAATGTAAAGAAAATGAATATGCACGTTTTGATAGTTTCTGGATTTAGGGTTTAATTTTAATTCTTCTATTAATTTCATTATAAAAGTATAGAGTGTACACATAAATTTAATATAAATTTTATTTCCTAAATGCATAAAACTTTTTCCAAATGAAAATTCACAAAATAAATCAATTTTTTTATATCAAAGCATAAAATCGGATATCATAAATAAAACTAAATATGATTTTATCTTTAAGTGTATAAATCTTATATATTTTTCTATTCCAAATTATGAAAGGGAGATCGATAATTTGGCACATCAAATACACCAAATATATAAAACATGAATTATTGAATAAAAAAAGCAAAAAAAATTTGATTTTTTATCCTAAAATTCATATATATTCACTGACATGCAATTACACAACAAATATATATATAAAAAGATAATAATTCATCTTCATTTTTCTGTAGTGAACTAAAGTAACTAAGGATGACTTAACAAAATGTCATTTAATCATTCACTTAAATGAATTGCAGGGAGGAATATAATTTACTAACCGTTGGAGTATCACATCTAGCTCGTACACAAACCCTAGCTTTTTTGAGAGGGTTTTGTTGCACAACTTCATCTTCTACACTTGGCATTGTCTTATTATTATTAGGAGGCTTATTAGGTGGCCAAGTCTCACCAGCTTCTTCCTTGGGTTCTTCAAAGCTGTTAACAGGGCTTGGATTTTGCAAATTATTAGGTTCATTTGCATCGGATTTGGATTCTGACCGCCATTCTAATCCAAGAGATAAGCCTTTGGCTTTCTTATCTTCTTCTACTTCTTTCCCTTGGCTACACTTTCCAATATCCTTTTTCGATTTACTTGAAAATCTCCCTAAGCTAAGGGAAACAAGTTCAGGTTCTTCCACTTCTTGATGATAATCTTCTGTAGATTTATATTTCTTTGCCTCTTCTTGTTGCATAACTTCATAGAATTTCAATTGAAGAGCCTCGTAATCCTTCATCATTTTGCTCAAGTACATCTTTAATCTTTGATTTTCTTCTCTCACTTCGCCCATTTCAGCTCTTGCTGATTCAAGCCAGCTGTTATCCTGTAGATTTATGAAAATGGAAGAAAAAGAAATGAAATATTTTTCACAAATATTAAGATCTTATGATATTTTTCAAAGAAACCAGGAGAAAATATATATAAAAAATAAAAATACAAAAAAAAAAAGTCTTTCTAACCTGATCCTTTTGGCTGAAAGAAGATGCTTTTGAATCAGATTCCATGGCAGATCTTTCTTTATCAGATGCAGCAATTATCTGTAGCAGAATCAGAAAGTTAGAGAAAACAAGAGAATAAGAAGTAATTAAATAGAGCAATGAGCGAAGAATAAGTCATGGAGATTATTTGACTAGGGTTTTGGGAACAGTGAATGTTTTCAATTATAGTTGTGTCTGAAAGTAATTTAAATTCAAAATTGGCTGTCTTAGCATATAATTAGCACATGAATCAAGGTCAAATTACAAATCAAAAGTGTAGACCAAAATTAAACTGATAGACAACAACTAAGTCAATTAATATGACTTTTATTAATATGAAAGGATATCCGGCAACTCCGCCGTGTCCCTACCCAACCAGATTTCCTATTTGGCCATTGAAGAGATGTTACTGATGGGTTTGTTTTACTTGGAATTTTTTACTGTGCCGTTTATACTGCATATTTAAATCAATTTAATTATATACTATGGTCTGAAAAGTCATGTATATTTAAATCTAGATAGTTACATCGTACAAGGATTCATGGCACATGGCAATTGCAGATCAAATCATATTAAAAATCATCTTTATTTGATTTGAAGAAAAGCTACAATTAATATTAATTAATCTAGCTATATATTTTACCTGCTTGGTGTTGCTTAAATCTTTATTATTTTCTGATAAAGATGAATTCAGATCTTCCATCTCATGGTGAGTTCTTTTGCTTCCAACCTGAAATTAACATAATCATATCAATATTAACTTTGGCATATATAAATGAAAACCAGCAAGTGTAATTATAATATTCCTTCATATGTTCAGAATAAAGAGAAGACTCATAAAACAAGATCTATACTGCAATAGATCTTGAACTAATTAAATCACATGAAACCTAGCTATTGTTTTAAACACCCATCTGCACCGCAGCCAACAAAGTGGTGGTTTAATTAAGATTTGATCAAACTTAATTTAGTTAGTAATTACTCTTAGAAGAAACATAATAGAAGAAAAATAATTAAATTTCGTCATAGATCATATAATTATTCACCTTAACATCTCTGCAAGCCGCTGATTCATCATCACCACTAGAATTATGAGCAGATTTATGTTTCTCTTCCATGGCAAAACCTCCTTCATGACCAGATCTTTGCATAGTATCCTCCATAAACAAGTTTCAACAGTTAGATATTTTCTTAATTTTTCTTCAATAATGTCTTCTCTCTTATTTCTTATATACAAAGAGCAGGCGGTGTTTGACTCGTTTTTAAACAAGAATTCAAACTATAAACCCACACCCAAAAAAAAAAATGTCAACTCTTAATCCAAATTGCAGTAAAGAAACATACTATACAGCTAATTTTAAATGAAGACTCGTAATATTAAACAAAAACGAGAAGAATTCAATTTCAACTATTATTAAAACGACATATGAACAAAAGAAGGGAAGAAATTAAAAATAAAAGGAAACGCAGAGACTAGATGGAGAGGTTTAAGCCGCAATGACCGGACCCCACCTAATGCTGCTGCTGCCAATGAAATTTCTTACATTACAAAAGTCACATAGGGATTGGTTGAAGGTCTAAGGTTTGGTGCAACCCCCTGTGACAGGAGTTTCTTTACCTTGCAAAAGGTTACGGTCCATGCAATTGACCTTTCATTAACGTATTAGGTTGGATAACGGTATAATAAGTGTTAAACTATACTTTTCATTAATGTACCGTGGATAGAATACCTTCCACTTTTAGATATATATTATTTGCTTATATTTCTCAATTAAATTTCAGTAGAAGTCTTCTTGGAGTGGAATAAATAATTTTTACTTTTTTCATTCGGAAGAAAATTAGTTGTGTGAGGGAAAGAAGAAAATTTGATTCTTCATTCAAATTGAATAGAACTTTCTTCTGATGCATGAAATGAAAAAGAAAGTTCCATGGCATTATTTCCTAATTTGTTGTTTATATAAACCTTAGTTTTGAACGATTTAATTTTCGACTTCTAGTTGCACTATTAGGAAAACCATGAAATTTAGAAGTGAACAGGCGCTAGCATTTTCTCTTCGAACGTTGAAATAATCAAATTACTCGCTTGGAAGGTAAATCCATTGAATTATTGCTCAATTATGTTCAAATTTTGAGTTTCTTTGTTGGACGAGTAAAAAAAATGTCATTATTTTAATTAATATGCTTATTTAAAAAAAAACCTCAATAATTTATTATTTATATAATATGTAAACATGGCAGGGTAAATTTTTTTTGAACATTCAATATGCTCGAAAGCTAATAGTAAGAAATTTAAATAATTATTAAACGAATTAAAAATGAGTTTGAATATAGATCATTGACACTGAATACTCATTACTCAATTTCTTTTATAAAGTTTAACTATTTATTTATAAAGGTTTAATATATAAAATGCCCCATGAACCTATATTAAATTTCATTATTCATACCTTATCTTTCAAAATTTTTAATTTACCATCTAAATTTTAAATAACTATAATAAATTACCATCTAAAAATCAAATCATATAATTATTTTATTGCGTGATATACATGCGCTGCTGATGTTGAAAGAAATTAATGCATGTTTAACATACGTGGCATAAGTAAATAAAAAAATACCCCATAAAGTTGTATTAAATTTTATTATTCATACTTAAACTTTCAGTAATTTTAATTTACTATCTAAAGTTAAAATAACTACGATAAATTGCCACTTAATTGACTTAAGAGGTTGATATGGATTGAAATGTAAAATTCATACAATGGGAGCGCATGACAATGATAGGCTGAAATGAAAAAATCCCAAAACCATATTTTCTTTTTGATAAGCCAACTGATATTGTGAACCAAATTAAAGCCAATGCAACAAAACCACATCACAAATCCAAAAATCCAAACAAACAAGAAAATGTATCAAAAAATCAAAATCATTCCAAAATGACAAGCAACCAGCAAAGGAACCTACATAAGCTATATTTATTCAGAACAAAACCAAAAGCATTAGCAGCAACATTAGCAGGTTAGAAAGCCAAGAACATTTCAATGGAAAAATCTCAAAATTCAGTAAATAAACAAGAAAATCCAATTGAATTCTCTCTCAAAATTCATCCTCTCTATATTGAATTCATCAAAGAAATATATTTCCAAATGTAACATTAAATTAACCTGCAATGATTTGTGAGAGGTTGCTAGCGGTGATTGATTTTCCTGAGTCTGTTTGGTGGCAAAGAAAGGAAAGGGATTTTTCTTGAGTTTGTTTGGTGGGAAAAAAAGTGAAAAGGAATTTATTGAGTCTGATTTTTATTATTGCATTTAATTTTTTTATTTACTTATACAACATGTCAAACATGTATTGATCTTTTTTTACATCAGTAGCACGTGTGTATCATGTAATAAGATAATTATGTAATTTAATTTTTAGGCATTAATTTATCATAATTATTTAAAATTTAGATGATAAGTTAAAAATATTGAAAGTTAAGGTATAAACAATGAAATTCAATATAAGTTTGGGGGGTATTTTATATGATTTTGGGGATTTTTTTTTATTTTTTCCTATCACTATCATGTGTTTCCATTGCATAAATTTTACATTTCAATTCACATCAGCTTCTTAAGTCAATTAGGTAGTAATTTATCATAATTATTTTAATTTTAGGTGGTGAATTAAAACCACTTAAAGTTTAAGGATGAATAATAAAATTTAATAGAAGTTTAGAAGTATTTTATATATTAAGCCATTTATAAACAAAAACATTTATTCTCCAATGCTATATAAAATTTATATTATTTCATATAAACATTGTACATATAAATGTGAACGATTAAGTACATTGAGTTAATTAAAATTTTTACTTATATTAAATATTTTCCATTAAATATATATTAGAATTTTGGTTAAGTTTTATGCATTAAATGTATTTGGATTTTATTTGGTTAGTTGTAAATGGATTTAAAACAGATTCTATAGATTAATATAAGTGTATTTTTTAAATCGGATTTGAGTAAAGATTTTTTTTTTTTTACTAATATTACCTATTACCATTCCTAAATGTACAAAATTTACTCTCCCATGTCAATATATGAAACAGTTGTTTAAAAAGTAGAACCAAATAAAAAAATAATTAATTTCCGTGAGATTATTTATTTATTTGTTCCTTGCAAGTAGTTGAAACTTGAAAATAGCCATAGAAAGTGGAAGCGACGACTAGCGAGTAATAAAAGATAAATAAAATTAAAAACAAAAAAAAACAAAGGCAGACATGGCTTTAATTTAGCTGACATATTGAAAAATCTTAGTTGTAATTAAAGAGGTTAGTTTAGCACTAATTTATTCTATCGAAAAAAAAAATAAACAACATATTAAGTTAATTATTTATTGGGATCAACTCCGTTGACATCAAATAATTGGTTTTATTCCACTCTCAGAACTCGTTTATTTTTATAAAGTATGTAATTATTTTTTTTAGGTAATTCTGTAGTTATTTGTCGATGTATAGTATATAATGGAAAATAATTAATTGAGCCTTATTCCAACATAAATGATTGGTCAGTTCCTGTCCCTTTAGATTCTTTTAACATATAAAGCCATGAAAATTCCTCCCGTCTCCCTGTTTTTTCTTTAAAATGATAATTAAATTATGCTTTATTTCTTATTTATGGATGAGAAATATTTCAAATTTTATTATGAGATTATTTTATTTCTTATTTGTGTCATTGCTTTTAAATAAAATAAACATTAAGCATGCACATGATCTTCAGGACACTAACTTAATAACAGCAGTGATATATACATTGATTTGAAAGATAGAGATATATAAAAACGACAATTGAAAAATTCATTTATAAAATAGAAAATAAAAAGATTATTATAGTTGAGATATGCAAACATTAGTTTGATTTTCTAACTTTTGACATCATGCATGGACGCGGCACGGCACCGGCTTTACGTTTTCTTAATTTGTTAGATAATTAATTTATAAAGACTAAGAATTAAAGGAGATAGCAGCCATTTTGATTTACATATTTAATTAGAAATATCAAAAGATTATTAGTTAGAATGGTAAAAGGTTTGAATTTTTTTAAACGAGATTTTACGTTAATTTTTACTTTGTAAATAGAATTTACACTATAAAAAATACCATTTTTAATTATGAAATTTGACAGCTTTATTAATCGATTCTATTGGTTTATAGAGATTGGACCGAATACCGACAACATACATACATATATACATATATATATATATATATATATATATAAATAATTAGAATAAAATGAGGTGGAGAAATAGTCACCTTAGACTTTCTATTTTAATATTGGTTGTGAGGTCATTGTACCACGTGGACACGATGGGGTTTCAATTTTCAATTTTCAACCCTTTTGTCAAATTCAAAGAGAGGGAGCCACTTCTTTGCAAGTGGTTCAAGAGCTTTAATTAAAACCTAGTTTTACATTTGATTGATTTTATTCAAACCAAATTACGTTAGAACTTTTTTCTTTAAGCATTAATCTTTTGACCTAATGGCCAACACACTAAAAATTTATTTATTCTGAAGACAATCTTCTCAACCTTACCACCAATTAGGATTATAACCAGTAAAAACAAATATTGTTTTTGGGTAAATGATTGGAGCATTAACGTATTGAAATTTATTATTGGTGAAATTATAAATTATATAATTTTTTATAATCATATGCTGCTATTCGAATAATTGAAATCTTTTGTCCAATTAATCGAATTTTGCAACCAACATGTCCATAAAAATAAATTAAATACTCATTTTCATATATTCAAAAGTGTACTCTAAACCAAAAATTTAAATTTGAAACCTATCGGAAAACACGGATCCTTTTCATCATATCTCATTTCTTAGGATTATAAATTATAATTCTTACTAATTAAGTAAAATTATCATGCAATATTAATTCAAATAAATTATATTGCTAGAGAAACAATGACTTCATCTTATACAATAATTAATCACATAATATCACATATCATATACTTTAAAATAAAATATATCATCGATAAGCTTAGGAAAATAATCTATTCTCAAAAAATATAGTGATAATTTTTTTTTAGAAATTTTAAAGATAAAAACAACAAATAAAATAAAAATTCATTCTAACCACTTAAAAAAAAAATTAGTGGTAAAAAATGAGTTTAACCTTCTTCTTTTCCCCATGGAAAATGAAAGAAGCCTCCGACTTAAATTTTACTAAAAGTTGAAAAAAAAAAATCCATCGAGTTAATTTTTCCAATCTTCTTTCCGTAAAACTTTTTATAGTGTGAACAAATTGCCAATTTTCCAATCGATTCATGCATGATTTTTATATTATGAGTCAAATTCAGCTATATGATTAAATTATAAGCTTAACGATAACGTCTGCGAATCCTCTTTTGTAAAGATATAATTATTAATTAATTATATAAAAAAATAATTATAACTAATTAATTTAAGCAATTATTTCACTGATAATATATAAAATATATTTTGAACTAAAAATCTTAACCTAATAATAAAAAGTAAAAGGGGGGAAATGAAATGCTTAATTTAAAGGGTAAATTCGTTGCTGGGTCAATGCTTTGTATATATAATACGTACTTCATTCTCTTTAATTACTTGCGATAATTTTTATGTATGTGTACTTAGTCTAACAATTGTAGCTATTATAACAAATTGCACTCTTCATTTTGATATAATGATGAGCTAATAAAATCTTTAATTAAGTGATTAATTAACTTGGAATTAATCCAGGTAGCTATACTAACTCCGTACATTAAATTATTAATCAATAAAACGTATGACAGCGCTAATCAACTCAACAATTATGGTTGAATTCAGAATTTTAACAAATACAAGTTCCTCACCACCCTAACGCTCTTTGGCAGATTCTTTATTTGAATAAGGCAATTTGTTACTATTTTATTGAACTAGGTCATTGATTGGGATCCAACATTAGACCAAGTGATCTTAATTAAGGATTGGGTTTGTCGACTTTTGTGGGTTTTAAATTAATTTCTCAAATGTTTAGTCTCTTTCAAAAAAAAAAATCATCATGAGTAGCATATGCAGGTAATTGATAAAGTTAATAGAGTTTTCGAGCTATGGTAATTGAATTTCTCTTCATGATCTGAATTTTGTAGCAAAACATAAAATAATTATATCAAATTCTCATTAATTGATATCGATTTAGTAATTATAGCCGTAATATCTTAAATTTTAATTCGTCGGAGAAAAAATATTATTAAATGCAAAGAGAATTCAATTCATTTATAACGTTTGCCATTAGATATTTTCAAATTATGAGTCTAAGGTGAAGCCGGAAAAAAGGAGAAAGGAAAAAGTGGGATTTGCAGTCAATGAGTTGGATCTTGCAAGGAAAGGCAACATCAACATGAGATGCGGTTCTTATGATAAAGCCAACACATCTCAAATCCTATAATTAACATTAATAATTCTGAATTAAACAACTCATAATATAACGAAAGATTTCGACGTTTAAATTTGTTGAATATGTAATATATAATTAACAAGTCAATGTTTATGTATTAAACTACCATTGAAAATTCCGATATAAAATTGAATATAAACAATGCCCATGGGCTCACGCCTAAGCCCAAGCCCAAGCCCGTGTTTTTTTTCCTCCTTTTCCCTCGTGGCAATGTTATTAAAACCGGACCGGATAGGGAACCGGTAAGGCTGCAGTTCGTGGTTCGACCGGGTTCTTTCTATTTTTAAAATATTATAATTATTATAATTTTTGAATACTATTGTATAAAAATTAAAAAAATATTCATCAAATTTTAAATATATGTCACAAATATTCTAATAATAAGTTACAAAAATAATTTTAATTTTATTATTACAATTGATTAATTATGGATTATTGAATATCATATGCTACAAACATAAAAATACAATCATATCATGAAAATAATTTCATATTTAGATGGAGTACTAATAAAGTGAACACAAAAAATATTAACCTTGCATATATGAGTATAATTATATTTAATTACAATAAATTCAAATAGATAATAAGTATATTAAATTATTAAGTGACATTTTTAGATTTTAAAATACTAATTTTTCAATAAATAAATAATAAAAATTTAATATATATATATATTAAATTTTTATTATTTATTTATTTAAAAAAAATTAGTATTTTAAATTCTAAAGATATTATTTAATAATTTAATATACTATTACAATAATCTAAATAGATAATAAGTATATTAAATTATTAAGTGACATATTTAGAATTTAAAATATTAATTTTTTCAAATATATATATATATATATATATATATATATATATATATATATATATATATATATATATATATATATATATTAGCAAAAATTGAAAAAAAATTTATTTTTTACATTTTTAGCAAAAAACTCGGTTTTGTCCGGTTCGCTGATTTTTCGGTTCAACTCGATTTTTTTTTCAGTTCAATCCGATTTTTTGTCAATCCGATTTTCAATAGTCGAACCAACCGACTGACCTACCGATTCGCGATTAAACCGGTTCAAACGGCCGGTCCGATCCGATTTTAATAACTATGCCTCGTGGGAGAAGGACAAGCAGAACCGACAAACCATAAATACATATATATATATATATAAACAACCAGACAACTTAAAGATTTCTTATTAACTCGTATTCTCCGTTAGTTTAGTGACTGTTAGTTCACTTTTCTTATTAGTTTCTAAATCATCCATTAATTGAAGCTAAGACAATCCCTGCTACTAAATCATCCATTGAAGCTTTGGTGAAGTTGATGGTTCATGACATGACAGTGTGCGGTGTGCAAGGAAGAGATTGAGGCCAACACCGAAGCTATGCAAGTGCCATGCCATCACTTTTATCATCAACATTGCATAGTCCGGTGGCTGAAAACCAGCCATATGTGCCCATTTTGCCGCTATAGGATGCCTCCTCGACTAATTAATCCATTTTCTTTTTTCATTGTTTTCATGCAAATTACTGTAAATTGCTTAATTTTTATTTTTTATTCAAAGAGAAAGGAAATTGCCCACTTATTTCAAATCTTAAAATGTTATAAAACCATTTTTAACCTCCATAATAAAATGTTGGAAATATTAATATTCATTATAATAATATAATAGTCATATTTTGTTTTTAAAAAAAGCCATCAATATTTATGGTTTAACTTGCCGTGCCGGTTTCAGAGGTTACCTTCCGATTTCCTTCTAAAATAGTAATTTACCATTATATTAACATATCCTGTCCTATTTAAAATTTAATTTCTTATTTTTCCGATTAGGCCAACCGGTCTTATTCAAATTTTAGAACATTGGTAGAAAGCAAAACACCCCTTCCCCTCCAAATGCTCTTTTACAAAAGATAGGACGAGTATAGATCGGTTAACCAGTTTATTAGCAAAAAAATTAATCAGTCAATTAATATCGGTTTTTTAAAATCATTAACCATTAATCAATCCGTTGTATTCGGTGAGCTAGTCTATATATTTCGGTTTTTTAATTTGATTAATCAATATTTTTCGATTAACCATTAAAATTTATAATATAAAATTATTAAAAAAATAGACAAAGTTCAACTCAATTTTAAATGTGTAAAGTAATTTAATGTAAAAATTATGAAACAAACATATATACTTTACTAATCAAAATTCATGTTATGTAGATTAATAGCTAATATTATAAAATAAATTTGATATTTGTTGAAAATTATAATATCATTGATTTTAAGTCAAATAAAATTTTGAATAATATTAAATGGTACAACATAAACTCTAAATTATAAGAAAATATAATTAAATGCTATTAGATAAAATATGAACAGCAATATATGAAAAAAAATATAAAAGTTAATCGGTATTATATGTAAATATTATCATATAATTAAAGAGAATGATATAATATAAATTTTTTTAAAGTATTATATGAATTTTATAGGAAAATATAAAAAATTAAGGTATAAAAATAAAAATATAATTTAAATATATTTTAAAATATTATTTTATGTAAATTTTAGAGAAAAAAATTGAAGATATATATATATATATATATATATATATATATATGAACCAGTTAATCGATATCTAAAAACCTAAACCGTAATAATTAATAAAAAATATAAAAATTAAAAATATTAACAGAATTTATCGAATCGATTAATCATAAAAATTAATTTAATTTTGAATTAATTTCACTGTTAACTATATTGTTTTTTTTCGCTCACCCCTGACAAAAGGCCAACCTTTGAAACAATGAGCCAAACTAGATAATGCTTTGAAAGTGAGTCATGACCCAATTTATCGGAACCGGAACTACAGTTGCCCTGAAGGGTACAAGTTAGCCTGCTTCCTTCAATCAGGCCGTGAAAATTTTAGATTAATTGAAAAATCCATATCAAATTGGATAGATATTGTTTCCATTTTAATATGTCACTCCAAAAGTTTATGGATATCGATCAATTAATCGACCGATTTTCATATATATTCTTTTTAAATTTAATATATACTAGTTTTCGCTTGTGATAATTTTTTTAATAAAATTACATTTAAAATTAAGTAAAAATAATGTTACTTTAATAATCAATTATCATTCAATAAAAAAATCAGTTATTATAATAACTATTCGATTTAGTTGTCATAATAATATGGATTTTTCAGATCGATTATCATATATATATATATATATATTTATTAATTCGATTTGGTTTAATTATTATATTGAATAGATCTATGCATATCATCAATGGAGATAGTAATAGTCTTGCTATTAAGACTAGACAAAAAATTAAAAAAACGTTAAACAGGTTTAAAAAATTGAATTTTGATCAATTTTCGTAGTTAATCGGTATAATTAGATATAAATTTAAATTTTAAAATTTATAATTGATGAACTTAAATTTAAATTTAAATATTTAGTTAACCGATTGATTAATAATTGATCAGACTTACATATAATTTTCTACACATATATAAATATAAAGATAATGTTATCAAATAAAGCGATGAGCTCTTTTATGTTCAATTTAATAATTAGTGATAGTATCTAGCAATTATTGAATTGATATTAATGAATTGACTCAAAAAATTAGAGATGTTCCAAATTTGATCCTATCTGAACAAAATATTCGGGTAAAATTATGAGGATGGGATAGTATTGGAGAATTTATATTTTTGGATTCGGATCAGATCGGGTTAAAATCCTCACAAATCCGAATAACCCGCACTCCCATCAGAACGCTGCGTTTTACATTGTTACACACACCCCTTTTGGCCAAATCCCTAATTTCCCAAATCTCCTCTCCCTCTCGATTATCTTGGCCTTGTCGCCAATCCTGTCCGGTAAAACGTCGCCGGCATCTGAGCCACCTCTGTCCAATTAGACGACGTCGGCATCTGATCTCCCCCCTCTCGATCTACAAGGTTTTTGCTTTTTTCTCCTTTTCTTAGTCATTTTTGTTGGCTTTAGAGTAATGAATTAGACTCTGTAATCTTTAGGTTGCGTTGATGTTCTGTTAAGTAGTTGGTGTTTTGCTGTTTTGGTAGTAAGGAAGTTTGGTTGTTTTGTTCTGTGGTGTGTTTGATTTATATGCTGGAGCCTCGATTTTGCTATAAGGGATTTTGTTTTCACGCTATACTGCTGTTTTAATGGAGGCTCGAGCACTCTGTTGCTGGTTTGGATTCGAGATTGACAGCAAGTATGGGGTCACAATTGTAGTCTGGATATTTTCTGGTCTTAGAATTTTAACTGCGGGGTTGAGTAGGATATGGGGTATGTGGTTTGGTGGGTATCAGATTAATGATGGCCTGTTATTGGTTCGAGAGTAGGCTATATATCTGTATTGTTTCATCTATCTTTTTCTTGATCTGCATTCTATTGATGCAATTAGTTGTGGGTTGTGTTAAGGAAATTTTTGTACCGGGTCATGCAAATGTGGGGATGACCATCTTCAGATGAATGCTATGATGATAATGGGCAAGTACTCTCATCACACTTCCCAAACGAGTTGATCCATTGTCATGTCCTGGAAATGGGTTTTGATCTTGTTATTTATGTTAGAATACTACTATCAATATATTTTTCAGTTTGTTGGAATTTTGATGAAGTTAAATTTGCAGTGGTGGGTAGGTCCTATGTGGCCCAATTTCATCTGCACAAAGATAACATAACAAAAATGAACTATACAATATTATAAATATATTAATGTTAGTTGCCGATTAAAATTAATTCAATAGCTTTATGAAAATAAGATACTGTTATTCATTTGATAAAGATTTTGTGACATTTGGTAAAATGTAGTTGAGCTTATATTCCAATATATTATAATTTTTAAATATTTTATTTGTTGTAATTTTTATTTTATATTCGTGAACAATGACGTTTTTATTTAATTATTTATTTGAATTTTAATCTAATTTTTGTCATGTAAATTGAATGAGAAAAAAAATTAATTTTTAATTTAACAAATAAGTTCGAGTTATTCGTGTGAGATCCGAATTTATGCTGGTTGTTCAGGTAGGAGTCTAACCTATTCATAAGGTAAGGTAGAGTCTAACCTATTCATAAGGTAAGGTAGGATTGAAATTTAGAAGAAAATTCGGATTGTTTGGGTTCAGGCCGGGTTGATCCAAATCCATCCGATGAACACCCCTAACAAAAATAGTCCCCATCCTTGATAGGTATATATACTTAGAGTTAATTTATTTAGATTTTTAATTTTTGATACGGTTGATTTAATTAATATTATAAGAAAATATAGGTATTTTATATTTAATAATTCTTGATAAAGTACTTTAATTCTTTCTTGAAAAAAAAAAGTGCTTTAATTCTTCAAGTTGGATTAACCTCCTCAGCCCTCACTCAGCTCGAATTCTTTCTCAATCCTTCCTCATTTTCTTCTTAATCCAGGAGAAGAACAGCAGGCAGACTCAGAAATTGAGTCAAATTCAATGAATTCGAAACCGCAAAAAGCAGACCCACTTTCAGTTCCTAAGGAAAGAAGAGAACAGAAGAGGAAAATGATAATAGAAGGGTACCCTGTTGAGGGATTGTCCATAGGAGGCCACGAAACTTGCATTATTTTCCCTTCTCTCAATTTGGCTTTCGATATCGGCCGTTGTCCGCAACGCGCAATATCTCAGGATTTCCTCTTCATCTCCCATGCTCACATGGATCATATTGTCAGTCTCCTTTCTTCTCATGGTTTATTTACTTGAAAATTTTGGTCATAGATAAATTTAACTTTTTGATATTGACTTTTGGTTGGATTGTAAGTTTGATTGATCAACTGTACTTGGTTCTGCGAAAAAGGAGATGTGTTATTTTCATCTTATTTCAATCTGGTTAAAAAAGTAAAGTTCATTGTATATAATTGAAATGAATATCTGTTATTAAAGGTTACCTGTTCACATCTGTGTTATTCATATAGAAAGAGAATGCTCAGCTTCTAGGTACTTGGAGAAGCAATTTGTATATTGAGTCTGTTGAGCAATGTTCCATTTGCTTGTTAGTTGCTAAAATGGAAAATGGAAACAAGAAGTTGCAAATGTTCTTAGATATTTTCTCAGTGATGCTCAGAGATGAGGATTTTGCTAGATTACCGCTTACTTTTTAGTTTCCAGGGAGGATTGCCCATGTATGTTGCAACACGTGGCTTATACCGCATGAAGCCTCCAACAATCATTGTGCCAACTTCCATTAAAGAAACTGTGGAACAACTCTTTGAAGTGCATAGGAGACTGGATGGATCAGAACTTAACCATAATCTGATTGGTTTAGATGTGGGTAATTTCTTGTCCTTAGTTCTATATTTTATGTCCTTATCTGTACATTTCAGGCTTTGGTGGCTGTTTCTGTTCTCATGACCAAATCAACTTGTCATTTCAGGAGAAGAGTTTTATATGAGAAAAGACCTTAAAGTTAGAGCATTCAGGACATACCATGCAATACAAAGCCAGGTAAAGCTTTTGATGATTGAAGAAATTTTCATTTTTAGTCATTTAAGATTTCTTCAAATTTACATCCAATTTGAAGTGCACCGAGTTATTGATTGTCATCTCGTTTGATTTGCAGGGCTATGTAGTATACTCTTTAAAACAGAAACTTAAGCAAGAGTATCTAGGCCTTCCTGTGAATGAGATTAAGAACTTAAAAGCATCAGGCATTGAGGTTTGTCATGCAAGCAATAATCATAACTCTTTTTAAGCATAAGTTTCCTCATTTCTTTGATTTTGTTTATGACCTCAAGATGGCTGTTTCTCGGTAACGCACATTTCTGTGGCCAATATTATTTACCCTATGAGAATTATATATATACAGGATGAGGTAAATGTTTGTTTGCAATTTTAACACTTCATAGAGCAGTAATATCCACCAGTATGTCTCATAGCAAATTTAGCTGCTGCTCATTTGAAGGCAAAGAGTGATTCACCAAACTATAATTGACAGTGGCATTGGATCAACTTGGTTAGAATAGGGTTACAAATATTGCATGCTCAAAAAACTTTACATGTGCATACATGTGCAACATCCAAAAATTTGACATTCCTGTTGGAAGTTTTCTATTCTCTATATATTGCATTTTTTTGTCTCCTCCTTTAGGAAAGTTGACTGTTTTTATTGACAGATTACTAATTCTGTAACTACACCTGAAGTTGCTTTTACTGGTGATACCATGTCCGACTTCATAACTGATGAAGCCAATGTTGATGCACTGAAGGCACGAATTCTAGTAATGGAGGTACGTGTTTGCTTATCCTTTGATTAATTAATTACTATCTGTCTAGTGGATCATTTTTTTTTTCCTTATTCTTTCAGGAATCAAAGTGAAAAATCATTGTCTGATTATTTTTGCCAAGTTAGTTTACACTGGATACTTTTTATTTTTATTTTTTCAGCATGTTTACAATGGATACTTGATTGCTCTTAAATATTTAATTTGCCCATTTTCTAACCATGTGGGAGTTGTCTTTTCAATTTCTCTTCTAATACTTTAGAGAAAGGGCAAGAGTGGGGAAAGAGCAATATTGGTTATATAAGTTATGGTTGTCTGATGTTTCTCAAGCTCAGAATACCAACAACTAACCTTGTTAGAGTTATAAATTGTGGCTTTATTATCTCCTTCTACCTGTGTGTGTGAGAGAGATGTCCATCAAGGGACTTGAAAATCAATCCTGTATAAAACCCATTTCATTATAAGTGTGGATATCATAGCAGGTGGAGAATGTGTGTGTGTGCATAGCATGTGTATACAAGAATTATTGGGTGTACATGAATGGGATTGATCTACTCTTAGTGACAATCTTAGTGACAAGGTAGATGGTAATTCTTTTTCCAGTTTGATATGTTATAACAGGGGTGGGTATCTGTGTTTAGTATATGCTATCGGAAGTAGTTTATCAGAAGTGGTTTAGACGTCCAGATTATCAGAAATTTCAGATTTATCATTTTGTACATGACAGTACAATTAGCTCCAACAAAGGTTTAATGGAAAGAAGAGTCATTAAAGTTAAGCCAATGAAGCTCATATATATCATCCACATGCTTCTTAAGATTAAGAATCGTTTTCATTTTTAATAAAATAGTTTAGGGAATGTGATGAAGATACAGCTAATGGAGAAGCCCACAGGCCCACGGTTTGGAGAGTGTATGCTAGAAGACCCAAAAAGAAGAATGGACTTGGGGTGGAGAGACCTGGCGTAAGTTAGTTAGGAATGTGTTGGGTAAGGGAATATATATATATATATATATATATATATATATATATATCGTTCTGTTAGAGCATGAGAAGAATTTCTTGTAAGAGGAGTAAGAGGAGTGAGGGAAAGAAGAATAGCAGACTGTTTGGCTGTTCTTCTTGTAGTTGGCCCTTGCTAGTATTTTTCGTTGTTTTGCAGTTACTGGATTGTATTGTTACAGAGTACTCAAATGTTATTGATTTCTTTCCTATCAAGATACTTTGCTATTTGCATTCTGTTATTGTTGTTTGGAATTGGTTGTGTGTTTATCAATAGTCTATCAGAATGTTTAACTAAAGAACTTGCCTCAACATTTAAAGCGAGGCTATTGAACTAGAATGTTTATTGCTCACGTTTCCAGTTTTATGCAGAGCACATTTGTTGAAGACACTGTGAAAGTAGAGCATGCACGAGATTATGGACACACCCATCTATTTGAGGTATAACCTTATGTGTCATATGAATTAACAAGTAGGACCAGCACATATGAACCCAAAAGAGGAAAAAAAAATGAGGGAGATATTTCATTCGTTGGGACTCACATCATTTTAAATGCAAGCACACTGCATCAGAAGTACAGAAACCTATGCTTCTTGAAGGCTTTCAGTTATTACTTGCCTGAGTTGATGCATTTTAGAGGTCTTAACTGTTCCTTTATCTCTAAATGGATTTGATATTTCAGATAGCCAGTCATGCAAACAGATTTGAGAACAAAGCAATACTCCTGATTCATTTTTCTGCTCGTTATACAGTAGAGGTATATTTCTGATAATTCCTTGATCTTGCTCTGGTATAGGTGATAATATCTTTTTTTGCATGGTCCAGCAGTAGAACATAAAATGTATCTTTTTCGAGAAAAATTAAGAAGAAGAATGAGAGATACTGTGGTCACTATACTAGTTTGGAACTTGTGGATGCCTGCACTGAATGCCCATGTTAGAGAATGTGGTCGATAATGTTATATTTTCTCAGTTGTGATATAATTTTGTAAATTTATTTAGCACTATCTTTCTAAATAAGAACATTGTTTTCCTCGTGTGGTTATCAGGAAATTCAAGAAGCTGTATCTAGATTAAAGCATCCTTTAGCAGGCCGAGTTTTTGCCCTTACTGAGGGATTTTGATGATGAGAAGACAGAAGGTTGAGAAGTTTTTGCAATGGACCTTCTGGTTTTCTTTCATTGATTAGCCCTTCACTCTGTTGATTGGGGACAATAGTCTGGAAAAAACCATACAGAGAGATTCTAGCGTACTTGTGCTCATTATACATATATTTAATATAGTAAAGGGATGAAAAATATGGTTTGCAGCATATGAGTTTTTCGATTGTTAATTGTAAGCAGGAAAACAATTGAACACATCAAACTTAAGCTTACAAAATATGATATTTGTCTATGCAAGAATTTATTATATCTATTTGTATTTGTCCGTTCAATACCATTTACAATGCCATTTGTTTACTCTTTTATAGATTTCATTCATTCGCTAATGTATATACAATGTGATTCTTTTAATGTTCTTTTGTTATTTGGGATTCTCATTGATTGTTATTTTAGATTTCGGATTTGTTTTATTACTTTTTCATTTTTAAGTGGCCGAGATTTATTTCTATTCCAGAAAAAGATAAAGAGTACCGAGGCTTTCTGTAGATGAAAATGGCACAACAATCCCCAATCCAGGCATATATGAACGGTAGCATTTTATACGTATATGATGAGATTTTAAACCAAGGATATACAAAACAAAGAAGAGTTGCACATTTAATGGGATTGAAAAATGCTTCGACTAACAGAAGTAATGGTGTCTTAAACTGCAACACGTTGGACCTTACAACTTTTAAACTCGGTACAAGTTATTACAATTATAAGGCAATCCCTTGTACTAAATCATCCATTGAAGCTTTGGTGAAGCTGACGATTCATTATTGACTGTGCAGTCTGCAAGGAAGAGATTGAGGCCAACACTGAGGCTATTCAAATGCCATGCTACACTTTTAATCAACCTTGCCTAGTCCGCTGGCCGCAAACCAGCCTTATGGGTCCACTTTGCTGCTATAAGATGTCTCCTCAACTTTAATAAATCAATTTTCTTTTTTCATTTATTTTGATGCAAATTACGTTTCTGTAAATTGCTAGATAGATATATAGATATACAGATATAGATAGATAGATAGTCATATAGCTCATAATAAACATTAGACAGGAAATGAAAGGAAAAAAAAAAAATAAACACAATCATGTTGTCATGGATGCAAAACCTAGTCACAGAAGAGAAATAAATATATTGATCTCACTTCAATCAAAATTGGATGTTACATTATGCTGACAATATAGATTAGACTAAAGTTTGAAAATGCAACATGAAATATGGATTTGAAAAGAATTAGTCACCTTTGGCTTCAGTTTTCAAATGGTCAAGTACATTTCCCACAGTAAAACAAAATTTGGCTTCTAAAGCTAGAGAACCAACCAGTCCTCCAATTGATTTCAGCTCTTCATGAAACTCCGGATTCAAGACCAGGAATGAGAAGTTCTCATCTACCAGCAAACCGACAAACTTGACAACATTTTCAAGTTTAGGAACCCAATCACAAGCTTTCAGTCCAAGATTAGATGAAGCCTTAGGGCATGGAACTGCCTGAGGAAACATTTCATATTTCTTCAGCCACTTCCCCAAATACTTTATCAAACCCATCATCTCTTTACCATTCAATTTACCAAATGAAGATGACAGTATAACTTCATCGATACTCGATGATGCCAACAAATAATGCAAACAGAGCTGAGGTGTTGAGAACCCATCGTAGGCAAGCATAAGCAGAATTGAAGCCTCCTTGGCTATTCGCGATTGCTTGCCCTTACCCTTGTCAATAGCCAACAATGCCTGGCTCTCCCACTCTTCCCTCACACGCACCATACTAGCATATGCATCCTTTGATGGAGAAAGAAAATACTTCAAAATGCAAACCAATTCTACCAATCCCAAATCTGAAGCATGTCTAATGCACAAACAAAGCAAATCAGATCTCTTATTTGCAATGAGACTGGTGATCAAATTTGAATAACATGAATGGTCAATAATTCCTTTAACAATCAATGTCTCTACCAAATCCCATATCTCTAAACTATTACAGGCTTCCAATACCAAACTTGACACATCTCGACCCATAAAAAATCCCAACTTCTCAATCAAGACCCGAGTGTACCCATCCATTGAGGAATCAACCTCAACCAAAATTCCGACCTTTTCCCCAATTTCCTCAAGATAAGGATTCAAAATTGCAAAAAAATCATCTTTATCGAAATGATTGGTGTCTTTGAGCTTCCTCTTTAGCTTAGTGTAAAACTTTTTACCCAATTCAATGAGCTGAGTATCCGTTTCTGAGATTTTCCACTCAGAAACAGGAATGGCAAGTGATGCAGGATCTGCAACATCAAGTTTCGGCTTTAGATTGGGGAAAATGTCATCTGCGTTTAGAATAATTGGGTATTCAGATTGAGGCCCAACTTGTTGGCAAGTGGCTGAAGCCTGCGTGATCGCCTCAAGCAAAGACATGAAAAAGACCAAGAATCTGCACAAGGAAAGAAAAAACAAAATAACCATCACATGGAGAGAAAGAAACCCCAAACAGAAAAGCTTATTAATTTAGGTATAATTCGACGCAAAGGACATAATAAACAGAAACCCTATAAATGAGAAAAAAATTATACTATATATTAAACTCAGTTCAGCAGGTAAATAACCGTGTGTAGACGATTGGTCAAGGTGCGTATATACTTACATATTAAAGCTGTTCAACAGGTGCTGCAAATTGAACCTGCAACAAATCCTACCAAAATGAAATTTATTTTGCTAAAAAGAAAAAATGATGCTTTTTAACGTCCGGAGAATGAAGGGAAGGATAAAAAAAAAAGTAACAGAGAGGGAAGGAAAAAGGAGTTTCGAGTGGAGAAGAAGAGGAGGAATGGTGGGTGGGCGGCGCCTGGGTTTACGAGAAACACAGAGATTTTAGACGGTTTAGGGTTTAAGTCCAGAAATGGAATGTAACTAAAAACTAAGGCTTGATTGAAATATTACTAACTTTCAAAGACTGGGGCTATTTGTAATGATATTTTTATATTGGGGAATCTAATTGCAGTAATTTGATTTTTACACGTATTATTGAAATTTAATGCACTCGCACCGTTTTATAATCACGAATGATTTACTATTATTATTTTTATTCAATGATAATTAGATTCTAATTGTGATATTAATCTAAAATTTTGAACTTTGAAGTGAAATAAGCTAGATGGAAGTATAAAACACTAATGCAGTTACTATATTTCTAATTTATTAATTAGTATTTCGAGTAATTTTCAGAGTTTGCAAATAAAAAGTGCAATGTTATCCTTCATCTTTTGGTTGGAGCAATCTTGCTCTAACTTACCCAATTTAATCAATTCATACCCGGCAGATAAAAATATTAATTTTGACACGTTTTCATCAGTTGACATACCTATGACATTTTCATTTTGCATATAATTTACAAGTGTCACCACATTAAAATTACCAAAAAAAATATATAAATTTGTCCCTTGATTTTGTTCGAAAGAGCAATTTTACCATTTAAAAATTGCAAAATTATTTTTCGTCTATTGAACTGTATAATTGACACTATACATTAAATATACGTTGTCGTATTAGATCAAGTGGCCATCATGTAGTATGCAAACTACAAGATATAAAAATTCTAAATTAACCCATATTTCACTTTCTCCTGTAACCTTAAAACCAAAAATCTAATAAGAAATTATTCCATCAACAATGTTGCAACTATCGCTTCCTTTGGCTCTCCACCACTTGGGACACACTGCAAGGATTGTGCTTAAATGAGGTCCCCAGGCAGCTGGATAATGTCCACAAGATCAAAGAGATGTCTCTACAAAGAGGGCGTCTCGTCTCTCGGATATTACGAGACCAAGGAGCTCATCCTACGAGGCGAGAAGTTCTGCATGTGCCGCTCTTGAATTGCACTATAGGAAATCATCATGCACTGAGTATTGGCTTAGAAGGGCAAAATTACGCTTTTGAGTAAAGTTAAGAGGCATATTTCTTTTTTTAGTAATTTTACTATCGTGACACGTGTCAATCATGTATGAAAATGATGGCAACTATTTTAGTGAATGGACAAAAATAGATCAAAATTAAATGAAAATAAAGAATTGATTTGATCCAACCTGCTAACTTTTGGTATAAAATTGCTCCGAGTGAAAGATAAGGGCAACATTTGCACTTTTAGGTATACAGACATTTGCACTTTAGCCAAATTTTAATGACACCTTCTCAAGTGTATGTTAATGTCTGTTATTTTCATATTCTTATTTGTTTTTAGTTTGAACACTTAAAAGCTGGTTTTTTAGCGGGTTATCAAATCTGGAACTCACGCAACCAGTGCCAAAGTGGGCCTTTCAGTCCTTTTGATATCTACCATTGAGCAAATTTGTTTGTGCAGGAGTAATCTTTGTACAATTAGTTTGGATTGAACAGTGTTTCACATTTATTGCTCCATTTGTGCCCCATAATGTTTATGTTTCTTCTCATTAATCAGTACATTTCTGTCAATATGAATATGCATATATTCCTAGACATGAATTCGTTTTTATTGTGTACCGGATGATCTGAGCTCAAGAAGAGGTCAGAATACAAGACCAAGGTTGGAAAAGTAAAATACGATCACAACAAAATTTCCTCTCATTTATTTAAAAGCTAAAAGCTAGCAGGATTAGGCTGAAGACTAAAAAGATTTCAATAGCACTGCATCATCTATGTAGATGGTGGAATTTCCCAATTCTTTGGGAGGGGACCAATATCATATATTATTTCTCTATGGCAAGACCACACTAGTTTTATTGCTTCTGGTGTCCCTATCCCTGCACCTCTTGGGTCTCCTGCCGGTCCAAACCTGAAAATTAACAGTATTTTTTGTGCGAAGTAAGGACTTGACAATATTCTCATGCAGCCTATAAACTACTGTCTGAATTCTGATGAGATGCATACCAGTGATTCTGAGGAGCACCAGTAGTTCTTGCTCGTAATCCAGCATATGTAGTTCCATTTACTGATTTCCCTATAACTTCCTGCAATTCACTTGTATGGTATAAGTATATATATATTGAAACTTGGAAACTGATCTAGAATTATCATTACGAGCATTAATTGTATATTTGTATGAAAGATTTAATGTTCATATTGAACTGCACAAAGCAAAATGTTTTTCAAGAAACTACCAAGTTTTTAAACTTGCCTGCAGAAAAAGAGGATCATTCGAAACCACAGCAGCTGTTAAATGTGCATGCATCCTTTCAAGAGCATCCAAAACCAGTGGCAATTGATCTTTCTTATACTCTGTAACGACCTGCAAGCAAATATATTATAGCTTGTCTTAGCATCTTTAGCCTCCAATTTTGAAATTTTTTCTAGCATCTTTAGACTCCAGTTTTGAAATTTTTTCTTTCACATAGTAGTACAATTTTGCAATGAAAAACTAAACTAAATTATCTAATTCAAGTGAAGTAAAGATGTTTCCACTGTGGCAATGCATGCATATTAATGAGCGTGAAATTTCCGAGGTAACTTCCAATATGTAATCAGTTCTTTGTAATATTGCCTGCAACATTATGACTAATGCATGAAATTATAAATGCTTACCTTAACTAGGATTCATTGCAACTGTTAGATATCAATAATTCAGCAAAACCGAAAAACATGAAATATATATAGTTAATTTACTTTCAGTGTCCTGATCACATAATGCACCCTGTGCTTTAAAATATATTTATCATGTGTAAATATTGTATTTGGATCTTAGTATTGTATTATGTTATGTCTTCCCAGATGGTATATCATTGTGTTTTTAAATTAAGAACCATCAAAGCATAAAAATCCTCTGTATATAGGTCATTCAAAATATTAGATCACAAAGTGATAGAAACTCTTAAATCAAGGAAACAGCTTAAAGTTTTGAAAGCAATGGCCAAGTTTAGTCACGGGCTTGGTCATCCTCAGCAAAACTGCTAGACCATAATTGTCAAAATACGTATGAAAAATTTTGACCCAACCTACCATAAGTTAAAAATAAAATCTAACAAGTTTTAGTTCTTTCATTTACCTGGAATGGTCCAAATATCTCTCGTGTTGCAAGCTCATAGTTTTTCTCTTTTAATATTTCTTCAATGGGAACATAAATGGCTGTTGGTTTTAAAGCACCATATATGGATGGAATAGAATGATTCTCCAAAGGCTTGCCACCAAAGAGTAGCTTGGAACCCGGTATTTGCAGCAATTTATTCATGTGCTCTAACATTGCTTCAGTCGTGAACTGCAAAAGGAAAAAACAAGATCCAGATTCTTAAACTATGATTAAAAGAAGCATTGCTTCAAGTACAACCAATAAAACACATCATTTAATGGTTTCATGCAGGTAAAAGGAAATAGGCAAATATAAAACCACATAGCAAACTTAAAGTCATCCTAATAGTACTATTTTACACTTACAGTCAGAACAGGGCCAACAGTTAAATCTTCTAATTTTCTTCTCCCCGCAAGATCCTTCATTTTGGATAGAAGGGAAGTACTGGACCAGTTCTGCAATATGACTTAAGTTCATTAACAAGAGAAAAAGAAACAGTCCAAAAGAAACTCAAATAGGCCAAATAGATCAAAGCTTGGAAAAATAAGACAGAGAGAGTGAGGAGAGAAATGAAAAACAAACGATTTTGTTTGGGACAATGAACGCACTAATAGCACTGCAGCCAAAACACAATAACCTACATCCAAAACAACGAACCTCATGCATGAATAGCATTGATTGTGCAGAGCACTTCTGACCACTGCAAGCATATGCATCCTGGTCACAAACCCATGCAACATAATCCACCTGCCATTCAGAAACCAAAAAAGGATAACTCAGCAACAACCATGAACCCCGAATTTTATCATATAAGAACAAAAAGTATCAAGAAAACATAAATACCTCACTAACATCAGGGCCCAGAACTTTCCAGTCAAATCCTGCATCTTCCAATTTAATACGACCTTTCAGGTCAACAGCCAACTTTTCAGCAACTCTGGAGCTACCCGTAAAGAGTGTCATTCGTGGATTTGCCTGTAAAAGCGAAAACAAGACATTTTCCTCTCAATTATTGTTTTTCTTTAAAGTGGCTGAAACATTGATGATGATTTGTAATCACAATTTTTATCCATATCCATTCTCCAATTCGATCAGAATTCAGAAGCATAATTGCTATTACAACTGTTAATCATTACATTGCTATTATCATCTCCATCTCCACCACTACTTCCATACTTCCATGCGCTCATTACTATGTAACAACTACCACCATCATGTGATGATATAGTCAGAACAATTACACAAACTAGAAGAATTCCTGCTTCTTCAGAAGCTTTTTGCAGTTCAATAGATGATATATCTATATATTCCATACATAAGAAAAACAGAGAAGGGTAATAGTAGAATGAAAGGTACAATTTCTTGAAAAGGCCAATTGTATAGGAAAACTAATTGCAACATCAAAAGGGAATGCAAAAAGTCAAATACCCCAAACCAACCTCAAACAGTAGTTTGTTCATCATCTTCCCATCAGAATTTATAAAGTCAACATCCTCCAATGGCAACCCACAGTGGTGAAGAAGTCGCATCATTTGCTCCATAACAATGCAGACCTATGATACAGTTTCATCATTAAGCTGCATGATTGGTGGGGAGAAAAATCTAGAGATGAAACAGGGGTGGCCATAAGTAATTGAAATGTAGAAACAAGAATTGTCCAATAATGTAGAAACCAGTTGAGATGTTGAAAATCTATATCTTGGCTTGAATATCACCTGTGTATATTATCAACCAACCCAAGATTTTCTGTGTTTCTTGAGAAAACAACTGCTTAATTCTCTTTTAGATTCAGTAGTATTATTTCTATCAATATCAGCTAATGCTGCTTTAAGGACAGATTTGCAACATTTCCTATGACCGGAGAATATGTCAGTTCACCTGTCCATGGTAATATTCTTGTGAACTAACTCATGTAGTATCATGCCAACCATAGCACTGAAAACAATTTAGACCAGCATTATGAGCACACCTTGCTATCAACTTTGAGAACGGGTTTGTTGCCCATGTATAATGCACCCATCAACTGAAGCACTGGAATTTCTAATGGGAAATTGAAAGGAGTAATAATTGCAACCTGCATACAGATTAACTTCCATATGTTAAAGATGATACCATGGGTAATAGAATTTTAACTCAAATAAGAGCTCCAAATGATCACTATAAAGAAATGGTGAACAAACCAACCGGTTTGCACAATGATTGACTGATCTAATATCCGCCCAATTTAACTGGTCCAACTTAAACTCAGTAATCAATTTTTATATAAAAAAAGTTAAACATTATGGTCCCATTTTCTCCTATTTTCCATTTTGATGAAACATTAGCCAAAGAACATGCTAAAGGAAATAAGCAAACAGTTCAAGATAACAAAAACTGTTCAGTACCAGTCTGCTGGTAAACCACAAAGTGGAAGTTCTTTCTCAATATTTTTTTTACATAGGTTATTATTGAACAAACGCCAGGTTTTTAGAACTTACAGGACCATAAGGCCATCTAAAACCATGACTTTGCTGTCCCAGATGATTCCCAGGTACTGCAAATGACCTTGCCAAAAAGCGAACCTGCACATTAAATATAGAATGTAACAAATTTCTGCAAATCATTGCTTTTAGCAATCTCTCACAAAGAATATAGCCCAAATTACCCATTTGATAACAGATTAGTCTCTAATTCAAAGACAAGTTCACTGATGGACAAGAAAACTATCTAATTCAAAGTTTGCTACCAATACTGCATTCTTTTATTCACATGGAAATTAAACCAAGTCCTGTCTATAAAAAATAATCAAATACCAATTGACTGTGCGTGGAGTGATATTGATCTACCTGATCACCAGAGAAATTCTCTAGAAATTTTTGAGTAACTGTAACTTCACCGAGAGCTTGCTGATAACTCTTAGGAGAAACCCTTTGAATGAGCCTAGTGAAGAAATCGGAAACCTAAAATTTGTGAAAGATAGATATTTATTGTAGTGACAGCAATTTAATAGCACAATAAGGATAATTTAAAGATTCATCAAAATAAGAATATGATCTTTCCAGCCAAAGAACATGTTACCTTTGGCAGGGAAAGCATGTGGGCTGCCTTTGCAGATATGTCTCCATATAGAAGATACCTGGAAAAATAATTACACATATTCGCCTATGACACAGTGAATGGAAAATGGGAAAATTATAGTGAAGGGAAAATGGGAAAATCATGATATATTAGACATTTTAGAATCTAATTAAGCCAAGGGGAAAATTCAAAGACCTCAAAAGGCAGAAGGAAGTTAACAGGACAGATGAAAAACAACACATACCTTTCTGGTGATTTAAAGGGATTGTGCAATCCATGCTTGGGGCACTTGGACAAGCTCTCAACAAATGGCTGATTAGTCCAACAGTTACAGAAATTTAGTTCAGATACACAGCACCGAGAAGTTGAAAACAAAAATTTGAAACTAATTTCTGCAAGAAGGAAACTGAACAGAGCAAATGACTGAAAAGTACTGCTTATATTGCTAAGAGCAATCTTAGCCACAACATGTTATGTAACTCAGCCATGGGAAGTCATTCTGACAGATAAAGCGACAAGGCCATCCTATGGTCTACTGAAAGTAATGTACCCGAATTCCTGTTTCATCTACTTCAGCAATCTTAATGAAAGGTTCTCCATTTAAAGGATCCACAATTGTATTCCAACTTGAAGATCCCGTCCATTTTCCCTGCACTGAAAAATAAAGACATTCTTCGTTGAAATAGTTGATTATAAAGATTTATCAAAAGCAAGTCTAGTCTTTAATTTAGAATCCTGGCACGCTTCACAAACTTCTACTATTTGAAGGCTTCTTGAGTTGATGCAAAATAAATTTTGAAGCAATTTTCACCGAAAAGGGGAGAGAACGAGAATCAGGGGCTCTTCATTTTGCTCAATGTTTTTATCAAAATGCCAATTCTGCAGTGATTCTAGAAATTAAGACTAATAACTACCCCTGAAGGAAGGAAGCACTAGATGCAACCACATTGGTACTTACCCAAATTGTTAACTTCCGCAGGCTGAGAACCTGATATCTCTTCAACTTCTACTGTTGCAAAAGGCAAAGAATGAACAGATCTACTGCAAAGGGAAAAAATAATATACTGAAATCAAATTTTCAAATGAGACGGCCATAATAAGACAACCCAAGCTTTCAAGGAGTTTCAACACGCTAGTGGAAGACTAAAATCCCTTCGAAAAATTTTCCCTTTCTCGCATTCAAGAAAATATTTGCAACCAAAAAGAATTCAGATATTCATCAAGCAATAAAAAACAAGAACTCTCTTCGCAAAAAACCCAAATGTGAATCACATGGTTCCATGAAAATTTAATTAATTCTGAGATTAAAAGCAGATTTACGGAAGCAAAAAGAACATACCTTGGATGATTGAAAGAAGAGAGCCAACTTATACCCTTCTGGTTCGCTATGGTTCTCATTCCTCTGCAATCCACAAGCCTATACATGGTGGAAGGATGGTAAATAAAAAGTTATGAACTTTCAGAACAAAATAGAATTGGAGGATTGAAGCCTGAAGGGTTTCTCTCAGTTCTCTCTATCACGCGAATTTACACTGCTAAACCTTAATAGGAACAAATCCCCTCTATCACTTCATATAGGTAGGAAACTGTTTCCTAAACAATCCATACATTGGAGTTATGCTCCTGTGTAGTATTAATATTCGAAAAGAAAAAAACATCACCAACTAAAATGTAAAACAATGGTATTTGTGTATGAGATCGGCTGAACTTTGACTATGCATTTCCAATAATTAAGGTGTAATTATTTAATCAGTGTTGAGCACGATGGTCCTCGCTTCCACCGGAACATTTGACAGAAAATGGAAAATAAGATTTCCACGCAAGCATTACGTGTCATCAAGTTGGCAGAACAAAATATTATGTTTATCAAGATTGTCAGTACGCATATACGTGGAAACTTGTCAGTGGTAACTTTTGTATCTAGGTTTATTATATTAGTATTAAGCTTCACACTCCTTCTAGAATCTAGTGCAAGTAACAATGGACTGATGTTATAATTTATTGGGCCACGCACGGCCCATAGTTTCAAAAGCTAGGCCTTTGTGGAAAGAGAACTTTGAGTGGAACCAGTTGGTATCAATTTTATTTTCTCTCAATGCTTGTTTTTTTTTTTCATTTATCTCAAAATAAAAAAATAACAGATTCAATCGGGGAAATAATGAATATGGACACAAGAAAATCATAACATTCAAACAAATTATGCAGAATTACTTAAAAGCTTTCTTTGTCATTGATTAAAAATTAAGCAATTTACAGAAACAAAATTAATTTGCATGAAAACAAATGAAAAAAGATCTATATTTAGTAGACTGGGCAAAATTAATACAAATTTCAAATTATACTGTATCATTTCATTTTATTTTTCAACCTATTGAATCTATACCTAATTAATTTCTTCCAAAATTTTCAAACTGAAAAATCTGCTTCTTCTTCTTCCTTACCAAATAATCATAAGATTCCCTTTTCTATCTTTTACTCTCCCAATTTCTGATTTTATTTTTTCGAATATCTTCAACTGATTTTCTGGAACTGATTGCTCATACCTTTTCGCTGCGAAGAGAAACATATCAATGGAGTTGGAAGAGAAGAATGGAGACAGATGATGAGATATTGAAGAGTTGAAGTATAATTTAAAGAATATTATAAATATAAACGGAAATAAAAAAAATAATGCGAACGCTTTGTGGCGTATGTGAGAGCGCCGCTGCAATTCTTTTCTGCGCTGTAAAATTTAATTAGTCAAGTTGAGGAGGCATCTTATAGCGGCAAAGTGGGCACATATGGCTGGTTTGCAGCCACCGGACTATACAATGTTGATGATAAAAGTGATGGCATGGCATTTGCATAGCTTCAGTGTTGGCCTCGATCTCTTCCTTGCACACAGCACACTCTGTCGTGTCATTAATCATCAACTTCACCAAAGCTTCAATGGATGATTTAGTAGCAGGGATCGTCTTAGCTTCAATTAATTCCATGGACTCCAACTCAGCCCTTCTCCTGTTTTCTTCGTATTCTCTGTATTCCAAGCTTTCAAACTTCACTACTCCTACACCAACTATAATCCACATCCTCATTCCACCATCTCCATTATCTGTAATCATTTTATTCGCCTTTGAGTTCACTTCGTTCACAATTATAGATTGTTTCTCCTCAGGAATCCCCAAACAAGTCAAGACCTCAATCTCACGTGCTTTAACCCATTCTTGATCCTCAAGAAAACATTTTTTAGGAATGTCAATCAATTTCCGAACTACCGGCGATCTAATTTCTTGTATAAAAAGTGGAGTTTGGTCGGGGTGCGGTGACAAAACACAACATCGAATAATGTTGCGGGTAAAGAATACAAGGTTCATGCTCCCTCGGGATTTCAAAAGCGGCTCATCTTGCGGGTTTTGCGATCGTAGATTGACGCTGCTCCGCCTTATGCCTGCCACTCGAATATCATAGTCTACTGACATTATCAGATCCAAAAACACTAAAGAAGTATATAAACTTACAAAAACAGCAGAAACTAGACGTTGAAGAGAAGAGAAAGGTAGGGTTTAGATACTAATCAGCAAAGCAACACTAAACAAACCGAGAATATGATGAGTTAATAAGAAATCTGGTTGTTTTATATAGAATTTTGATTATCCTGTTCCTACAAGGAAATGGAGAGTAAAAAAAATATAAACCAAAGGGTTAATTACCGTTAGTGATATTAGTGGGAAATTAAGGTTAAATAAGGATAAACCATATCCCTTAACTACTCATAAAATTTAGGCCAAATTCATCTGTCATTCACCAAATACCCTATACATTGGACATGGAAGTTTTTCTATTCTTATTTTTTTTTTAAAGGAAACAATGTACAAGATCATTTTCAAAATTAAGAAATTACATTTTAATACTATCATTCTATATATATATTTATCTATAACTTCTTAATATGAATAATTATTAATATATTTTTGCAATTTATCTATTTACCTATATAGGTTGTATTTGTTTATTTATAGTTATTAATATTTGCTTAATTTAAAAGTCGTAGCATGAATGTGGAGCATGTTGCAACTAGACACCATTATTTATTTATTTATTTACTTTGCTAATATATGCATTTTTAAATTCTTTATTTCAAAGCTCTTACAGGTGTCATGGTGTTGACGGATTGAAATTGAAAATAAATTGTGGACCTAGATTGCGGCGTGATAAAGCGTGCCTGATAATTTTACCGCCTTTTCTTTAATTTTTGTAATTTTTTTTCTATTTCTGTTTTAATTTCTCTCTCTTCACGACCGGCTTCATATTGCTAGGGTTTCTCGATATTCAGTCGGGAGATCAATAATGGACCATCAATGGCGCCAAATGCGTCCTCCTCACGGTAACACTTGCCCTGTTTGCTCTGTTTCTCACTTCCCATTTTGCCCTCCTCCTCCCCAATCTCCTTATCCCCCTCATTTTCAGTCGTACAATCAAAACCCTAGATACTCACCGCATCCAGATTACCCACCATCCGAACCGTATCATGCAGCTATGTCCAGCTGGTCTACGGCCAATGCGAATGACGGGTGGCACAGAAGCCACAATTTTGATTACAGGGAAGGATTTGGACAGGTAGCCTATGATTATAATGCTGGCGAAGCAGATAGGAGATATAAGCGTCCTAGGGTTGATGAGGTTGGATCTGGTGGGTTTGCGGACGATAATAGTCAAAATTTGGCCAAGTTTTCAATGGATGACAAGCGCAGATTGAAGTTGATACGCGATCATGGCAACGCCTCGAGTGGGAATTTGACGAATTCGCTATATAATTCGGATTTCAGCGCAAGCTATGATAGTAATATAGATAATAAGAATCAATTTGAGTATTCGCGGAATGGGCAGCATGAAGGTGGAGGTGCATATAATCGTACTCAAAGCGATGGGAGTGTGATGCACAATCATTACCAGCAAAATGGCCCGAGCCAACCGGCACGGGAACATCCTAGTCTGCCTTATCAAATTCCTGAATTCGGTCATGGTGATGTAAATTTGCCTCATAATCAGTTTAACTGGCAGGATCGGCGGCCTCCACAGCCTTATGGAACGCCTAATTATATACCAAATTATCAATCTCCGGGCCACAGTGCACCAACTATGAATGAACCAGTAGGTTACTTGTCTCGCTTTGAGAATAGGTTACCACATGGGCAGCCTCCTCCTGCTCCTCCTCCACCTCCTCTTCCTCCTCCTCCGCCACCTCCGGTTCCATTGGAACCTCCTGTGCAGCCAAAAGCTTCCTTGTTTCCAGTTCCTATTGATTCCTTGGTAACTAATCCCTACTTACAAGCTAAATCTCTTCCACATGCTACAACTGCCCTTTTTTCTGAGGTATTGCTGCTGCTCTATATGTTTTAGTTTGTGTTTGTGCATGTGTTTTTGTTTCAGTTACAGTTACTTAGATTCTTTTGTTGAATCTGTCTACATGAATATACTTTTTTTTTTGGAAGGAATGGCAAACATCTTCTCTGCGAAATCACGTATCTCCAGATAAGCCAACAGTTGTTGATGCTTCCCAATTGTTTAAGCAGCCTTATCGGGCTAATCGGCCTGATCATATTGTAATAATACTTCGAGGTCTTCCAGGTAACCCCTTTCAGGTGGTTATTTCATGTTGCTGTTTCTTTTCTTTGTTAGGCCACTTGTCATGTGCTAGGATGCTTTGGAATGGTCATTTCCTTATTTTTGTTAGGTGGATTGGTATTGTCCACTTTGCTCAAACTAAAAAGTTATGTTTGTTTTGGTTGGTTAACTTGATATAGCTATAGTCAAATATTAAAATCTAGTTTTTTGAGGGACTTGATTTCGAGGTATGCAAGGAAGTTTTTGTTTTTGATTAGCTTTATTGGATGGATACCGCATTGCCTGTAGTGTTTGTGCAAAAAGTATTTTATTGGACCATTCTTGAGCTCCTCATAACTTTTGGTGGGTTCCATCATGGCTTCCAAAATGCGTTCTAGCATTATTTTTCTTGCCAAGGAATTTGACTAGGCTATAGCACAGGATATTTAAAACCTTTGGTTTGGTTATTTGCTGGTGGAATGATAAACTTATTCCACTGCTAAGATCCTGCAGAACTTCTACATTGACATAGTTTTTTGATTCAGATGTCACCAGAAAAATGAGCAACTTCATGCAACAAATAAAATCTTTTGAGTACACTGTTATATGGTTGCAACTGGTAATGAGGCTAAAGAGATATGGAAATACCTTTTGCTATACATGGAGCTTACTGGCTGTGTCTGTTTGTTGTGCTTGTAGGTAGTGGAAAGAGCTACTTAGCAAAGATGATGCGTGACCTTGAGATTGAAAGTGGTGGTAATGCCCCACGAATTCATACAATGGATGACTATTTTATGACTGAAGTCGAAAAGGTTTGCCAGTTCTGTTAGATGTTTATGTCTCTTCCTTACAGTTCTTATGAACATACATAAGATTTTTCCATTTTCTCATTGACATGCATGTGGATTTCTCGCTTTGTGGGTTTGGTCCTTATTTCTGTGATTAACAAGTGTTGGTTCTTGTGTCAAAAGGTTGAGGAGAGTGATGCTTCAAAATCTTCGAGTTTGGTTAGAGGCAAGAAACCAGCTGTTAAGAAGGTCATAGAGTACTGTTACGAACCTGAAATGGAGGAGGTATGCTTTTAATTTTATGCTTCATTGGTGTATGTACTTGATTCGTGTTGTCAAGATATGAATCTGCATTGCTATGTCTTGTCACAGAGAAGTAAAATTTTATGATGGAGGCTGCAGCATGTAACATGAAGCCTCACATGTAGCATAATGTAACTAGATATGTAACTCGCAGTGGGCTCAATTTTATGTAAGATGAAAGTTTCACCTTGTAAGCTGGGCTGGTTGATTTTGTAGCTCTTGATAAGACTCAAAACAATATTGACTTTGCTTCAAACAACTTTTTGAGTGTACTTTGTATTACAACTAACTAGAAACATGACCTCTGTCTCGTGGATTATTTGATTTAGAAAGCTAATTGAATAATAAGATGAAAATTTAATTACTGTAGAACAAAATAAATTGTTAATGAGAGAGAGGGACATGGAGGGTTGGTTTTCCCAAGGTTGTGTTCTAGTCTGCATGTGTTTGTGAGATGGTAAAAGGAGAAGGTTTGGGGTATCGAAACATGGAAGGGGATATTAGTAGGCTGACAGATGGCAGTACATCCAAGCTTTCATTATGACATGGTCTTGCTAGAAATATGGTTCACTTATGAATTGCTTGCATATTTTCTAATTATGCAATTCCATTGAGATAGGACTTTTTTTTTTTGGCTATTTGTCACGAAAATGCAGCTACATAAGTTTCACAAATTTTATCCTGTATTACAATGCTTAGAGTTTAAGAATCTCTTTTTTCTATTCATCCGCTGGATGATGTGATAATAGTTTCAATTAAGCCATAGTTTCTATTTGGCAAGTGTTATTATTATCTATTAATACTTAAATTTGTTTTATCTTAAAATAGGCTTATCGAGACAGTATGTTGAAGGCATTTCGGAAGACCCTTGAGGAGGGAATGTTTGCACTTGTTATTGGTATGGGCCTTTATTTGCATGTCCTTCGTTTCATATGCTACAGATTGTTATAATGTTATCTTAATTGTCATTTTCTTTTAATAATTTTCGCATCTTATATAGTAGCCATTTCAAGGGTTCTGGCATTCTTGAGATGTCCATTTATATCAATATTGAGTAAATTCAATTTATTTTGACAATTTGCTGTCTGATTTATTGAGATGATTCCCTTAAGTTTGATCATGCTGTGGGTTTTAGCTACTTGATTTGATGTCTGATTTCTTCTGTTTGGTCGTTGGAGCTCCTAGTGTTAAAATTCTTCTTTGAAATGATAGCTTGAACTAAGACTATATAATAAAAAAAGGAACCTGTCTTTTTTTATTATTATATTTTTTTTTCAAAAAAAGAAAAACATTATGCTCATCTAAAGGTCTTTGAAGAAAATTTTCCAAATATAGGCCTAAAGTAAGATAAAATGTTCAGAAGTTTTTGGTTGCCATGGCTTGTGAAGGCTGTCAACGACTTAAATGATCTAGTCTGATTATAGATTTAGTGGTGATGCAGTGCCTCTGCACTGCCTTCATTTTCACTAACTACAGATGCAGTTTTGTTCGGCAATTGACTCTTTTGAGCTGATATTTGTGCCTCGTCTTAGTGGATGACCGCAATCTGCGGGTAGCTGATTTTGCTCAGTTTTGGGCACTTGCAAAGGTATAATTTTACTTCTCTCCTCTTCACAACATCTGCAAATAATATGTTGTCGTTTTCCAGTCTTCTGGGAATTTGTTAAGGTCTGTCAGTCCTCATTGTCTTAGGTAGATCACTTCTTATTTGGTCCGAATAATGTTAATCTAGTGGAATTTTCTTCTTTATTTTTTCTCTGTCAGTACTAGGTTACCTAATATCATTCCTTCAGCGATGGTGGCTTCTCTGGCTTCACTGAAACTTTAAGCAACAGCCTACTAATGTATTTTACAATTCTGCTATCATATAAAATGGAAATAAAATTAATGTATTGTCTTGTAAGCTGAGCTAGAGGACAGATCACATCATCCTTTTCCCTATAAAGCGAATTACCTTTGCTAAAAATTGGACTAAGGTCCTTTTCTAACTTCTTCTAGGTAACAAGTTTTTGTTTTGTTTTTGGTGTATTGGATACAAAACTTTATAGTTATCTAGACCCAAATCATCATATATATATTTTTTCCAGTTGTTCACTTTTATTGTTCCTAGGTGAACAACCCTTGTCAGATTGGTAAATTGAATGCCATTGAAGGATATTTCATTGCCTTGTAGATACTTAATATAGTAATTATAGTTGTAATTTTTATATTCTTTTTTCCCAGTGATCTTAGAATTTCTCTGTTGCCTCATGTTTTCTCGTTCCCACGTTTTTCCTCTTTGTGGCAGTTACTTGACTATTGGATTTTCTATTTCTGGATTGTTCATGAATTTGTATATCAGTAACCAAGTAGTTAGGTCTTCTACATCATGTCTCATTTTGTAAATTCAGGGTTGTTATGTATGCATGTCGCCTTCCAATTATCACATTGCCTGGATGATGTTTGAATATTCCCTAGTTTGTGCAACATACTTGTCGGATATTCAAAAGTGTGCATTTATTGATCTACCATTGATTCATCTTGCTGTTATCAGTTAGCTGAAAAACTTTTTTAAGTAAATTGCTGAATATAAAATTAGCATGACTGGTCCACACTTTGCAACCTTGTATCAATCTCTTAGTGCCATGCATCTTTGACATTTGTTTCCTAACATAACTGCCAATTATTGGATCACTTAATGGATGGACTTTGATATATGCCAACTGCTGTTAAATTTAGAGAATTAGAAGTTCTGTTCTTGACTTTGTTTTGTGTAGAACTCAGGCTCTTTGGTGGCTCATGAATCTTGGCTGAATATTTATAAAGAGACAACTACAAAAAAACTTCTGACGTTGACCAATGTACATTTAGAACCTCATTGTTTGATTAGCAACAAGAAGCCCCTAACATTTGTGAAACATTTAAATTAAACCTTTCCATCAATGATTCCGTTAAAACTGATGGAAGTACTATTTTTTATTCAAAAAATTGATATTTTTAATTTTGATAATATTTAGAATAATTAAAAATTAATGATAAGTTTTTTCTTGATATTAATAACTTAATATGGTCATTTTCTTTAGTTTTGCTACTTTCATTCAAAAATCTAATAAAAATGATATTTATTATTAATCATGTTGATAATAATTTATTGGCAAATTAAATTAAAAAGTAAACATAATTATTATTTTTAAAAGTCAATAAAAATTAAATTAAAAAATAAACACCGAATTTTTATTTTAAATTAGCTGTGAATGAAATTAAATATTTTTTATTTTTGAAAAAAATCTTATCTTTTCCACGAAACAAATTAAGTTAAAAATAAAATCACAATTGAAAATATTGAATTTAAATGTTGAATATAAAAAATAATAGATTTTAAAATATTGAATGATTTTAAAAAATAACTTAATATGAGATCAAATTTGTTGCATTAGAATATAAACAAGTTTGTAAAAAAAATTTAAACATATTCTAAAATAATTTTGTATTTTTGGAACAATTATTTTTATAATTTAATATTTGATTTCAACATTTATTAATTATGATGTTACTTTTAGTTGGCAAAAATTAAAGAAAGTGACCCAGTTTAATTGCTAAAATTAAAAATAATAAGAATTTATTATCAATTTATAATGATATTAAATATTGGATAGAAACTGAACAATTTAAGATTTTTGAATAAGTTAGTATTTCCAATTAGTTTTCATGGAATTATTGGTTGAAGGGTTTAATTAAAATGTTCCATAAACTATATTGGTGGTTGTTACATTCTAAATGATAGGGTTTTAATTGTGAATTGACTCAAATATTATGGGTTTTTTTTTTTTTTTCGTGTGTGCGCGTGTGTATGGCTATCCCTATTTATAATTTATTGGCGGATATTCAAAATCTTTACTCAGATCCTTATAAGCTACATCTTATAATCTTTATTTGACTCAAGTCTCTCCTGCCCCTTTCAAAGATCCTTTAATTTCTAAAATTTTACACACTCCAACTCTTGGAATTGTTATAGAGGATGGGTTTTGTGATATCAGCTGCTTTTTTTCATTTAACAAGTCCATCTGGCTATTCATCTCACTCAATTATGGTTAATTAGAGACCCTGTTTCTCTCTGTCAATTGCTTGGCTCACTGGCTTTTGTTTTCTTTTTCAGAGATCTGGCTATGAAGTTTACATTTCAGAAGCTGCATATAAAGATCCTGCGGTTAGTATATCCGGATAACATATTATTCTATTGATGTGATTTCTTTTCTTAAGTTATATTTTTTATGTAGGTGTGCAGCATGTCTCACCGTCTGAAACAAAACATGCTTGTGTTATAAATTGGGCATTACTTTGTAGATTCATGTAGATTTCCTTCTTGAATTTCAGGGCTGTGCAGCTAGGAATGTGCATGGGTTTACTTTGGATGAAATAAGAGACATGGCTCGGCATTGGGAAGAAGCACCAGCGTTATACTTGCAACTTGACGTGAAGGTTTGCTATGTCTTAGTTTCATCTTATACTTTAATATTGTCATTGTAATTCAAACACTCCAATCTTTAGTCTACTGTTTTTGGCTTTAGACTTGCATCATTGGAGTTAAAAGCCCTGTGCTATTTTACTAAAAGTTCATTGCCATTTTTAAGTTTAAGTAAGAAACCTTGCTAAGTTTAATAGTAGGAACCTGTTCTGTCTGGTAGTGAAAATATGTTTGGGTCTTAATGCTGTTATTTTGTTGGCAAGGCAGTCATTATTTCATGGGGATGACCTAGAGGAAAGTGGGATTCTAGAGGTAATTGATTGTCATATCATGCTGATATTCTCCTTTTTATTCGTTGGGAAAAAGTTAAGCATGTTTGCTTTTATATCATTTATTATTGTTGTTGTCGTTGTTGTTTGAAATCTTTGTTATACCATCATACCAAAGATGTATTCCATCCGTACAATTTGTTCCCCCAAGGATCATTATTTGCATGATCTGATTATGGACATATATATGATGCCTGGTTATTTTATCATTAATTCTAAATCTAATGAGGATCACTATATTTATTCTTAGTTTATCCACCGGCAACTAGATTCCTAGAAATTTTATTTATTAGTTGCAAGTTTAAGAGTTCCAAGCTACAAGCATACATCATTCATATTGCGATGCTTCCTGCACCAACTAGAGCATGTAATTAACATTTACATTAGCTTAATTTTCATGGATTACATTTATGCATCACTTTTGCTTAAGAATATTTGAATTTTAAGATTTTGGATTCATTTAACCTTGTGCGAGTTTAATTTGCCACGGACAATGGGTGAACAGATGCGTTGCTAGAAACAAAAGAATGGAATTTTCTGCAAATGAGAGATGCTGGACTATGCTATTTGCATATGTCAATGCCTGCGTTTCTTAAACATAGGACATTAGGAGAAATATAAAGTGTTTTTTCTTCTTCCTTTGCTTTTTTCACAATCATTGTGGAAATGTGATATGAGTTAGGCATTTGCCTGAGCGAGTTTGTCATTCTGGGTGCATAAAAAGAAATTGCAAATGCATTCATTGTGCATTGGCCAGGGAAAAGGGAACTTTAGTGTCTTGTTACTGTCTACTTTTACTGAAAATCATTCTTATTTTGTATCCAGGTTGATATGGATACCGAAGATGGAGCCTCTGATGATAATCCATCTGGATTGCCAGAAAGAAAAGCTGAGAAGACTTTAGCCGCTCCTTTGGAAGGTGATGCACCTCAGGGTACAATTTCATGACCTGCTTGAACAAACAGTGATTTTTTTTCTCGGTTTTGTACTGGTTTCAGTAAACCCAGTGATAAAAAATGTTCATTTCAAAACTTGTTAGTTCTGTAAACTTCATTCATTTTGATCTTCAGTTTTGCCAAGAGATGGGAAGACATGGGATGCTGAAGAGGACCATCCTACAGGAGCCAAAGAGTTAAATAAAAGTAAATGGTCAAATGATTTAGATGATGATGATAAAGAAGAAGCTAAAGGCATGAAGGGAAATTTGAATTCTCTTTCTGGGTTAGTTCAAGCATATAGAAAACAAGGAAAATCTGTGCGTTGGAGTGACCAGGTAACCATTGTGTTCAGAAGTTTTGCTCTCTGGCTTGATGCTATCCCAGTCATTTGTTTATGGATCGTGTGATGCCCTAATTTCTAAACATCAATGACAAAATGTTAAGTGGAGTACATTGCGGTACTGTGGATTGTGTGACCTTGATGGGCATCTACAAGCAAGTTTCATTTTTCATTTTTAGACATTTGATGCAGTAAAATACGTGATGCTTATTAACTCAATGGATGGACATATAAAGCATGACACTTTTGATGCTAAACTCATTGGGCATCTGGATCTCCAATCTCTCTCTCTCTCTCTCTCTCTCTCTTCATCATTTTTTGGTTCCTGAAAATGCTACCATGTGGTCATCTCTTTGCTTCTGTATTGGAGCTAGAATGTTTCAACGTCACAAGAAGGATGGGGACATTTAAAGCTCTCATTGAGCATGATGCTTGACATTGGAGAAGAACTCTCTGATTGGGTTTCGTGTGGAGAAGAAAACCATGGTTTATGTGTTCCTACATTTTATTGGGTTTCATGTTGTGAATTAAGTTGCACAATCTCTATTCCCTTTTGATATTTCTTTTGTGGTTATCTTTTCCCGTGAACAATTTTGTGAAATACATCTTGTGCAATAAATCATAGTTACATGATGTCAGCAAGCATAACTTTTTTTTTCCCTTTATAATTTATGATATTCATGTAGGTTGGCAATGCTGGGTTTTCAATACATGCAGCAAAAAAGGCTAATATGCTGTCCTTAGTGATTGGACCAGGTGCCGGATACAATTTGGTAATTTTACTACTATTTTGATTCTCTTCTTTTTTATCGTCTTATGTCTGAATTTAGTTTTGGTTATAAAATATTTACTTGATCAATTATGACCTCTGTGGCTTAGATATTGGTTTTGTATATTTACACTCACCTGTAGTCTTGTTGTATTTTGCCGTTGTTGGAAAGAGACGCATGCTCAGGGTAGTTACAATATGACTATTTTTTTTTCTGGGTCGAGGTTTCACTCATAGGTCCTAAAATATAGCTAACCTGTTCTGGAATGATCTTTACCATAACAAAGCATGGAAAAACCTGCAATTGATGCACTTGACAGCCAACCTTATGGTATTGCTATATAACACTTGCTACACCTGCAGAAATCCAACCCATTATCTGAAGAGGAATTCCCAATATCAAAGCAAAGTATTGGTGAGCCAAGGTGGCAGAGTGTATTCCAAGAACGACTCCTAGCAGAGCGTGAGTCATTTAAAGTTGTTTTTGATAAGAGGATACGCCGAATTGGTGGACTTCAATTGGAGGAGGAATAACCTAAATGTTGGAATAGTTAACAGAATAACATTTTTGTTGCTTGTAATTCATAGATTTAGGCGAAAGCAAAATTCAATAGTGCAGTTCTCCTTCAGTGTACTTGTAGTTAAGAGAACAAAAATTATTCTATTGATGGAAATAAAATATTATTTTCTACCATTTATCATTGTAAATGATTCTTTTCACCTGCAATGCAATCGAATTGAACATCAATTTTTGTTGAGAGAGCACACTGATTGATTATGCCGTGGCTTCCATGGCATGAGGCACATTGTGCAGTTGGAAAACTCGACCAAATGTGTGTTTTTGTTCATCTTCTCAGTCTAAATAGATGCGGGGTGATGTCAGGCTTTGATAGGCAGCAGAAAATATGAAATGGATCTCTTTACCCAGTGGTAATTTAATTAGTAGAATATCAATGTAAAATTCCAGTACAAAGCAGTAATAACGCGTAACATAACAGCCAGGTCCATCTACAAATATAAAACATAAGAACGTGGAATACTTTCGGAGTGTCCCATAACCGTATCATAACATCGAAAATTGTTCCCTCGCTCTCCTCCATTTACATGGCAACTGCTGGTTTGGGCAGGCATTGCATAACACGTTTCATGGATGTAGAATCAGCGAGATGCAGTGTCTCAGGCCAACCAAATTCAAGCAGGCAACATGTGAGCTACTTCAAATTCTTCTCTATACTGAAACATTTTATACTTTATCCTATTCATTCTGTTCTGTTTAACTGAATGCATAGTTAATGGTGGAACAAAGATATCAGTCGTGTACACTGTCCATGAATGGATGCCAATTTGAGACAATAACTCCTATTGCCACCGTTGAAACTCGAACATTCCCATCAGTCTCATCCCCAGCATTGGCCTTGGACGCCCTCAATTTGGCCCTTCACGATTTGAAATCTAATCCACCACTTTCCTCTTCTGGGATTATACGTCTTCAGGTTAGAAATTATTTTCTTGCTGTTCGCTGTGATTGAGCATTGCCAATCTTTTTTCTTATCTTGAATTTGGTTAAGTAAAACATTGATCGAGAAATGGGTTTGTGCCACGTGGTTGGTTGGCGTTGAATGTTGGCATATAATGTCTCTCGCCTTATCCTGCTCTGCATTTAGACGTAACCATATAGCTTCTAGCAAAGACAAGTTAAAGTTTGGACAATAAGAGTAACCTTCTAAACCAATTATTTGGAATTTAATTCTTGAATAGAACTCCTTTCGTATGATGATAGTGTTTTCATGCATATATATATATATTATTAAAACGATGCGTTTCGTTCTTACATTTAATAAACCCAGACGTAAGACTATTTTCAGTATACCTTTGCATCGGCTGACATTATTATTTTGCTTTAAAAAATTACTAAAAAATTCATGAATAATCTGATTATAGAAAAATTAAAATATTTTCTAAAACTTAATTAACCTTTAATATTTATTTTGGTATAATATCTTTCTAAAATTTATAAATTAAAATAATATCATTTAAAATTAATGAATTCATTATTTTAATTATTTTTTGTCAGTTAATTGCTATCATGGAGTAAGTTGATTGCTATCATGGAGTAAATATGATACGCCAATGGGAATAAAATTATTTCAATTTAAAAAGTTTAAGAAGTAAGTTGATGTTTTTGAAATATTTTAGAGAATTTTTTTTTTTTACTTTCAATTTTACAACATGTCACTTTGATTGATATATAGAATCTAACTTATTATGAACTGACTTATTATGTATAAATTTCGATAATACATCATCAGTTAATTAATAAAAAATAAAAAATTTATTAATTTTAAAATAATATTATTTTAATTTATAAATTAAAAAAAATATTACATTAAAATAAATATTTCTTAAAATTTCAGGATGCACTGCACATTTGGAGGAAAAAAAAGTGAAATCCCTTGCATCTTATAAAATCAGCCAGCGCCGGATTGAAAATACATAACTCAAAATGATTGGCATTCTAATGAACTCTGAATCTTGATTGAAAAGGTACCAATCCAACAACAAATCCAAGCAATCTACTGGCTTCATGCTCAGCACCAGCTTCTTCCACGCTGTTTCTTCTCCGGTAGAAGCCGAACAAAATGTGGCAATCATCTTTTCTCTGATTTTACTAATGGAAATCCCCATAATCTTGTTAGTATGGCGGGTGTGGGCTCTGCGGTTCTCTTTACCCGTATCCGTCCCTTCTCCTACAGTGACTGGAAGTCCATCAAGAGGTACAAACCAAAATTCCATCAAATTTCATTGTCATTTTGTTATGATTCATGTGATATAAATCTCTTTATCAAATTATGAAGGTTTCTTTCTGCCAAATGTCCGCTTATTCGTGCATATGGCGCAATTCGATTCGATCCGATGGCTCAAATATCCTCTGAATGGGAGTCTTTTGGTTCTTTTTACTTCTTTGTTCCTCAGGTTAAGCAATTTCTTGCTTTTCTCTGTTTGTTTTTAGTTATAAGACATCATGCCGAACTATAAAATGACAGGTCGAGTTTGATGAGCTTGAAGGAAGTTCGATGCTTGCTGCTACTATTGCCTGGGACAATGTCCTCTCTTGGACTTGGGGACAGGCTATTGATGTTCTTCAACTTACCATGAGTCAGGTCTTCTACTATTCAATCTGTTAATTGGATATAGAGAGCTTAGTTGATACTGCAGAACATTTTGTTTTATGCATTTCTTTTGCCCTTGCAGATTTCTTCTAATATTGTGGTCTTATCTAAAGAAGTTGCTAGAACATTCATTTTGAGCAATAATCACATTCCCAATAAGAGTTACTGGGATCTTGCTGTGAAGAGAGCTTTGCAGATAATCAACAGAAGTAGCTCCCCGCTCACTAAGGTATTATACTGTATGCAGTTTTGAAGGATATATCTATAATTATCAGGTTTCAGTTCCTTCTTCTGAGTTGATAATAATAGTATTGATGGTTTGTAAAGTTTATTTTTGACCTATCAATTTTTAACTTCACACTTAGGTGGTACTTGCACGTAGCAGCAAAGTTGTGACTGCTACTGACATTGATCCTATAGCATGGCTGGCCTGTCTACAGGTGCTTTTATCCTTACAATTTGTTTATTGAATCTTGCCCCTGATGAGTAATTATTGAAAGATCCAAGATTTACTTCCAGATTGAAGGAGAAAATGCTTATCAATTTTGTCTTCAGCCACCTAGTGCTCCAGCATTTATTGGGAACACGGCAAGTGGATAATTATTCTTTTATTCCTGATAAATTACTCCCTACTGCATTTCAGTGTGCTTTTCCTCTTTCTTGCAAATTTTCAAAGACTTGCCTACTGAAATTTCATTTTCATGTTCTGATATATGGACTACAAATTGTCGTCAAATAAATTAATTGCCTAAAAGTTTTATCTTTAGATTTCTCAAATGTTGTTGACCAATTAAATGTCTACTTGTTTTTAAGTTATAAATTTGCATGCACAATGAAGATAAGCTGGCTTCATACTAGTTTTGACTTGTAGAAACTTTATGAATAGCCAGAGCAACTATTTCACAGAAAATGGCTCGGAGTTAGTAGTGAGGCATTGGCGGGAACCCGTGCCAGAGGTGGATCAAAGGCTCTAGATCTTCAAATAGAACTTGATTTACTTTCCAGGTTTATTTGGTGCTTTGCACATAACAATGATTAAGTTCTTTTTTCTGTAAACAATTTGAAATGCTTCCAAGGCCAACTAACAGCTGATCTGCATATTATTATGCTTTGTCATTTCATTTGCAGCCCAAAAGACCATCTTGAGTTCACCATAGTGCGAGACAGCATAAGAAGAAAATTAGAGGCAAGTTTTTTTCTTCTATTACCCTCAATGATATAATATATTTAATCTTTCAAAGATCTATGTCATAATGACCATGATCATAATGAGATAATTCTAATTGATCATGCTTATTATCAAGGATTCTTCTCCTGGCCTAATTCAACAGAGACCCTTCCTGGGGATACTTGTAGTAGCTAGTATTGACATGAAGGAAAAAAAGCACGGTACAATTCTTACTCCATTTACTTTGCAGGCAGTGTGTGATAGAATAGTGATTGAGCCTAACAAAGCAATACGAAAGTTTCGAAGAGTTCAACATCTGTACTCTCAGTTGGCAGGAAAACTACGAAGTGAAGATGATGAGGTACAATAACACAAATATATCTCCAACAAATAAATTTCCCTTTTATTACATAGAGGGCAAATATTTTAATTTTGTTTCAGTTATATATTGTTGTGGTTGCTGTTAAGCCTTCTGATCTTGATTTTGCATGAATGTTAGTTTGCTCCCATCTGGTGATTTTGAAGAGAGTTTATGTTGAGCAACTGTTTCCTACACATGTTTCCCATTTCATTTAAAAATTTCTTACTATGCTTGTATTTGTTTTGCAGTTTGATATCTTGTCTTCTCTTCACCCAACTCCAGCAGTTTGTGGATTTCCAACAGAAGAGGCACGACTTTTAATTGCAGAAACTGGTATTTACATGCATCCAGTTTGTAACAGATCATTAGACTCATTCTTTTATAATGAAATTTACAATTCTTATTGGCATGTAAAATCCTCTCTGCTCTTTAGTTTGCTAAGGGACTTTAACTAACCAGTGTTGGTGGATTATCTAATTCTTTGATTTGGTTGGTTATCTTGTAACATTCTATATATTTTCAGAAGTATTTGATCGAGGTATGTACGCTGGGCCTGTTGGTTGGTTTGGAGGAGGAGAAAGTGAATTTGCTGTTGGCATCAGGTCAGCATTGGTAGAACAGGTAGGCTATGTTCCACATTGACAGCCATTTTCATTAAATGTGGACCTATTTGTTGAAATGGGAGATATTGTAACTGCATTCAGAAAACAGTTTGCCAAATTGTATAGTGGTTACTATTTGAATTGTAGGGTCTTGGTGCACTGATCTATGCTGGGACAGGGATTGTAGAAGGAAGCAGTCCATCTTCAGAGTGGGATGAACTAGAACTGAAAACATCACAGGTTATCCATGCCTAATACAAATCTTTGTGTCACACATACAAGAGGACATTTCACAAACAGTTGCTAAAATTTCCTTTTTTCTTTTTTCTTTTTAATAATTGTTTTGGACAGTTCACCAAGTTGCTTAAACTTGATGTCCCATCAAGGCAAAAAATTGAAAATCTGGGGAGAACCAATTAACTGGGTTAGTGTTCTCGGCAAGAACTAATCATTTGGATTATCTTTAGAAGATTGTACTGGTATGCTCTTTTCCTTTATGGTTTAAACAAATATTGAGCTGATGAATTGGCAGATATGCTTTGTTATGTCGTGTTTTGAGAAGACCAGATTAAAGAGCAGATTTTCTAACTCCAAAGCTCCCCGAGATAAATTAGCATTCATTGAAGTCAGCAGCTTGGCCCCCATTTTTTTCCCTCAAATTATTTGCAGTGCACGTGAGGATTCACTTTGAGGTTTCTGATCCTAGGTGCAGGTCCTATGGATTTTGGAGACTGATTGAAGAAGCTTAACTGACCGTCACGAAATAGCAGCAGTGAGTGAGCCATCTCAACGGGCAATATTCTTTCTTCAAACAGCCAATTTGTTTACAGATTGTTTTATCCTTACAATATATGTATACAGTAATAAATGTCTCTCTTTAAATGTTTAGAGAACTTGAGTGTCCTTAAATTTAAAGCAAGATTAGACATTTCCATAATGTATTTCCTTATATTTCCTTTACCTGTATACCTCGTAGAGATGAATTTTGATAAGATTGTAATTATTTCAGCCTTTTCATTCTTAGCAAATCTCTTCTCAAGGTCCTCAAGGAAAACCTTAACTGTTTCCACCTGATCGATGTTGTGCCCCTAAAAGCTTCGAGAATGGTATGCTTAATGATCATAAGACTTATGCGATTAGAAATTTTTCACTTTTTCATCTCCCTCTTTTGTTCAGAGGTACTCTTATCGGTAAGATCAGCAGGTCTAGGTTCCTTTAGTGCAAGATCTAGGTCCATGATTCCGAGAGTGATCAATGCACTTTCTTGCCATGCCTTAAAATTCGTGCCAGTCAGCATAAGAATGGAGTTGATACTAGCAGTAATATTAGCAGCAGGAGCAGAAACTAAATTTAGAACAAAACATATAAAATAAATTCACATAAGTATCATAATAATACCAAAATTGAAGAACAAATTTAAATACAGTTAAATCCCATATTAAGACATCTGACACTTTATTAACATTTTATCTTTGGACAAAATATTAACTTGTAAGTGATATCTTGATGTAGCAATTAAACACAAATAATAAAATAACATGTCAAATAATAATTCTTTCTTTGGGCCGATTTATTATTCACATGTAAGAATAAATAATCATAACGTGCTAATTGCCACAAATGTATATGTAATTATATTAAACATTAACTTTCCTTTGGGCCAATTAATATTTATGTAATCACATACAAACAACCAATTATATATGTTGAAATAAATCAATTGATTTCCATTTAAATCATCAAGAAAATAAAATTTATAGCGGAAGCGTACTTGAATTCATTGTTTTAATTGAATTACCAAAATATTGTGGCTTATGATCTTCTAAATTGATAGGTAAGAAAGAAATTTGTCTTCTATCAATGGAAATAGAAAGACAACTTCCTATCTCTATAATTTGAAAATCATAATCCTTTTATATGAAAAAGGTTTTCTTTTATTTCTAATTTAGTCTATCATAAAATTAAAAATTATAAAAGAGTATCTATACATTTAATCCATACTTATAATATTATTATTATGACACACTTTACTTTCTATTAAATTAGATCATTTTAATATTTAGACCAAAACTTTTAAATGATAGTTATGACATATAATTATTATAATCTTAATATATATATATATATTTGTCCATAAATCCTAACCTTTCTTACTATGCTTGTATTTGTTTTGCAGTTTGATATCTTGTCTTCTCTTCACCCAACTCCAGCAGTTTGTGGATTGCCAACAGAAGAGGCACGACTTTTAATTGCAGAAACTGGTATTTACATGCATCCAGTTTGTAACATATTTCGATGGAACTGACTTATGAGCATCTCATACCTAAATGACCGGTTACAGATCATTAGACTCATTCTTTTATAATGAAATTTACAATTCTTATTGGCATGTAAAATCCTCTCTGCTCTTTAGTTTGCTAAGGAACTTTAACTAACCAGTGCTGGTGGATTATCTAATTCTTTGGTTTGGTTGGTTATCTTGTAACATTCTATATATTTTCAGAAGTATTTGATCGAGGTATGTACGCTGGGCCTGTTGGTTGGGTTGGAGGAGGAGAAAGTGAATTTGATGCTGGCATCAGGTCAGCATTGGTAGAACGGGTAGGCTATGTTCCACATTGACAGCCATTTTCAGTAAATGTGGACCTATTTGTTGAAATGGGAGATATTGTAACTGCATTCAGAAGTCAGTTTGCCAAATTGTATAGTGGTTACTATTTGAATTGTAGGGTCTTGGTGCACGAATCTATGCTGGGACAGGGATTGTAGAAGGAAGCAGTCCATCTTCAGAGTGGGATGAACTAGAACTGAAAACATCACAGGTTATCCATGCCTAATACAAATCTTTGTGTCACACATACAAGAGGACATTTCACAAACAGTCGCTAAAATTTCCTTTTTCTTTTTAATAATTGTTTTGGACAGTTCACCAAGTTGCTTAAACTCGAGGCCCCATCAAGGCAAAAAATTGAAAATCGGGGGGGAACCAATTAACTGTGTTAGTGTTCTCGGCAAGAGCTAATCATTTGGATTATCTTTAGAAGATTGTACTGGTATGCTCTTTTCCTTTATGGTTTAAACAAATATTGAGCTGATGAATTGGCAGATATGCTTTGTTATGTCGTGTTTTGAGAAGACCAGATTAAAGAGCAGATTTTCTAACTCCAAAGCTCCCCGAGATAAATTAGCATTCATTTGAAGTCAGCAGCTTGGCCCCCATTTTTTCCCTCAAATTATTTGCAGTGCACGTGAGGATTCACTTTGAGGTTTCTGATCCCAGGTGTAGGTCCGATGGATTTTGGAGACTGATTGAAGAAGCTTAACGGACAGTCACGAAATAGCAGCAGTGAGTAAGCCATCTCAACGGGCAATATTCTTTCTTCAAACAGCCAATTTGTTTACAGATTGTTTTGTTCTTACAATATACGTATACAGTAATAAATGTCTCTCTTTAAATGTTCAGAGAACTTGAGGAGTTAAACCAGTGAAAAGATTTTCTTTCTTTTATTTGGTTGGTGAAAAACATGAAACCATGTGAAACTGTTCTTTATATTATCTAAATGCTTCACTTTCGAATTAGACCGAAGGTTACAGCCAGATGTTACCAACTTAAACAAGACAAATTGACGGTTATACTCTTGGATATGCGGCCGAATTCCAGAATCACATACCGATCTTGTTTCATTAACAAAGAAAGAAATTATCAAATACCTAGGAAGCATCGCTAGCCAACTGGTAAATAGCTTTTCAGGTTATTTATTAGTATAAAAAAATGAAAAATCTTTGAACATTCCGCAATATATCCTGATTCACTACTATATATAGCCCCAACAGCCACATGAAACTTCAAGTCAATCTGAAGCATTAATCAAATTCAAATTCAAACATGGGAAAGGTTTTCATTTTCATTGCCTTTGCCATGATAGTGGCAAGTTTAGCGAATGCAGGAGACCCAGATATCCTGAAGGATTTCTTACTACCTTTTGGGGCCGATCCCACTAACACAAGCAGCCAATTCTTCACATACACAGGATTCAGAGAACTAGTAAATTTGAACATAACAGGCACAACAGCAATAGTAGCAAAAGCATCAATGAAAGAATTTCCAGCCCTGGAAGGACAGAGTGTATCAGTGGCTGCGCTTATATATCCTCCTTCAGGAATAAATCCTCCTCATGTTCATCCAAGATCAGCCGAGCTGTTAATGGTACTCCAAGGAGTTCTTGAAGTGGGGTTTGTCGATACCACCAACAAGCTTTTTGTACAGACTCTTCAGGCTCCTGACATGTTTATCTTCCCGAAAGGTCTTGTCCATTATCAGGTGAACACGAAGGGTGATTCGCCTGCTTATGCTCTTGGGATGTTTGGCAGTGCAAATGCAGGAACTTCTTCTTTGCCAACTTCTGTTTTTGGAAGTGGGATTAGTCCTGATATTCTTGCTAAGGCTTTCAATTCTGATGTTCAGACCATTTCCAAGCTTATTGCAGCAAATACCATCAAAAAGTGAGCATCCATCAATCTCATCAAAGCCAATAAATTGTAATAATGAGAGCCAAAAGCTCATGACAAGATTTAACTTAACAGTAACTTGTCTACTGTTTTCATTATCCATATATTATAAGCCTAATTTTTCAAGTTTAATACATTTCAAAATTAATTAATATATATATACATATGTCTGCTAATTCTTAATTATTAGAAATTTAGAACTCAATTGAATTGTGGATGCTTATTTTGTCATGCCATATTAATTTTATGTGCATATGATAGATGGAGGGGCAAAGATAATAAAAAGAAACTGCCGTAAAAATACTAAAATTCAGCAGGAATGAATAAAAAAATAGTACATAATGAATTAAGAGCCTATATAATAACTAATAACTAAAAAACAATACCTAAACAGAACACTATAAAATAAACCATCAAAGAGCGCCTGGGAGGAGATCTAATGGTAGCAGAAGAGCTAGCACTCGACCCAATTGGAGATAATGGAATACTATAGGAGGAGTTGGAGTTGAAGAGATTTTAGTTACTGAAATCTCAATCTTTTGTCCAGCAAAACAATGGCCAGGAAATCCACATATGAAATAGAAATGGCGAGGCCTTTAAAGGAGAATTGTATCAGAGCCAGTGTTGTAAGTAGCAATGGGAGAAGTTCCATTGCAAGACTCATAATTGTGGCAGCTCCCTTCCTTAACATTGTGATATTGATTGGGATAATTAAACAGAAGAGAGTATCACCAACATGGAAATTCTTAGCGGCAGCCCAACCTTGATAATCAACATGGCCCATACTTGTCCATCCACTAGATTCACCCACTTCATGCACAGCTGCCTTGCAGACTCCATAAGAACACATTATCAAGAATATAGTTGCCATGCTTGTCTTGGAAACCATTCTTGTGCTAGTACGAGAGAGAGAGAGAGAGACCAACTGATTTCTAAAATTGTTGTAAATTTGTGATGATATTTGCTAAAATATCCTTCGGCTATATATAAGGGCTTTGTGGCGGTTGTCTAATTCTAGATGCCGCCCGAAATCCAGTCGCTAAATGTTCAGAGACTAACTCAGAAAACCATTCATGGCACCACAGCTAAATTGTCGCCATAAGATCCACCGTCGCTAAAGATATTTTCAAAACTTTCGCCATAAACTTTAGTCAAAACATTAGAAACAAAGATATTCTACGCTACATTTCTTTGCCATAAATATTTTCAAGGTTGTGACATATTTTGCTAAAATCCATTTTATTTGTTTTTTCTTTAATTTTTTTGTAATAAGTCAAAAGAAAGTATCGTCGCTATTATTTTAGTTTTACTTTCTCCAATTTTATTTACATGATATTAGTGATGGTTTTCTAGTGGCAGAAAAATTTATCCAAATTAATTTAAAAAAACTGTTATTTATAAATGTATATATGTAAACTATATTTATGAACTATCAATATCATTTAATTAATAAATTAATGCTTCAAAATATGATATCATTACATACGGTATATATTAAAATTACTTGAAATCCTAAATAAAATTATTATCATCCTACACATAACTCAAAGCACAGTTAAATTAAAACACAATATTTGAAAATAAAGAAAGTTCAAATAAATAGGGGTGAGCAAAAAAAACCAAAAATAATGGTTAACTATAAAATCGATCTTAAATAAATTTGATTTTTAGCGTTAACCGATCCGATACACTTAGTTACGGTTTTTAATTTTTATATTTTTTTTGTTAATGGTTACGATTTAAGTTTTTAAATATCGGTTAACCGATTCATATATATATATATATATATATATATATATATATATATATATATATATATATATATATATATATATATATATATTTGTTTGTCTTCAATTTTTTCTATTTCTCTTTAAAATTTACATAAAATAATACTTTAAAATATATTTAAAATATATTTTTATTTTTATACCTTAATTTTTTATATTTTTCTATAAAATTTATATAATACTTTAAACTAAATTTATATTATATCATTTTCTTTAATTATATAGTAATATTTATATATAGTATTCGATTAACTTTTATATATGTTATTTTTTTATCATATATTGGTGTTCATATTTTACTTAATAGCATTTAATTATATTTTTTTATATTTTAAAGTTTATGTTATAACATTTAATATTATCAAAAATTTTATAGTAATTTCTAATAAATATCAAATCTATTTTATAATATTAGCTATTAATTTATAGAACATGAATTTTAGCTAGTAAATTATATTTTTTTCGTAATTTTTATATTAAATTATTTTACACATTTGAAATTAAATTTAATTTTGTCTAATTTTTTTTATATAATTTTATGTTATAAAATTTAATGGTTAACCAAAAAATATTGGTTAATCAAATCAAAAAATCGAAATCGATGGACTGTTTAACCGAATGTAATGGACTGGTTAATGGTTAGTGATTTTAAAAAATCGATATTAATGAACTGATTAATTTTTTTGCTCATAATCTGGTTAACCGGCCCATGCTCACCTCTACAAATAAAGTACTAGGTAAGGGAGGAGTGGTGATGTCACTGAAAGGTAGAATCATTACGGCAAATATGGAGTATCAACATGTGGATAAAGACTTTGTGCAGCTGAAAGGCCAACATCACTATCATGTACCGATGCTTTAAGAATAGTATTATGTTGATCAGCTGGTTATGGACACACCAAATGAGGAAATAATGCTCGAATGGTTCATGTGAGAATCTCCTCAACTTTCAACTTCCTCTTTTCTAAAGCATGTCCCATTAGTGTATATATATATATATATATGCATTTCCAGATGCAACAACACATGATGGTTTTCATGTGGACTCCACACATGATGCATAAGACCCAAGTCTATATATTTTTTTTTCATTTTTTTTACCTCATGCTATCTCGTAAAACAACTCAAACTCATCCACAAATGATTTATCTTGCGCTCGCTCTCTTAGAAATTGCACACACCTTGATTAAGGGTGTGCAAAACCGAATCAAAATTGAAAACCAAATAGAATTGAATGGATTTTGGTCTGTTTGATTCGATTATGTTTGCTTTTGGTTCATTCAGTTCTGGATCAAAATAAAGAATTGATTTTATCAGTTCAGTTCTTGAAATTGAAAAATCAAAGGAACTGAAGCGATCGAAATTTTCAAAACTCACTATATATATATATATATATATATATATATATATATATATATATATATATACACACACTTACAGAAATCTGAAATCCCTAATTATCAGAGCCACCTCTCTTCCTGAAATGGTATAAATATCGGATTAGTCGAAAATAGTATTTTTCGATGGTAAATAGTGATACCGGGATAAATAGTACCTTTCGGAGTTAAAAAAATATTTTATTTGATCATTGGAAAGAGTATATCAGCAGGAGGTTGGGATTTAAATTTGAATCAAAAAGAGATCAAATGAGTCTCCAAAAGTTAAAAATATAAAAATTTCATGATTTCGATTCATATAGTGCCCGGATTGATTAATATTTGATTGAAACTTTAAAAATAGTAAATGATCTTTAAAAATTATAAAAATTTTCAATTAGACCCTAGATAATATTTGAAATTATTTGATGATGAAAAATTAATTTTACGATAACACTGAAAATTATCTAATCGGATCAATTTTAGTGAACCGGATCAGAAACGGATTTCGATTGAGCTAAAATTTTTTATAAAGGCTATATTATATATTTTAAGAGTTATGGAACTAATTTTGAATGAATTTGAGCTTGAAAAGAGAGAGAAATAATTTAAAGTACATAAATGAGCTTAAAATCAATTTTGGGTTTGAATTAGGCCCAACCACCTTGGTTGGATCAGTCCAGCCTGAAATTCAAACTATTTAAAGGTCAAAATATTAGAAACCACCAGAAAAATTGTGACGTTTGTGCCTTCTTCTTCTTCTTGAAGCCAAATTCTTTTTATTCCTTTATAACCACCATTTTCTTCATCTCTTTTCTAATCTCTCTCCAAAATCAAGCCTCCTAGATTAATTTTAGCCTCTATCATATTATAACAACCTATAATCTTCAATTTAAGGAGTAGAAGAGAGAGAAATCAATGATTGAAGTTTATGTATAAAAAATAAGGTATGAGAAATCAAGCTCTATAATTTACTTTAAAGGTTTATATAGATAAATTAAAGTATTCAGAGCTCATTTGTGATGTTAGATTTAATTTTAGAGCAAAAAAAATGATGATTTTATACCTTTACATAATTGGCCATTTAGGATTTTTAAAGGAAATGATGATAATTGATGGAGTAGAGCTAAGGAGAGGAAGATTAAAGTGTGAAGAAAGTGAATCTAAGGTAAGTGGATACAACATCCCCTAATTTTTATTGATTTGAGTGTGATTTGTGGTTATGTTTATTATACATGTATGTGATTAGTGCATGAACACTTGAATTAATTGATACAAAAATGGTTAAAAGGATAAAAAAAATAATATTTTGATTGATTTAAATAAAAATAAATAAAAATTAAGGGAAAATCTTACTATGGATGAATGTTAGGCTAGGGAATTTTTCATGATTTTATGATATTTATGTTAATTAAATATGTAATTATGTTGATGAGCATGAGAGTGAATGATTTTAAGTAATTAAATTATTATAAAGATAATTAAAAGGGATTATATTGTAAGAAGCTATATGAATGCTAAGAATAAAATAGGAAATATGCCCAATATCGATGAACGACAAATGCATATTAATAGTGTTTAACATGAGAAGATATAAAAAGTAATAAAAAAACACAAAAAATAATATAGCTAAAGTGACAAAGGACTTAACACTACAAGAAAAACACAAAATAGCGAGGACTGAAATGATGATTTTTCGTCGCTAAATCAGTTTAGAGAGGAAAAAAATTTTGTAACAAAAGTCATCCTAGCTGAGTCATCACTAATTTGTGCGAGGACTAAGTCCTCACTAATTTAGCGAGGATATCAACCCTTGCTAATTTTTGCGAGGAATTATCCCTCGCTAATTTTGCGAGGACTTAGCCCTCGCTAATTTTGCAAGGACTAAATCCTCGCAAAATGTAGCGAGGATTAAATCCTCGCAAAAGTTATGCAGAAGTTCTCCCCCGAATGTCCACGTTCCAATGCATGCCATGTCTCAACTATCAACTGGCTTCATTATCAAGTCAGTTTAATATTGTAGGGGCCAATTTGTTAAAACACCTAAAGTTGAGCAGCAAAAATTTTTGAATTCCTTAGGAGGAAATAAACCTCACAACAACATCAACATTCACAATGAAAACTGAGTAAAAGCATGAATATAGCCAATTTACTCTACTTGTCTGCTAGCAGATTGCAAGCTTAGATTCTAAAAGGAATTTGAAAAAAAGGGAGAGTGATGCATACCTTTGTAGTTCTAGAATGGCGCCAGGTCTGTTTAGATACTCACAGCCATATGTAGGCAAAGAAAACTTCGGATCTTTATTGCCAACTGAATAAACAGCACCTCAAACTCTCAAAGGTACCTGCATCAAATATTTACAAATATAATTAAGCGTAATAGTTTTTTTTAAGTAAATATAGCAAATATTTAAATTTAAATTCAGAAAGAATATAAAAAGCACATTGATAAATTATACTATATGCTTTTAGAAAAAAAAATTAAACAAGCCTTTTGGTTCAATTTAAACTAAACCATAATCGATCAATTGTTTATTGTCTAACTTTAAAACAAATGTAATTAGTCTCTCTTTGTCATCATTAGGCAATTTGGACATTAGAAAAAGAAATTGTGGCAATAAAAAGAAAATAAATAAAAAGTCATATATTAAATAATATATTATAAAGGTAAATGGTTTTTCTGGGTGCATGATTGCTTCCAACACTATTAAAAGCAAGGGCGAACAAAGGTTATCATTCATATTATAATTAGTAATATTTAGTTATAAATTGATGCAAGACTATAAAAATAAGAACTATGTTTTAAACAAAGATTAAAATAAATATTAAATTAAATTAATTCGAAATTGATAATGGCAATGATATAATCCAATTGAGAATTCAAAGATATAATGATTGAATAAAACACAATTGAAGAAACCTTCCAAAGCCACTATACATTTAATAGAATAATAAGACCACTTTATTTATTTATTTTTAATAGACAATACTTAAACTTAAATTGAATTTCATGTATACCTAAAAAACAATTCAGGTTATGTTATCATATAGTTTATGATAATATTAAAAAGCTATCAAGTTATGAATTTCTCAAGCAAATCAATCATAAAGCTATCAAGTTGTAATGGAAATCAATCTTATTTCCAACTTTTGCATGAGGTAAGATCATATATGTTTGTCCTTGGATCAATATGGCTTACCTAATACTCATTCCACAAAAGTAGAGTTTGTAACAAAAAAGGCCTGAACTATGAGTCCACCAAGCATAAGAAATCTGGAGCTTTGTTCATTTAAGGAAACAGCAGCCTGTATCACAAGGTATCAATTGAAAATCTCCAATTTCAAAAATAAACTACATAAACGCCACATGGGAATGCACATACCAGGTAAATGCTATTGGAACATCTTCTGGTATTGCTTTCTCTCTTGACCACGCCTATCATTAATCTGCGAGAAGTTGAATTGTTTATTACATATCATAAGCATTTAATGCTATAAGATGTCACAGTAATGGTTTAACATGCCAACCTTCTTTCTAGCAGCTGCAAGTTCTTTTTTTATTCCGGCTGAAGAGCATATAAAACATAAGCCATCAGTCAGTTTCAGCTAATTCAAGTGTATAAACGATCAGCCACCTAATGAATTTCTTTAACTTTATCTAAACTATTCAAGCATCCAACATATTTAATTTTTGAAATTGTTAAGATATAACTAACCATCATTCGGCTCCAACTGCAATGCCTTCTTGAAGCTTTCAACAGCAGCATCAATGTCGTTAAGAAGCAGGTGTGCCTATAGCACCCAGAAGAAGCATAACAATTAGCTGCACTTGCACACTATTCAGTAGATAACTACCAGATCAAACATGTACAGTAGCTCTTCTAGACATTAAAATCCTTGTGGACAAAGGACTTAATTAAATGAAAAAAATGAAAATTTAAAAAATAAATTGAAATTTTACAAAGCATTGAGGAAAAAGGATAAAATGATAATTTAATTGTTCTGAAAACTAAATCGTAGTTCCATAAAAGTATACCAAATTAAAAATATAAGATATAAATCCAATGATAATTTTATGAATAAACGTGAACTAAAGGAATAAAATTATAAAGCAACGAAGTTCAAGGACTAAATAAAAATTTTATCTTGTATATAAGTTGAAGTGTGAAAGAGAAAAAAAATACTGGTAAATGTAAATGAAAAATGTAAAAAAAAAAGTAAAAATGAAGTTTAGAATGCAAAAAGGATTTAATTGAAAAGAAATAAAAAATTTAGGGGTAAAACGGTAATTTTTTTAAATATTGAATTTAAAGAGCAAAAGTGATAAAGAAATAATAAGAAAGGGTAAAATGATAATTTAGCGAACAAACAACCTAAAAATGAACTTTTATGAATTGAAGGACTAAAATAAAATTTTGCGTGAAAAGTTAAAATAAGGACCAAACAAAAATTTGTATGCCAATAAATGAATGTAAAATGAAAATAAGTAAATTAGTGGAAATTTTATAATTGATGTGCAAAAAGGATAATTTTGCAATAAAATAAAAAATTAAGGATTAAACTGAAAGGTATATCAAGTAATGGTATTAGTTTCATATGGAAATTATAAAAATATTTTTGAAAATAAAATTGTTGAATTATAGTGAATAATTCATAAATGAGTGAAAATAATGAATTATAATGAGATAATTCATAAAATATGTAAAAGTGATAGAAAAATCAATCAATACGTGAACGAAGATGTAAAAGTAGGTGAAAGTGTTAAAAATGTGAAAGTGAATTTAAGAAAAGTAAATCACTTATGAAATAGGTGAGAATGATAAACATGCCAAGTGAAAAGTCAGATGTGTAATATAATAAAAGATCTAAATAAACTATGTACTGAATTGAAAAAAATAACTAAATGAACAATGTACTGAAATGATGAAAAAAGCATTAAATGAACAATGTACTGAAATGACAAGGAAAGCATTTTACAGACAGTGTACTGAACTGCAAAAGTAAATTAAAATGTTAAAAATATGAGAAAAATTATGAAATGAGCAAGAATATTGCCCTTAGTAGTGGTCTAGCAGTTTAATCTAGCTTAAGATATAATCATATGGACACTTATATCGTGGTACAAGTTATGATGACTTATTTTGCTATGGTAGGATCGTAATGATCATCCATAGTATCTGTTCTGACTGATCTGCTCTATTCTGATCTGAGGTAGATTGATTTTTTGGGATCATCCCCTACTGTACTATATTGTTGTGGGCCATAGAATCCACATCCAGTATATTCGGTCTGAAAATTTTTGCCCGGGATATACTAGGGGCATAACGATAATAATGATATAAAAGTTCAAAATGTGAAATGTGAATGGAAATTAAAAAGGAAAAAAAGAAAATGAAAAGTTAAGATCAAAATGATAATTTACCCAATTAATGAATTTAGTGGTCACAAGGGATAAAATAATGAAAATATGTATGAGTGATAAAATAATGAATAAAAAGCTTAAAAGTAATCATTTGTAGTTTTGGTGGACTAAAATGCAATTTGACATGAAAATATTAAAACGAAAATTGATTGATAATTAGTATGCAAAATAATGGATTTAGAATAAGAACAAGTGAACTGATAACAAAATTATAAATAGAATGTAAATGACAATTTTGGAAATAAGTGAAAAATTAAGGAATCTGTATATAATTCGTCATAAAGTGGTGCAATTGTAGTAAAATGATAAACTACATGTCAAATAAATAAATTAGTGTAAACAAATTATAAAAAAAAAAAAGCACAATTGTACTTTAATGAAAGTGTAAGGACTAAATTATAATTTAGTAAATAGAATGTAAATTGAAAAATAAAATTATGAATGAACCCAATTATATGGTAAGATAGGGATCAACAGTAAAATTATGGCACTTAAGTGAAAATATGAACTAAATCAAAATTGTTCATGCCATAATATGTATTAAAAATGAAAGAAAGGAAAAATAAAACCTTAAGAGCATATGTGACTGAAATAAGAAGATTCCTTTTAAAATAAGTAATTGGGTAAATGCTTAAAGATCTGGATAAACAAATGTATATCTAAATGATCAAATTATTGTATAAGAAATAATAGAAAGAAGATAATTACCAAGCGGAACCGAAATGTGAGTAATATATTTGTACGAAGTGAAAATAATCGGTAGTAAAATGTAAAATGATAACAAAAATAGTATATTAAAAACCAAAATTTATAAACTGCATAATGAGCGGTAAATGAAATGTATAAATAAGATCAGTTAATAATATTAAAAAGATTAATTATAACCGAAAGTTAATATGATAAATAACTGAAAGATAAGCATAAAAATAAAAATGATAATTGTATCATACTGAATGATGGAACAATTTTTCATGATTGAATGTGTGTGTATGATTGTATGATACACATTAAAATGATAAAATGAATAGTTAATATTAAATAATGCTCATGGAAGCATGCATGTGTGTATGTATGTGCATATGCATGCAAGTATGTGTTTGTGTGAATAATAATGTTTGTGGAAAGTTTGGGATATGTATCCACCACTAAGCATTTCGATGCCCAGATAATATTTTGTTGACTGCGCGCATATTTGAAAGATAGGAGTTGGTTGCCGATGCTACAATGCTGACCAAATTCAAAGAGAAATTCAATGATGATTATTGGTATGGCATGTATATATGTGTATATGAAAGGTATCGAATATAATCTATACTTATGTTATATTATTTTATTAGAATCGTTTATCTGATGGATCTGTTATGTCACGAATGTACTTATGATTTAAGAAAAAAAAATTCTAGCAGACTATTTAGTATTGTTATTTTTGTCATCGTCTTTCTGTTGTGACATTCGATCATTGTACGTTGGGTACAGTCTGTTGTGACATTCGATCATTGTACGTTGGGTACAGTGATATAAGAGTGTTACACTTCCTGTCTCCCCTTCTTCGATTCATCTTTGGTTCCTCTTCTTCGACTCTTCCTACAGTTATGCAACAATGGTTAGTATCTTCCTACTCTGATCTTAATTTAATCTTTCCTGTCCTGTCCTTCTTGTTCTACGTTTCTTCTTCAATTCTTCTTTGCTGTATTAACTATGTCTCTCTCTTAATCTTTTCTTTCTTCTTTGCTAATTTGAGCTAATTAAGAGATATACCGAAATTAGGAAATTGGATTTTACTTCTTTTATGGATATGAATACTGATTAATATGAGTTGAACGACAAAAGAAATAAAATGATGATGTATTTCGTATGAATTCGCATAAATCGTTTGGGTTGATTGGCTTTTACATTGAATGTATTCTTCAAATCAAATGAGTAAGAAGCCAATTGTGTGAAGAGTGTCTAACATTCTTACGCGGAGTGTTCTGAACAGTAAATAAACTTTTTATTCAAAAATCTTTAGTTTTTTTCAGTCCTAACACTTTGTTCAAATTAAAAACACGGTCTCTTTGATTTTTGATGTTTCTTAAAATCAATTTCAAGACAAGAACTTGGCATTGCTTTCCATTATTGGGAGAGATAAATCTGAAGTATCGGATTATATTCTTGATAAAAGTTTGAAAAAAAATGCAAGGCTAGAATAGAAGGGTTTTTTTTTTTTTAATCTAAAGCTGGTATGGAAATATTATTGAAGATGGTTTCTCAAGCTATCCCAAATCATACACTTGGTTTATATTTGGTAAAAAGTAATATAATAAATTAAGAAATATAATATAATGTAATAATAATTATTTTACTATACATTACTAATGTAATTTAAATACAAATACATTTATATGTTTGGTTGTTTATATATATAGATATATATTGAAATATAAATATATTTATAATCATCAATTAATTTTTTATGTGATTGTGTACCAAATAGCTATGTCTCTTGAGTTAGAATGACCCAAGGTATCAGCAATAAGCAGAGAATATAAACCAGGAGGAGCCTAAGCAAAAGTATGAGCACCCAAGGGATAACGAAAACCAAGGCCAGCTAGCCCCGATCAGCGGACATGTTGCCTTCGCGGTAAGTGTGCACGATAAAAACATCCCAGTCTATAAGAAGGAAATCTTTGATAGCACGGAGCCGTTCCACTTTTGACAATGTTTACATATGTCTTCCACAATCCTTCTAAGATTGAACTTCATGAACACATTGTAAAGTAGACTATATATATTGTAAAAACTTAGTTATATTCATCGTTGAGTTCATGAACACATTGTAAAGTAGACTAGATAGTTATTCTAAATTTTGAAAAGCATCTATATTTGCTTAAGACAGCTCCTGTTAAATAGAATTTACATCAAGTCTTAAGAAAAGAGTAAAAATTAGATGATTTAGTTATTTTTTGAAAATGGCTCTGCCAAAGTTTTATAATAAGGGAAGTTAATTAGTTCTTACAAAAAAATTAATATTTATTTTTTTATTTGCAAATTTTCAAAAAATGCATTTGAATGATAGTATTGATACAGTAAAATATTCTACACTTCATTTCTTTTGTATTATTTTTTCAAAGTTTAATTGAATTTATTTAATTATTATTCGTTTATATGGATGCAGATTTAAGAGGTTGAATTTGCGAGAAGAATGCATTCAAAATTATTTTGTATTAATTTAAATTCATGCCTTTTTTTTAATTATTGGTTGTATTTATTTTTAATGTATATTTTTAAGTGTAATTTTTAAGTTATGTTCTATGTATTTTTAATGTGTATTTACTTATTATGAAAAAAATTCATGTATACTAATTGGTTTAATTTTGTTGGATATATGGACATATTTAGGTTAAAAGTTCAATTAAAAAAAGTCCATATATGATCCATAATTGATTGAATCGAACTGAAACGACTGAAATTATTTCGGTACCTTCTGTTTTTGGTTCTATAAACTTTGGTTTCAATTTGATTCTCATATTTTTCAAACTTTGATCCTCAATTCTTTTGGTTTAGTCCAAAATCGAATCGAACCGACCATTTGCACACCCCTAACCTCGATTATAAAATGTCAACAAGCATAGCAAGGAGAACGACTCAAAATTTACGAACATTAACTACTTAAATACGTGTGGAAGCTAAAAACTTTTAAATTCCATTATGCTTCGCATAGGTCTTTCAATCATAATTTACATCCACAAACGTTATTTTTAGATTCACATGTGAATTCTCCAAAGAAATATAGGACACAATATTAAAATTTTAAAACATGATGATCAAATGCAGAAATTTATAATAATTCAGTGACTTGATGATATATTTTTCTAAAAAAGACATGTAGGCTTTATTTTGATTGGACATATATTTGAGTATGCTCGTCAAAATATTCAAAGTTTTAAATTTAATATAAGTGATTAAAAAATAATGCTTCAATATTAAATTTTTTAAGTAAAAAATTTAAAAAAAAAGTAATTTAAGGATCTAAAAATATGTTTTTTCATAAATAATAGGAGTAGATATCTAACTGGTTTTTCGATGCTGTTATAGGATATAAATCTGAGCCTATTTTAACAGAATCGGGCTGGGCTTGCCTGTGCTGCGCAAAAGTTTGAGCTTTTTAGGTTTTAAAATAGTGTCATGCAGTGATGAATATGGACTGGTTAACCGGTTCATTAACAATTTTTTTAAATCAGTCCATTACTATCGGTCAACCGTTATATCAATTTCGATTTTTAACTCGATTTTTCAGATCGGTTTATCAGTTAACCACTAAAAAATTTTAATATATAAATTTATTAAATTATACAATTTATAATATTATTTTTAATAGTTAAAAATGCTTTAAAAATGAAAAAAAAACTTTAATTTTTGATATTAAAAATGAAAAAAAATACTTTAATTTTGCATCGTGGTAATGCTAAATATTTTACATCGACTTATTATAAAAATAAATTATCTTGTAAATTAATTTTTGATATTAAATTAGAATAAAATTTATTATTTTTTTTTAAATAATATCAGAGCCACCAGTCATGTAATGTTGAATTATCCACAAATTTTTAGAATTGTAAACTTTATACTTCAAAATTATTTTTATATATTCATTTTAAAAGCAAATAGTGTGTTTAGTATCTCATACATAGACTAATTATAAAAATATATTACTTTGGTTTGTTGTTTATATAAGAGAAGAAGCCGATGATGAGTTTTAAGAATAAGAAGCATTAGTCGTCCACATCCACAAACCAACCACCTCAACCAGTTTGCTTGTATTGTAAAACTCTATTGAATAATAAAAGGTTTATCAAATTGTCAACATGTTCACGTTGACGTATACCAATTAAATCATTGTGTTTTTATTTTAGTTGAAGAATATTATCTAATATCCATCATCAATAATTTGGCCTAAATTGAGATCAGGGAACATATGTTTGGTATAGTTAGGTGGTCAGTGTCAAGAGTAGGGATGATCACGGGGCGGGGCCAGGGAATGCTCCCCCACTCCCTCCTCCGCCAGTGGCGAGGATTCCCCGCCCCCACCACCAATATTGGGGGAAGAATTCCCCCCGTCTCCGCCCACGGGGATCCCCGTCCCCATTTTTTTTTTAAATATAATATTTTATTAATAATTAAAATTAAAATATAATATTTAATAAATAAAAAATTTAAAATCAATAATAATTTAAAACTTAATAATTATAAAATTATATTATATTTTAATTATTTATAAAATATTATATTTAATATATATATATATATATTTTTTTTTTGCAGGGCGGGGATCCCATTCCCCGTCCCCGTCCCCGATTTTAGGACGGAGAATTTTTTCCCCCCGCCTCCGTCCCCGCGGGGGGAAATTTCGGGGATTCCCCGCCCCGAACGGGGCTGATCCCCGCCGGGGCCGGAGAATTCCCGCCCCGTGATCATCCCTAGTCAAGAGGGATATGAAAAATCCTGCTTCATTGTTTCATTTGCAATTAACTACACAATTAGAGTTTACTAATATTGGTGGGAAAAATCAATAACATTTGACTTGTGATGCTGAAATTTTCTTTACAAGTATTAGATTTTGAGTCCAATTAATTTAATTGATGTTTAATGAATTTCGCTTCTTATTATCGAACTTAAATTTGGAGGTAAAAAAAGTAAACAACTATATTTTATTTCAACTGAAATAATTAAAAAATCAATTAAAATACTGATATGATATATTGCGTAAAATAAAAATCTCATTAAGTTTCTATGTTATCACTTGAAAATTCCATGGATAAGAGTTTCAAGATGTAGTTATCTATCTCTGGTTGCATGCTAGAACCATATTTTGGTATTCATAAATTTATGAACAGTTAACTAACGAATACTTAGTTAAAAAGATAAAAAATTTTGTTAGTTTAATCAATAATTTTGAATTCGAAAATTAAAAATACAGTTATATTAAATATTTGATAGTAAAATTTTATAAAATTTTTGTAATTTTTTATTTGATTAAAAATTAACGTAAATATGATATAATTTTATAATATAATAAAAAAAATATGAACCGTTAGTTATCGAGTTAACCTTTAAAATATAATAACCGAAAGTTTCTCTCTCTCGTACCACCATTCTCGTTCATTGTCATATCAAAATATCGTCAAATCAAATTTCTCTCTCGTACATGCTTTGCTCTCTTCTTCATATCTTTATTTTTTACATATTCACATGAAGGGCATACACTCTCTCTCAAACCAAAAAAAATAACAACATAACCTCATCCTCTTTCCCTTCACTCTTATTTTCTTAAACTTAATTCAATTTTTTCTTGATAATCTATAAATTTAACAAGCCTTCTGTGACCTGTCTATGTTAATTATTAAACTCTGATTTGTTCAATTTGATCATTTAAAATTATTTTATTTTATTAAACGTACCAATTTTTAAATTTCAAAACATATGATTTATATATTTTCTATAAAATTCTTATGTATGCACTAGATAATTAATAAAGTGAAAGTATATAATTGATAAGACAATATTTTAGTAAATTAATAAAATAATTTTATATAATTAATACTATATCTGATTCTTTTTTAAACCTTTTGAATTTTTTTTTTGTTTTGTTTTAAGTATCATTTTTCAGGATTGAATGAGTAATTCAATGTATTTTTCAGAATTTAAAAAAGTATTTAATGCATTTTTCTATTTTATATCTATTAAATAATAAAAAATAATATAATCAATTACTAATATTTTTTATAATATTAATTATTTTCTTAATCTAGCGATGCTTAAAGAGTACAGAAGTAGTATTAATTAATATTTTTGGTCTGTGTAACATCTAAAACTGTTGAGTAAAATAGAAAGAGTAGATTAATTTTTAAAAAATTATTTATGTTATTATAAATTAAAAAATTTAATAGTAATAAAAATTACAATAGTTAAGCATTTATGTGTATTTTCTCTACATTGAAAATCGAAATGATATTCGTCCCTCTTAATTTTAGAATTTTTTTGGCAAAAGGTAAGGTATGATCCCTTAATGACAAGATTATATTTTGCATCATTTCACTTCAATTACCTATTTAATCTGGAAGTCATTAGTACCGAGGCGAGTGAGTGCACGCTCTTTGTATTTTTCGTATCCGGAGAAAATGGCATCCGTCGCCTTATGTCTTGAAAATATGTCAGACAAGCTTCAATGCAACCTCAGAAGTCAGAAACTTTGTCAGGCGCGGTTGTAACAATAACACCTTCATTGAGTATACAAGTTTGCTACTCGCTTCTTGTTTTTGACACGTGTAAATTTCCTCTGCAACTTTCTTTCACTTCTTTGTCCCTAGCAACAGTGAGCTTCATAATTGAGCTACGCCATGTGAGACAGTGAAAGTATGATTTGAATTTTATTGGACAACGGCTACTTATTCCTACACAACTTTCCATACCCACTTCCAAAAAAAAAGTCCTCCTTTCGCTCTGCTCATAAAATGTTGGGCAATTTTTATTGTTTAATAAAAAAGAAAACTTTCCCTCTCTTTCTTTCTCTTTATTGAGCTTCAAATCCACTATCATTATTAGTTTAGCCATGGTAATTGTATTTCACAAACCATCATCGCATTCTACAGCCCACAACAACAAGTGTACCCACTATTATTATCATTCACTTTCCTTTTGTTTGGGTTTTTTACTTTTTTTTTTTTCTTGTTTCTTCTCTGGCTTTTATTTGCTTTGCTAGCTAGCATTTGGTGCAGTGGCTTGCTGCACGAAGAAATCCAGATATCTAATTTTGAAGGACAAGTGAAAATGGGGGCGTTTGTTTTGGTTTTTTCGGTACTTTGTGTTGCAATCCTTTTCAGTTCTCGTTCTCTTGCTCTCACCCAGGATGGTAAAATCCCCCACTTAGTTCTTTGTTTTCTTTTTCCTTTCTTTTTACCCCATTGTTTGGCTACTGAGAAAATGGAGGAAAAATGACTGGGAAAGAATGTTGGTTTCTGGTGGCAAGATAGACGTTAAAGCTTAGATCTTTTTGTTTTGCTTATGTTGTTTTGGAATTTTGCAGGTTTAACATTGTTGGAAATCAAAAGCACATTGAATGACAGTAGAAACGTGCTGGGTAACTGGCTAGATACTGATGAGTCTCCTTGCAAATGGGCTGGTATTTCTTGCCATCCTAATGATCAAAGAGTCAGCTCAATGTATGTCCTAAATAAATCCAAAATCTCGTGTCTCCAATTTTACTTCAACTTTCCATATGTGAAGTTTTTTTTCTTTGTTTGGATTATTCAGAAACCTGCCTTACATGCAACTGGGAGGATTTATATCTCCTAGCATTGGTAAACTCAGTAGACTGCATAGGCTGTAAGTTCACTGCCAATTCTCCATTTCTACCTCTTAAACTGACAAATTCATGTAATCGACTATTCATCTCTGACTAAAATTGCTCTTAATGTTATTATTTGTGGTTCGAACAGGGCACTCCACCAAAACAGTTTACATGGAATTATTCCTAATGAAATTACCGATTGTACTGAACTCAGAGCAATGTAAGCAAAATGGGAGGGTTTTTGTGCAGCCATTGAAAGAATCAAGGTTTTGTATCTTTTCTCTCATCTGTAATTGACCGTGTTTTTAGGTACTTGAGAGCTAATTATCTCGAAGGAGGCATTCCTTCAGACATTGGAAAACTATCCCATCTCACTATAATGTAAGATTTCTGATTCAGTTATAGACAATATGTATGTTAAAGTTCTTATATACCGTCATAGTTATCCTTTTTCTCACTCGTGGATGATTTTAATTGCCAACGATTGAATTTAGGGACTTGTCAAGCAATAGGCTTAAAGGTGCTATACCTTCATCTATTGGCCGTCTTACACGTTTGCAACACCTGTAAGTTCATATGAAGTTGTTGCTATTCAATTTGCAAATTCTGAAGTTGAGATTTTATGTCCTGCCAAAGTAGCAAGTGCTTGTTCTAATTCTCTACTCTGTTGCTATTGCTTTAGGAACTTATCTACCAACTTCTTTTCGGGCGAAATCCCAGATTTTGGAGCTCTAAGCAGTTTTGGGAACAACTCGTAAGTGCTCATAATGACACTCGGACTAACTTTAATTAAGTCCATGCTTGGTGATGGTATTCAGTAGTTAGCAATCATATTGACACTAGTGTCCACTGCTGGGCTGTAAAATACATAAATGGATCTATATAATTGACAATTTAGGATGTTAAAATGGGGAAAGAAAATGCTACTGATTATTTTGGCTGACATTCATGATTTTTCGTTGTCCATCCCCTAGGTTTATTGGCAATTTAGATCTTTGTGGTAGACAAGTGCACAAGCCATGCCGAACTTCCATGGGATTTCCTGCAGTGCTACCACATGCTGCAAGTGATGAAGCAGCAGGCAAGTTTCTCATTGCATTTCCGAAACTATGAACTTGCGCATAAAAATTAACACCAGGCATTTTTGCAGTTCCTCCTAAACGATCCTCCCATTACATCAAGGGGGTGCTAATTGGTGTAATGTGCATGATGGCCCTTACACTAGCAGTGCTCCTTACATTCCTCTGGATTTGTTTGCTATCAAGGAAGGAAAGAGCTGCTAAGAAATACACGGAAGTCAAAAAACAAGTTGATCAAGAAGCAAGTAAGTTTAGTGGACCTCAAATTTTGGCTTGTTCTTGTTTCATCTTTTAACATTATTATCTCTAACACTGTTTCCCCAAAAAGGTACAAAGCTTATTACTTTCCATGGTGACCTGCCCTATCCTTCGTGTGAGATCATAGAAAAGCTAGAGGCTCTCGACGAGGAGGATGTTGTAGGATCAGGAGGTTTTGGTACTGTGTATCGGATGGTGATGAATGATTGTGGAACATTTGCTGTCAAAAGGATAGATCGGAGTAGTGAAGGATCCGATCAAGTATTTGAGAGGGAGTTAGAGATTTTGGGTAGCATCAAGCACATAAATTTAGTGAACCTGAGAGGTTACTGCAGGCTTCCTATGTCAAAGCTTCTAATTTATGATTATCTAGCCATGGGGAGTTTAGATGACATTTTGCACGGTATGCTCCATTATTTTTCTCTGTCAAAGCATGAAAAAAACTCAGATATCAGACCAGAGCAGTACAATTTACTTTTGTCCAAGAGCTCCGTTGGTGGATTTTAGTAGTTTCTGTAATAAAGATTGGTGCATGATTGTCTTAGCATATGTTGAATTTTCTTTTTTTTCTTTTCCTTCTATTGGTCATACTCCTTCCAGGACATGGTGAGGAACGGACATTAAATTGGAATGCTCGTGTAAGAATAGCCTTAGGATCTGCCCGGGGGCTTGCATACTTGCACCATGACTGCAGCCCAAAAATAGTTCATCGTGACATAAAATCCAGCAACATTCTTCTCGATGAAAATATAGAGCCACATGTCTCCGACTTTGGTCTTGCCAAACTTCTGGTAGATGAGGATGCCCATGTCACAACTGTTGTTGCTGGCACTTTTGGTTACTTGGCACCAGGTGCATTTTCTTTTCTTTTCTTTTTCTAATTCATCTCCAGAATATTTCGTCCAGATAAACTTTTTTGTATAGCACTTAATCATGTTTTTCATTTTTTTAACTCCATTGTCATAAAGAATGTGAACTGAGTACAAAATTTTGCAGCATGATAGAATGCATTAAAATTCTTGCAAATTTGCTATAACAGGAAAAACTAAGAATAGTTCTTTATAATTGAAACAGAGTATCTGCAAAGTGGGAGAGCCACTGAGAAGTCAGATGTTTATAGCTTTGGAGTTCTGCTGCTAGAGCTGGTGACCGGAAAAAGACCTACAGATCCAGCTTTTGTAAAAAGGGGTTTAAATGTTGTTGGTTGGGTAAGCAGTCAGAGATTTGAATTTTGTTCTATATAGTCGGAGTGTTAGTTCAATATAATACTTGTTTATGCAGATGAACACCCTGTTAAGAGAGAATCGGTTGGAAGACGTAATAGACAGAAGGTGTAGAGATGCAGATATGGAAGCAGTGGAAGCAATTCTTGAAATAGCAGCAAGATGCACTGATGCAAACCCTGATGAGCGGCCTACGATGAATCAGGCATTACAGCTGTTAGAACAAGAAGTGATGTCCCCTTGCCCAACTGATTTCTATGAATCTCATTCAGATTGTTCTTGAATACATCCAACTAGATGTATTTATTACATTCGCCAAAAGATTTTGTGATATGCTTCTTTCCCCTGCTATTTGGGGGCCTTTGTAAATACTTTCCCTGCCAATGTTGGATTGCCATTTTGCCTTGCACCTGTTCAATTAATTTGCATATCATCTTCTCTACTTTACAATGTTAAGGAGCAAAAAGCAACAGAGAATTTTACCAACTCAATCTGTCTCTCCTTTTGGTTCTAGTCTAAAAGTGTACAAAAACTCGAACAGTAACCCCAAATTTGAATTAACTGCGAGCATTTTTGTCTTCTTTAATTTGGTTTATTCGGTTTTTAGCCTAACCGGTTTGATTTTAAAATAAACTTTATCCTATTGGTTTTGTTTCTTTTGGTTGTCAGCAGTTTTTAGAATGGTATCGGTTTGTGTTATTTAAAAAATTAAAAAGAGCAATCAGAAAAAGATCCAATAGTCTAAACCGATTGAATTGAATTGAGCAATTTGATTATCTAGCCTATATGTGGTATTTTTATTCTATTGTTTTGTACTAGAAAATTGAGTTGTGATGTATTTTGAGGGTGACCTTTAGCAAAGTAACTATTATTTTGATGATTTAGTACTATTTTCAAACCAATAAGGCCATAGTACATAGATAAAATGTAATATGTAGGCATAAAATTGAAAATTCTGAAAGGGATGCATTACCTTGAGCATCGGCCTCATCAAATATGGACAAGTCGAATTAGACCAATAATACAATAATTGAATATACTAACACTATAGCTGAGTTGACAAAAAGCTTTAATTAATCAAATTTCTGCAACAGTTTCTACTTTCAATTCCATCTTTCTTGGTTTGGTATAGCAAAAACCCACGAGACATGAGTTGAAATGGCAAAATACCAAACCATCCGGAAATAAGCATCAGCCCCAACGAATATGGACAAGTCGAATGAGTACATTGGTTTTCTTTTCTTTATTTATTTATTTCTACAGATATTCAAGTTTCAAGTCTGAAAATCTAAAGCTTTATTCATATCTTTTTATTTTATTTAATTTGTAACTAACAGATAGTACTTTTCTGGTACCCTATGCCACAATTTGTAGCAATCTCTGATCCATCGGGGATCAACTAGATGGCACTTATTTAGATGACAAGTCCCCCACAGATTTTCTTTGTCTGCAGCATTCTTGGCCACCGCATGTGTGACCGAGGAGTCCAGTTCATTAGCACAAATTGCTCCCATCTTTTTAGCCATATGTTCAAATTGCTTCCTCTTCTCCACCGAGAATTGTATGAATAATATTTTATCTCCTTTAAGAATTTCATGCCGAACCCTTCTAATTACATCCCTCACATCTCTGCACTCTCCTTTTGGATCATCAAAAAATCGGGTGTGAATTTGCTTCAAAAGATTAAGATATGAAACCATAAAGTACTCGTTCTCATCACATTTTTGCTCCACCAGCTCCGCCAAAGATTTAATCTTCGACCCGAAATCAAGAGTCGAAGAAAAGTAATTGTAGCCATTAACTTGAATTAGATTAGCACTATGCATTGGCCACACATCTTTTCTATCATCAAGAATAATAGTTGCCCTTTCTCTCCCCAGCACGACATCAAGACTCTTTCGGTCCGAAGAAAGGCTGTCCTCTTGCGTAATTAGCCTGGAACCCAAGTATTTATTCTCAGGATCTAGCAACTTAATCACTTCCTTTGCGTAAATTTTAGAAGCTAATGTGAAGACGTACATTTCAAACATTGAACTTGCTTCGTGGAGAAATTCATGAACGAAAGGTCTTAACTTTACAATGTTACTCCCTGCAGAAGTGGTTATTGTATCAGCCAGGTATTTCTCGTCGGGCGATAAAGCCGAGATCTGAGATGAGTTAATCAGAGTTTGATCTAAATCAAGAATCAAGATCAATTTGTTCTTGCTCAAGAAATTGTTAGTCTGTAAATCGCGCAATTTGTCAGCTTCAAGTCTGCTTAGCCTTAAACCTTTTGCAATGTACCCAAAAGGCAGGCCGTAATTGTGTTGCAATCTCTTCCCGCAAGAAGTGCAGATTAGCTTCAAGACTGATAGATGTGAACATGAATTTTCCCGATCCATTGTTGCTTCTTCTTCGTTTTTTGGAATCGGAGATTGTGTATTGTTTCTATAGGAAGGTGATAAACAAAGTTGTTCATGCATGTTGTTGTTGTTGCCGTTATTATCATCACACAACAAAGTCATCAACAAAATTATCCGCAGAAGTCAATGTACAGTAAATTTCGCAAGGATCGGCTGCTAACTGAAAACAAATATCTGAGATTAACAAAAATAGAATATTTGGTATTTTTTAGTACTTATAACTTCAGATGAAACAAAAAAAAACAGAAAGAAAAATATATTGGAGAATTAGACTAGAAATGTGGAGAGGTTTTTTTTTCTTCCGTTTTTTTTTCCTTGTTTTTCTAGCTTGATCACATCTCTCTAGTCTTTGCTTTAGTTCCCACCGATGGAACTTCCATTTAGCCAGTAAATAATATGGATAAATTCATTGCTAAGAAAATAATTCAATAAGTGCATACACTAATTTAAAAAAAAAACTACATTTTAATATTAAAAACTTTAATTGCTAAAAAAAGTCTTAATTTAAATAAGTACAAAAAATATAATAATAAAGCAAAGAATTCAGTTAGAACCAGCTAAACTAATTCAAAAATCAATCTCATTAGATATGTTATTCAGTTTTGATATGAAAACATTAGTGCGGTTATTATAACAATTAAAATTTCTAACTTAATTTGAAATAAGTTTCAACAGCATAAAAACGAGAAGCTTTGGAAACTAAATTTGGATGGCAACAAATAAAGAATAATGAGATGTAATAATCAGTTATTAGAAAATATATAAATAAGAGCTTGAGTTAATTTCAAAAAATAAATCAGAGCTTGGGTTTGATATCAAGCGTTGCCATTGAAGACTGTCCCCGGTGCTCTTGGGCGGCTTCTGGTTTTCTTAAAATCAACGGCAATGCATGTCTTCTGGATGATGATAATAGAGTTGGGTCTAAATGTATTTTCGGGGATAAAAAGGGCTGGATCTTTGCTAATGCTTATAAGTGTTCTATTGGTTATTGGGATTCGTTCCCGTGTGAATATTTTGCCATAGCTTTTGCTCTTAATGTTGCTTTCTTTTTTTTTTTCTTTTTTTTATTTTACAGTATATAAATAAAGAATTATTTATAATTTAAACAGTAAATGAAATGATAATTATTTTCTAAAAATCTAATTATTTAAAAAAAAACAAAAATATGCAAAATTACTATCTTATTTTTAGCGTGAAACATGCGATAATAATAAAGTCAATAATGGACGACACCTAAAACGTTTCTATATATATTGGCACCCAATAATTGAATCAAATATCTCAATCCTTTTATTCACTATTGCTATCCTTTTTTTCGAGGTACACATAACATGGGAGAATCATCAACATTATTGTCCAACAAGGAGCTATCCGGCAAAGTGGCCATAATCACCGGTGGTGCCAGCGGAGTTGGTGAGGCGACTGCCCGTCTTTTTGCCGATCATGGAGCTCTTAGGGTGGTTATTGCCGATATCCAAGATGAATTGGGGCAAGAATTGGCAAAATCAATTGGAGCAAACAAGTGTAGCTATGTGCACTGTGATGTTACTAAAGAGGATCAAGTCAAATCATTAGTGGAATGGACAGTCCAAAATGTTGGTCAGCTAGATATAATGTTTAGCAATGCTGGGATCTTAGGAAATTCAGACCAGACCGTTCTCGATCTTGACTTTTCCGCATTTGACCATTTGATGAGTATTAACGCCCGGGGAATGGCCTTGTGCGTCAAATACGCTGGGCGTGCGATGGTGGAAGGGCGCATCAAGGGAAGCATTGTGTGCATGGCAAGCGTGGCTGGTAGTAAAGGCTCGAAGAGAAGAACCGACTATACAATGGGCATGCAGTGGTTGGATTGATGAAATCGGCAAGTCTACAGCTCGGAGGGCACGGGATTAGGGTGAATTCGGTATCACCTTACGGCATGGCGACGCCGATGACATCCCATGCATATGGGAAGAGCGTGGAAGAGTTAGAGAGCATGTATGAACCCAGCATGAGCTTGAAAGGATTTACATTGAAGCCAAGAAATGTAGCTGAGGCTGTTCTGTTTCTTGCTTGTGATGAGTCTATGCTAGTGACAGGGCATGATCTTGTGGTTGATGGGGGATTTAGTACTCAGTGATAGGTCATTTAAGTTGGATTTTGGACTTTGGTTCAATAATGAATATTAGTATATGAATCTATAAATGACCTGGACTGGGCCAATACAAATCCAAATTCAAAATTGCTCTCCACTATCCGGGGACCTAGGGGACCACAAGAATATCCTGCGGATCTTTTTTTCCTTAGAAGTGATGTATAATATTTAATTTATAACTATAAATGTCATTAGAATAAATTTAAGTATGAAATTTTTTGCATTTTTAATAAGGCGTGGTTTATCAAATCAACTTCTGGTTTTTATTAAAACTCTTTTTTAACAGAAAAAAAAAAAGAGATTTAGTTCCAATATCTTTTTCCATACATTTAGTGTGAATTTATGATTACACATTCATTTCATTTAGCTGTAATATACGATTTGAGCTTCATTAATAAATTTGAAAACTTCAGTCAAATAAAGTAACAAGCTCAGACTGAAATTTGATGACTGGACTCTCAGCTGACATGAAAGGGTAGTCAAGAATCGAAAAATGCGGCCAGCAGTGAGAATTGGCTGCAAAGATGGCTGTTGAACTTGAAATAGTTGCCCCTTAGAAATTGCTATAAGGAAGTAGGTGCCCTTTAAGATTTCCTATTAGATTCTTTTATTTTATTATTTTTGGACAATAGAGCCCATCACAAGTTTCTTAGTCATGTCCCCGCTGCAAGTAGCTTTCAAGCTGAGCTAATAATTTATAATTCACAACTTGCAAGTACCAAAATGGAAAACTTAATTGTGCATTATAGACCAATTAACTAAATATAATTCACACTTTCAATATTAATTTTATTAACAAATTTACTAAAACATGATGAGATTGACACAATAGAAATATAATTTAAAATAAAATTACAGCAAACATTACTACAATTTTTTTCAAAATCTAAATTAACATTAATCATTTCCCTGAAAAAATAGGTTGGATTATTTCTAATTCCTTAAGGATCTTTTGCATTTAGAAAACGAATAGTAACGAACAAGAAAAGAAATGATTTACTTTTCCATTACACCAGATTTCTATCAAAACAAGCAAGCTATTATACTATCTTATTTTCTAAAACACACAAGGACTTTTTATGTATATTGAAACATCAAATCTAAGCAAAAACGTTATGTTTGTCAAAATGCTGAGTAGACAATATTATATTATCGTTTTTATTGATGATTTTATGAAATTCAAGTAACCTATATGTTGCATATTTTCATCAAAAATGTTACATACAGATAGTATTTATTGATTTGATATATGAAATAAATTCAGAAATCGGAGGGGTGGGTTTTGTTTGTAGGAAAAATTAGTGGAGACTTGTGTGTTTATCTTTTGATGCCTCCTTATCTATTTGCCCTTTCAGCCTATCCAAACGCCACGCACTTCTCTTTCTCTCTCTGCAGGTTTACTATATGGAAATTTCTTCCACAGCAAAATTATTAAATTAAACCATACATGTACAGTGAAATAGATTTCATAATCTCCAATTGGGAGCAGGAAAATAAGAGAAAAAAAGGAAACAATTTGTATGAAATTAGAAATAATGATGGGCATGCAAGTCACAGCTAATTACCATCTTCATCGACATAGCTATGGTATGTTTCCAAGTTCAACACCTCTAATTTGCTTCTCATCTTCATTACTGGGCAGTCCTCTGTTTCTTGAAAGAAAGAAGATAACATTGCAGAGATCCGTTGGGGGTTTAACTAGTTGTAAAGAAAAGAATGGGTTTGCAGTTAAAGCATCAGGCAATGTGGCGTCACCTTTCTGGGATTCTTGGAAACCACAAAAGTCTTCTTCTTCGCCTTCTTTCAGCGATGTCTTGTGGCCTTCTGCAGCTGCATTTGCGGCAATGGCAGTATTAGGAAAGATGGACCAAATACTTGCGCCAAAAGGAATTTCAATGACAATTGCCCCTTTAGGAGCTGTTTGTGCCGTTCTTTTTGCCGCTCCTTCTTCTCCTGCTGCTCGGGTACTCTTCTCCCTTCTTTCTTTTCTTTATCACCCTTCCTAATTTCAATTTTTCATATGCCTTCTGCGTTTATTATGTCTTTTCGCTGTTCCAATTGACATTGTTAATGGACCGACTATTTTTGTTCTTATTTTGCTATTTCCAATTTATAATTTACAAAATCCCATTCATCTATAATCGACTTGATTGATCGATCAAATTCTCAGATTTAAGTCAGGCAAGTTCTGGAATCCTTGCTATGTTAAAGGGTAGGGATACTACTTGTCCAACTATGCTGATAGGATCAAAGTATCCGACATCCTCAATTGTAAAAAAACAGGACTTTTCTCACTGAAGTCAAATTAGGTCCGAATTTATTTACTTCAACATCAACAATCTTCTTAGCTAGTTTTAGAGATTAATTAGGTCCATAAGTCTATTTTAACAGCACAAATGCGCCAATTCTTAGGCCTGCATTGCTGATATTTGTGATGAAAAAGATGCTATTTCTATGTCTTGGTGTAAAATTGTAGGCAATTAAGCAGTTTAGTTGACAATTTTATCAATCATACGTTCGTGAAATCGATGCCAGGCTTTAATCTGGAGCAATTATGGTTAGAAATTGCTTGTTGATTGAGATAAAATTTTCTGCAGAAGTACAATATGTTCATGGCACAAATTGGTTGTGCAGCCATTGGAGTTGTGGCCTTTGCAATATTGGGTCCAGGTTGGCTTGCTAGAAGCGCTGCTCTTTCTACATCAATTGCTTTCATGATCTATACGCGTTCTCCACACCCTCCAGGTACTAATTCAAGACTCGATCTGAATTTCAAGCTTCAAGAAATTAGATTATAGTTTTATAAATGCGAGTAATTAATAAGAGAAAAGTGTTCAGCTGCAAGCTTGCCACTGCTGTTCATTGATGGAGTTAAGTTACATAGTTTGAATTATTGGTACGCATTGTTTCCCGGGGCAGCAGGATGCGTTCTTCTGTGTTTGATTGTAAGTACCTATCTTTCATATTTCAATATCAGTTCCCTCGGATTTCTGGTTTAATCTAATTTCCCATTCTTCAAATGTTTCAGCAAGAAATTATGTTATATCTGAAGGAAAACGTAAGATTTTAATGCATCGAGTAAAAGTCATTGAAGGGTAATGCTGTTCTTGCTCTGATTTGGAAGATCGTAATTGAAGAACATGGTCGACTCCATTGCCAACACTTTGTTCTTTTCTTTCGTGAAGAGGAAAATGTTAAGCTTTGATTGATCTTGGCTGGAGTTTGGTCATCCACGGGATGATTATTTCAATTACAGTAATTTGTGGATATTATAATTGGAATTAATAATCATATATAGAGAATTTACCTTTTTTTTGGAAAAAAAATGGAAATACAGAAGGCTTTGAGATTGAAGTAAAAGGGTGATTCTATAAAATAGGCCCGCATATTGTATTGGGCTTTGGAGATTCTATCTCGTAATTAAAATTTTAGAAATAATTACAGAAAAAATAATCATACATTTTATGAATTTATCAATTAGAACTCCAGTCTAATATTATCATGATTATAAAACCCCAGCATCTAATAAATTTTCAATTGGAGAAAGATGGCAAGGAGCATTAATACCCACTAATTAATTTATATTTATATATATGGCTCCAAAGCTTGGTCAACTTTTTCAAAAAGAAAATACTTCCAATCTTTTTTTTGCGTGTGTATATATATATATTGATGTAAATTAAATTTTCATTAATAATATAAAAATTAAATTTAAAAAGTATAAATAAATTTATAAAATTTAAAAATATATAAGATTTATTAAATTAATGGAGTTGCTAGAATATATTTCTGAACTTATTTGACGAAAACAGTGGATAATAGTAACATGCCTCGGACAATTTAGCTTTCAACAAAAAATTCAATATATTTGCTATCAACAGAAAATTTCATTTTAGGAGGACGAAAACTATCATAAAAGAAGATAATAACCTCCAAATATGAAGGATAAACTTACATGATAAAAAATTTAAATTGTATTCAACATTAGCTAAACAAATTGGATCTATAAAAATACAAATAAGATCTGGACAAAAATAAAAATTAAATCTAAAATAAAAAAAAATTATATTTGAGTTTATTGAAATCAAAACATAAAAATATCAAATACGAATAAAAATAACGAATAAAATTAAAATTTTAGATCTAAACCGATCTAAGAGATTTGAAAAAATTAAAAAATACAAATAAAAATTTAATAAAAGATCAAAATAAAAAAGAAAAGGAGCTGCCGCTAGTAAATGAAATAACAGCATCCCAAAAATTAGATTAAAAAAAATTAAACATTTGAATCCAGAAAGAAAAAGAGGCTAGAGTTTTTTTGTGAAGGCTACAGAGAAAAGAGACTATGAAGTATTTGATTATGTTATTCGATGTTAGTATGTCGTTTTTTGAGTGCGTATTTCTATTTTGATTTATTTGGAAATAAGTGCTATTTTTTAAAAAAATAATACTTTCTCCATCCCACTTCAATAGGTAATTTTCTATTTTTTTATCAAAATTAAAAAAATAATTAAAATATTTTAATTTTATAAAAAATAATTGACAAAAATATCAGTTTATATTTTTAAAAATTTTATTTACTTTGAATTAAAAGTAAAAAGTGATATGATAGATAAATATTTAATAAAATATATAATAAATAAAGATATGTATGTAAATATATTTTCAAATTTAAAAAAAAATAGAGAGATATAAAATAAAATAGAAAAATCCTGTAACTTTTTAAAATAGATCTGAAGGAGCATGTTTAAAGCTATCCATACAATAAATATTAGTTCAATTTTCAACCACATCTATTAAATTAATTAATTCTTTTAATAAGGGTAAATTAGTAAAAACATTGGATAATAAATGAATTCCTTAATCTTTGTGGCAAAAAAAAATGTAAAAGTTTATTTACAACCGGAGAGAGTAAATATTTAATAATTAGTTGTGCCACAAAAAAACATAATGGCAATTTTTCCCTTTTATAATAGCATTAATTGTAGGTAAGAAACATATCAAACTGGCAGTATATAGTAAATCATGACCGATTAGATCATAAATTAATCAGATTATTACGCCATATCATATTAGATTATGATTTAAATTTAAAAAAAAAAATTTAAATAAAATATATATATATATTATTGTAAAATTAATTAAAGCAAAAATAGATATACTATAATAGAGATTTCTCTCTTATTGATTGTGTATACTAAATAACAATAATAGGATATTTATAGGAACAAAATAAAACATGTAGACTTCTACTAAAATAGAGAGAATAATGAGTTTGATAGTCATCAAAATAATTGATAATTATCACAATACTTTCTCTTGGATAACTATACATTATGAATATATTTCGTTAAAACCTTGCTAAAAAAACTTAGTTGGATAAAAATTTAACGAAAGAAAAAAAAAGTACAGTATTCATAGGCAATTAACTTTCCCTTAAAAATATAACAATTATAATATTTTCTTAAACTTATGCATTTCGATACTGTACACATGTCTTTTGAAAATCAAAATCGGCAAAGTTTTGGTGAAAATATCTACTGGGTTGTCACTTGAGTGAATTTTGTAAACATCAATTTGATCATTCTTCATAAGTTCATAAGCATAGAAAAAATTTGGTTATGTTTGGTTCTATCACATTTTATGTAGCTACCTTTGATTTGTACAATATACACTGTATTATCCTCGTACAATATTGTTGGTTTGCCCTCCATCATTAATGTACATGCTCTTTTAATATGTTGAACCATATTCCTTAACCATACACATTCGCAGCTTGCTTCATGAATAGCTAAAATTTTATGAATGGTTTGATGAAGCAGCAGCTATTTTACAGATCTCCATGAAATAGCAATATCACCACATGTAAAGATATAACCACTTTGTGATCGAGCTTTATGAGGATCAGAGAGATACCCAGTATCAACATATCATATTATTTCTAACTTTGATTCCTTTGAAAAAAATAAATCCATGTCGAAAGTGTCACGAAGATAACGTAGGATATGTTTCACCCCATTCCAATGCTTTCGAGTGGGAGTAGAACTAAATCTTCCTAATAAATTAACTGTAAAAGCTATATTTGATCTAATGCTATTTGCAAGTTATAAAAGTGCTCCTATTGCACTGAGATATGGTACTTCAAGACCAAGGATTTCTTCATCATTTTCTCGTGGACAAAAAGAATCCTTTTTTACATCAAGAGTACGAACAATCATTGGAGTACTCAATGGATAAGATTTATCCATATAAAATTGTTTCAAAATTTTCTCTACGTAAGATAATTGATGTAAAAGAATCCCATTTGAAAAATATTCAACTTGAAATCCAAGATAAAGTTTTGTTCTTTCGAGATCTTTCATTTCAAATTCCTTCTTCAAATAATTTACAGTATCAGAGATTTCTTTAGGAGTCCCTACTATGTTTAAATCATCAACATAAACTGCAACTATTTATTTTCTTAATGAAAACACATGGACAAATAGAATTATTTTCATATCTATTATTTATTAAGTATTCACTTAGACGATTCTACCACATGCGTCCAAATTACTTTAAGCCACATAAAGATCTTTGAAGTTTAACAAAATACATTTGTCAATACTTTTGATTATATGTTTTAGCCATCTTAAATCCTTCGGGTATTTTCATATAATATCATTATCTAATGACCCATATAAATAAGTTGTAACTACGTCCATTAGATGTATGTCAAGTCCTTCAGAGACTGCTAAGCTAATAAAAAATCTAAACGTAATTACATCCATAAATGGAGAGTGTGTCTCTTCATAATCTATACCGGGTCTTTGTGAGAAACCTTGAGCTACAAGTCTAGCCTTATAACTTATAACTTCATTCAACTCATTTTTCTTACGTACAAAGATCCATTTGTATCCAACTGGTTTGATATCTTCTGGTGTCAGAACTACTGGCCTAAATACTTTGCGTTTAGCTAAAGAATCTAACTTAGCCTGAATCGCCTCTTTTCATTTTGGCCAATCATTTCTTTGTCAACATTCTTCTACAGTTTTAGGCTCAGGCTTATCATCATTTGCTATTTCAGAAGTAATTGCATATGCAAATACATTATCAATAACAATTTTATCTCTTTTTAACATATTTTCAATTTTCAATGAGATCTCATTATTTACTTATACCGAAACCACTTTTGGGGTTGTTTCTCTAGAAATATGAAGTTGTGTATTCGAGTTGCTTTTGGCCTCTTTAGGAGGATCAGTTGGATGATTTTTTATTTCTCTCTTCTTTCGAGGAACAATATCTTTTACGCCAATAGGTTTACCATGCTTTTGGCGTGAACTAGCTTCATTTGTTGTTATCGTCCCAAGATGCTCTACGGAGATAATTAATCGTAAAGGAGCATTTGCAGTTGGAATGTATGATTTGGTGACCTTTTGGGTATATGTAAAGATATCAAGCAGTTGATTTGTTGCATTCTACAAATAAATTATTTTTTGAACTTCAAATTCACATTGATTTGTGCATGTATCAAATTTGGATAAAGTTGGCATGTTCCAACTAATTTCTTGAGTTTTTAGCTGTAATGGCCTCAATACCGGCCTGGCCGTAAACAATAGATTCCGATGGTGAATAGTGCATTCGGACCGTAAATCGAATCCGGAAGTGAAAAATATTTTATTTAATCATCGGAAAATATTGGTCATGGTGAGTTCGGGGTTGAAAATTGAAGTGAAATCGAGGTCAAATAGGCCTCCGAAAGTCAAAAATATGAAAAATGTAGAGAGTCAATTTTTCTGGTAGGGAATGTGATTTGATTTTCCATAAATTTTTAAAAATAGCAAATGGACTCTAAAAATTGCCATATTTTGCAATTCTTAATGAAATTTCATGTAGAATATTTTGGTATAAAAAAATAAATTTTTCGGCGATGTCGACAGTTATCGAATCGGACCAGTAATGGACTCCGATTGAGTCAAAATTTTGTGTACTACCTATTTTTGATGTGATAAGAATTATGGAATCAAATGTGGACTGATTTGGAGTAAGAAAAGGAGAGAAATTATTTTGGGCTTTAAATTAGGTTGTTAATGGGCTTTAATTAATTAACTAAGCCCATTAACATAACCCAAGCCCATTTCACCCAAAAGAAGAGGTATAAATAGAGAGAAAACTCTGAAAAATCCCAACATTTTCTTCTTCTTCTCCACCTCTTCCCTTTGGCCAAAATACTCTCCACCATTTTTGCTTGAATTTTCTCTTCTCCTCTCTCCATCTTACACTAAATTCAACCTTAGGATAGTAATTTCTAACTCTCTAGTTGAGTTTAGTGTACTCCTCTCTTCAAAAAAAGGAAGAAAATCAAGAGAGAGACTTTAGGGTTTCATTTGAGGTAAGTGAAATCAATGAGTTAAAATTCTTTCTAAGGTGCCTACCTGTATTTTTGGGTGCCTAGATTTCATTTTTGATGTCAATTTTAGCATTTGAGGTCAAAAAAGTGGGGTTTTAATGTGTTAGTGTTTCAGCCTCCATAGGAAATCAAGGAGAAGTGCAAGCTTCCAAGGCTAAAGGCAAGGAAAATGAAGTTTAGGCAATCTAGAGCAAGGAGAAAAGGTTAATGACTAATAAATCTTAATATTTCCTTTGATTTTGGTTAATTAATCTTTATGTAACTTAGGGTAAATGTGATAAAATGGTGTTTAATTGAAAGTGATGGTAGATTAGTATTATGAGACCTTAAATAAGTGTGTTTAAATGCTTAAATGAATTGTTACATGAATATATGGTGTGGGTCCTTTGTTGGCCAAATGGAACATTAAAGAAAACTAAGGTTTATTTTGTGAATTTTGATGAAATTATGCTTCAAAGTCATAGTAGAAATGAAATAACATGTCTAAAAATTTTTATGGAATTTATAGAAATTAAATGAATATTTTAGAGACAAATTCTCAATTATGTAAGTAATGGAATTATTGAATAAATGTGAAATAATGTGCAATTTGATGAGAAAATAAATAATTTTGGTGAATTACGGTAGAATAATTCACAAAATATGTGAAGGAATTGAAAAGAGTAATTAATAAGTAAAGCAAGTACAATTAAGTAATGAAATAATAAGAAAATATTGATTTGATTGAAATTTCTGTGAAATTATGCCCTTAGAAATAATCTAGCAGTAAAAGCCTAACTCAGGATATAATTGGCTAGCCATAGGGACATCTGTACCGCGGTGTAAGTCATGGCGACTTGCTTTGCTATGGTAGGATCACTGATCTCCATGGATTCAGTCTGTAACTAATATTTATTCTGTGAAAAATTGATCTTTGAGATCATTTTTCAGTCTGTATGTGGCCCATGGGGTCCACGTCCCAAGTATCCAGTCTGAGAATTTATGTTGGTACGGTATTAGGGGCATGAAAGTGATAATAAGTTAAAAGAAGTGAAAAGAAAGATAAAAATGAAGTTTTATGTGAAAAAAGGGCTTAAATGAAAGAAAATAAAAGTTTAGGGGCAAAATGGTAATTTTGTCAAAGTGGGTAATTAATAAATAAAAATAAGTAAGAAATAGTTAACAAGGGCAAAATGATAATTTTGGAGACCTAACAGTGTCAAAAGATAAAGTTTTCATGGTATAGAGACTAAAATGTAATTTTACCTGAAAATGGTAAAATAAAGCATAGATGATTAATAATGCAAGTAATTGTATAATAAAAATGAAAATAAATGACTATAATGGCAAAAATCGTAAATATTGAGATAAAAATGACATTTTTGGAATTTAGTATGATTTTGGGGACTAAATTGAAAATTTACCAAAAGTTAAGTAATAAATGAAAAAAAGTGTAAATAGTATGGAAAATAACTGTTTTCACTTGAATTTGATTAAAATATGTTTAGCTGTATTTATTTTTAGAATTTAATTTATATAATCGTATCATAATAGAAGGATAAATTTTGTTAAAGAAAGTATTAGGATTATTAGTCACCGCTGGGCGTAATTTATGCTCAGCATGTAGTTTCTGCTGCATGTAGGTACCAAGCTGGAGTAGTAGTAACGCACAATCAGAGGAAGTTATTTTTGTTATGTAGCTGTGGTAGACTATGGCATGTGTAAATGTTCGTTAGATGTGGCATGTATATAAATAGACAGTTATGTATAAAGGCTTGATTACGTAAAGATATGCAGATATATATATATGTGTGTGTGTGTGTGTGTGGACCTGATCTATATACGTATGAATTAATGGTTGGTTGATGGAAGTTGTGGAGAAATGAGATGACTTTATTAGAAGTGTTGTGCCTCTAAGAGGCTGCAGTTTGTCTGTTTTTCAGAGGCTAGTTAGATTTATAGCCGTTATAATACCGAAATTTTCATAATATGAATAGTAATTCGGGATAGTTATAGGTTATCGAACACCTAAGTTAAATTTGTAATATTAAGCATTGGTGTTAATTAAAGGTAAAAAAAAATTATCGTTTTGCGAGCATTGTTCAGTTTGATCGGAGTGATAAGGGTGTTACATTAGCTCATTTTTTTTATCTTTCCCTAATTGTGGAAAAACCAATTCACCAAATTAACAATCTAAAAATCTTGCTCGAAAAATGTCACCAGTTAAAGGTTCAAGGTATATGATAATAGAATGAGAATCAAAACCTATATAGATACCTAAATGACATTGATGACCCATTTTAGTTCGTTAAGGGGGAGCAATAGGAACACATACAGTACAACAAAAAATTTTAAGATGAAATATATTAGGTTGTTGATCAAAAATAAGTTGTAAAGGTAAAAACTTATTATATGCAGATGGTCGAATACGAACTAAGAATGCAGCATGAGTTATAGCATATCCTCAAGCAAATGTAGGAAGTTTTGATTTCATGAGCATAGGTCTAGCAATTAATTGTAAATGTTTAATAAAAAATTCAGCTAAACCGTTTTGAGTGTTAACATGTGCAATGGAATGTTGAACACCAATTTCTATTGACATACAAAAATCATAAAATGCTTTTGAAGTAAATTCACCTGCATTATCTAAAAGAACTGTTTTAATGAGATGATCAGGAAAACTTGACCTAAGCTTTATAATTTGAGTTAGAAATTTAGCAAAAGCAACATTACGGGATGATAGTAAACATACATGAGATCATCTAGATGAGAGCTAATTTTAAATAGGGCTGAATTATATTCACTTATAGTTTTAAAATCTTGCAAACGTAAGTGTATCCAATCATATCGAGCTTTAGGGATGATCACTATTTTTTGATGTTCATACATCTCCTTTAAATTATTCCAAAGAATTAATGGATCTTTAACAGTGAAGTATTCAGTTTTTAATTCTTCATGTAAATGATGTCGAAGGAATATCATTGTTTTTGCATGATCCTGCAGGGATGCTTCATTTTCTTCTTTAATAGAATCTCCAAGATTCATAGCATTTAAATGAATTTCGACATCAAGTACCCATGACAAATAATTTCTTTTAGAAATATCAAAGGCAATAAACTCAAGCTTTGTAAAATTTGACATTGTAAATGTAATACACTTAAAAATAGAAATTTAAAATTAGGCTATAAATAAATTGTCAAAAATTAATAAATAAAATTAAATCACATATAATTAATTTAAACATACATGACTTTATGCAAATATCATTAATTTGTTATAGGTATAATTATGGCCAACCATTTATAATATATGTTTTCAATTAAGGATATTCAACGCTAAATCTTGTAAATTAGAATTTTTTATTCTTTCGAGCCGGATTTTTATAAACCACCGACTTTTAATAATCAATAGAGACTATCGTGCTGATAACATTTTGTAAAACTAATTAAAGCAAAGATAGATATAGTATAATAGAGAATTTTTTCTTATTGATTGTGTATACTGAATAACTACAATAGGGTATTTATATGCACAAAATAGAAGAGGTAGACTTCTACTAGAATAGGGAGAATGATGAATTTGATGGTTATTCAAATAATTAATAATTATCACAATATGTATAACTTATAAAAATAATTATTTTTATATTTACAACGGATAAAAATTATAAAATTGCAAACAATACAAATAGATCATAACCGAATTATAAATAAATTTAATCACACAAATCACATAATACATAATGAATAGAATTATAAATGAATTATTAACAAATAGAATAGATTTTAATTTTTTTTTTATAAATAAATTGCTTGCAATTCTTGCATCAGATCAAATTTTGCGGACACCAGCATTAAAGAGTTGAATTTTTTGCTGATCACATGCCTTAACCTTGAAGCAAAATAACTATTAGTTAGCTCTGAACATCAATAGCTAAACTAATTCCTTTTAAAATATGAAATGACAAAAATATAGAAGGTTTCAAATTTTTTCTATAAAAAAATAAGGAACAAATAAAAAACTATATTTTAATGGCTAAAACTAGAAGAATGGCTGTTTTTCTTTATGCTCGGACTTGCATTTTAAAATTAACTTTGGCTTCAATTTGAATAATAATTTATTCTTTAACAATGCAATGTGAGAGATTAATTTATATAATAATAAAAATAAAAATAAAACCATTAGGTGAGTAAATGGAGAAATAATTTGATATTTAGGATGTATTATGTTAATAATACGTTATTACTCAAAAATAAATAAAGTTAAAAAGATTATAAAAGGTATTTTATTTGTGAAAGAAGTGATTAATGACCAGATTTGTGAATATATATTTTCATAGGTCTGAGTTAGAACCATCAAATAAGCTCCCTCTGAATGGTTTGAATTAGATCAGATTCGCGTGCATTATACTCGTCTTAGTTCTTTTTCGGTTGGGTCATTTTGGATTTAAATCAAATTTTCGAATTAAATCACTTTTTTTCAACATGGCACTAATTGAATTATTTTCGAATTATCATAATAAAATGAATATATTGATATATAAATAAAAAATAAATTATTATTCGTGATAACACCCAAAATAAAATTAACTATAAGGCCGGTCTATTAAAGGCTTACGAAGAAGTCTAAGATCAGAAGTCCATAAAGCCCAATACTCAAGGGCATAAATATGAGAGGTAAATACATAACAGAGGGGGCTCTCTCTTTCTCTCTAACTCTATTCTCTCTCCATTAAGCTTTCTCTCCACACTTCGATAGCTAACTTAGGCATCGGAGCTCAAAAGTCCAGCAAGACCAGGCTAATTTTCTTTTTTGCAGGTCATTAAAGCCTCATTCACCATGGCCGGCGATCTCTCCTTCTACGGTAAAATTTTTGTGTTTTACCATTTGGTGCTCTCGTTGAGAGTTGACGCCGGATCTAAGTTACTTAGCCTTAAATCGAAGAAAAGGGATAGTCATAGACGACTTTAAGTCCCATATCTGAAAGATCTTGAGCTTGATCTCGCAATAAAAGCTTGAATCTGGAAGATCTTGAGTTTCTTTCCAAAGAAAAGGCCTAGATCTAAAGATCCTGGATTTAAACTTGCAAAAAAGGCGAAGAGAGAAGTGATACGGGTGCTGTACTCCAAGAAAAATAAAGCAAGGTGACAACCAAACTCACCAGAGAGGCCCCTAGCGAACAAAAGTGATGGTAGGAAGAACAAATAAAACTGAAAAGAGAAAATCAAAAAACAAGTTTCAATGGGTAGCATTAACTGCAAACCCATCTCTATCTCTTGAAAGATATGATGGATGGGTTCCACCTCTACAACAAAAAAGCATGCGATTACCTACCACACCTTTAAAGATCTGAAAAGATCTATTTCGAAAGTCTTTTTGGTCCAACACCAGGTATGTACATTGAGAATTTATTTAATTGTTCTTCTAAGTTGATCGATCGGATCGGAAGACCATCCATCGCCAAGAGCAGATCGGATGGAGAACGATCGATCGGATCGGAAGACCATCCATCGCCAAGAACGGATCGAACGGGTTATCTCTCTGCCAAGAGTGGATCGAACGGATTATCTTTCTGCCAAGAGCGGATCGAATTGGAAGACCGTTCATCGTAAGGGCAGATCGAACGGGTTATCTCTCCGTCAAGAGCGGATCGGAAGACCATCCATCGCCAAGAGCGGATCGGATGGAGAACGATCAGTCGGATCGGAAGACCGTCTATTGCCAAAAGCAGATCAGACGGATAATATCTCTTCGCCAAGAGCGGATCGAATCAGAAGACTGTTCATCGCCAAGGGCGGATCGAACGGAATATCTCTTCGCCAAGAGCTGATTGAATTGGAAGACCATTCATCACCAAGGGCGGATCGAACGGGTTATCTCTTCGCCAAGAGCAGATCGAATCGGAAAACCATACATCGTCAAGAGCAAATCAGATGGTGAACGATCGGTCGGATCGAAAGACCGTCCATCGCCAAGAGCGAGCAGATCGGATGGATAATATCTCTCCATCAAGAGTGAATCGAATCGAAAGATCGTTCATCGTCAAGGGCGGATCGAACGGGATATCTCTCCGCCAAGAGCGGATCGAATTGGAAGAATATTCATCGCCAAGGGCAGATCGAACGGGTTATCTCTCCGTCAAGAGCGGATCAAATCGAAAGACCATCAATCGCCAAGAGCGGATCGGATGGAGAACGATCGGTCAAATTGGAAGATTGTCCATCACCGAGAGCGGATCGGATGGATAATATCTCTCCACCAAGAGTGGATCGAATCGAAATACCGTTCATCGCCAAGGGCGGATCGAACGGGTTATCTCTCCTTCAAGAGCAGATCGGAAGACTATCCATCGCCAAGAGCAGATCGGATGGAGAACGATCGGTCAGATCGAAAGATCGTCCATCGCCAAGAGTGGATCGGACGAATAATATCTTTTTCGTTCATCGCCAAGGGCAGATCGAACGGGTTATCTCTCCGCCAAGAGCGGATCGAATCGGAAGACCGTCCATTGCCAAGAGCGAATTGGACGGATAATATCTCTCCGCCAAGAGCGGATCAAATCGAAAGACTATTCATCGCCAAGGGCGGATCGAACGGGTTATCTCTCCGCCAAGAGCGGATCGAATTGAAAGACCGTTCATTGCCAAGGGCGGATCGAACGGGTTATCTCTCCGCCAAGAGCGGATCGGATCAGAAGACCATCAATCGCCAAGAGCGGATTGGATGTGATTTTTTTCACCGCCAAGAGCGGATCGGATGTGGTTATCTCTCAGACAACATAAGCAACCGCAAAGCAGGTTAGTAAATATTTATAAAATTATTTGCACAATAAAATTGCAAAAATTATTTGCAGGATAAAAATTATAAAACGAGTAACTCCCCACAAGCGGGTAACTCCCAAAGACAAGGTTCTCCAAACGGGTAACTCCCCACAAGCGGGTAACTCCCAAAGACAAGGTTCTCCAAACGGGTAACTCCCCACAAGCGGGTAACTCCCAAAGACAAAATTCTCCAAACGGGTAACTCTTCACAAGCGGGTAACTCCCAAAGACAAGGTTCTGCAAACGGGTAACTCCCCACAAGCGAGTAACTCCCAAAGACAAGGTTCTCCAAACGGATAACTCCTCACAAGCGGGTAACTCCCAAAGACAAGATTCTCCAAACGGGTAACTCCCAAAATTCTCCAGCCTTCGATCTCAAAGATCGAATTACGTGGAGGAAGACTAGTGATAATACCAAAAATAAAATTAACTATAAGGCCGGCCTATTAAAGGCTCACAAAGAGGCCTAAGATCAGAAGCTCATAAAGTCCAACACTCAAAGGTATAAATATGAGAGATAAACACATAACAGATGGGGCTCTCTCTTTCTCTCTAACTCTATTATCTCTCCATTAAGTTTTTTCTCCATATTTCGATAGCTAATTTAGGCATCGAAATTTAAAAGTCCGACAAGACCGAGCTAGTTTTCTTTTTTGCAGGTCATTAAAGCTTCATTCATTATGACCGACAATCTCTACTTCTACGATAAAATTTTTGTATTTTATCAATTTGGATTGTAACGGGAGCCAACGGGAGCCAATCCATTCGAATCAATTTTAATTAGATTGAATCATTTGGATAACATGCTCTTAGTTTTTTTAGTAGGAGCACGTGCCTTCTTTTTTAGTCATTATTAGATTCCATTACTCTTTCATGCTGATTTGGGTAAGTTCTTTAAGAACGGATAAAAATTAACGTGACCATAACAAATTAATACAATAAAAAAAATTCAAGAATAGGCTCTTTCATCTAATATAATTTTTATCGTAGTGTACAAATCTAACGGTAAATTATGTATTATTATCTTTAATGTACGTGGGATAGCGAAAAAAATATTTTAAACAGTATATTTGCATTATGATATGCTATCATATATGCTGTTGATGAATTAAATATGTCCTAAATATAACTTTTTTAAGGTTAATGAAAGAGTGTAAACTTAAATCTGAAAATCTCCAATATATCGAGATGGGTTTTATCGTTGAAAAGTATTTTTAGAGACCGGAATGTATTAAAGATATATAATTTAATAAAAAAAGTATAGTATATTTTAATTCAGTGTTGATATTCTTTAACATACGGAATTTTATATACTGAAAATATAAGTTGGAGTGGGGTAAAATAAAATATCATGGTTCTCGTCACGCAAGTTATGGTGGAGCCAGGGAAGAGTGAAAGTGAACACGTGTTACATGGTGGCGATAGAAACAATGGAGGGATATGTGCAGTCACTGTCACGTGCGCTTCTCCCCTTCATCTGGGTCCCACAAAATACAAGCATTTAATCGCCACCATTCTTATCTCTCTTACATTACAAGAGAACAAAACTCTTTTTTTAACAAAAATAAATAACATGAAATGTGGGCCCACATTCTTTTGACCTGATTGTCAGCCAATAGGATTGAAGATCAACTGCCACGTTACGATTGATGGGCTGCAGATAAAGGTGGGGTAGATTCTGCAGTTGCTTCAATGGCTTTGGTGAACGCTGTCTTTTGGATATTGACGATAGCGATGCTGCCTGTATAATTCGATCACGACCGTTCACGTGGACGGCATCTATTGAAACCCTAAGGATGTGGGTTTTAGAAGTTTTAGATGGTGATAGGAAGTCTTCCAGATTAAGCGACACGTGGAGTTCTGCTACTGGTCATGCTCTATTAATACCGTAAAAGGACAGTTACAGAGTCCTAGTTATTTTTTTTTATTTTTTTAATGTGCATCAAAGAGGATTAAAAATCTTGTATAGTAGTAGCTAGTCGATTTCTCGCTTTCTTAATACAAATTGAAAAAAATTATTATTATTATTAACATAAGTGCAAAAGGGATATACTGGTGTGTATATATACACTCCTTTTCGTTTTTTATGTCATTTTATTATTTTTATTAAAATTAAAAAATAATAAATACATTTTAATTTATTATTAAATTGAATAATTAAAATTAAATTATTAAATTAAATTTATTTTAATTTTATTAAAAAAATTAAAAAAATAAATTAAATTATATTAAAAATTTAAAAATAACAAATAAATATAATTTAAAATTTACTCAAGAGTGATACATAAAAAAACGAAAAAATATATAATAAATCCTAATAACGTTTGTACAACACATAATGCTAATTATCTTCTAGTAGAGGTGTGCAAAATCCGACCCTACCCACTAAAAATCCGAATTAGATAGTCGGGTGTAGTTTGGTGAAATTAAGATTTTTTAGGCTAGTCGGGTTAAACCTTTATTAACCTAACCCACTCAAACAACAATATTCTTTTCTCCTAAAATGTTATGTTTTATACATTGATATTCATCATGCGGGTTCGGATTGAAATTTTAATTTTTTATCATAAAAATTAAAATAAAAAATTATTTTTTCGTTTAAAAAAGTTTAAATTATTTGGACGGAGTTCGAATTTTTACAGATTATTTGGCTAAGGATCCGAACTATTCATAGGGTAGGGTAGGTTGTGCTATATGAAAAAATTTGAGGGTCGGATTATTCGGGTCGGGTTAATCCGAACCAATCCCGATTCTTCTTCATCCATGTTAGGATTTGTGTCGGGAATGCATTGAGTTCGGTAAATTGCTCCTTTTTTTTGCTATCTGAATATGGTTTTCAAACCATGTACGACCTGTTTGCCCCACAAATCGCTTGGGAATCACTCCTTCGAGCACTTTTCTTCTCCCATCCTGTTTCTCTGGATATATCACTATCTTTTGCCTGCTCGTTATATTTCAGTCTCTTGGCATCATTCATCCGGATGTATTTATAGGCTCGGATCATAAGTTCAGTGAAATCCTGAGGAGGCTTCTTACTTAAAGAATAATTGCAATCTTGCCATCTGGTGTTTATGTTGAGAGCATTAATAGCAATTTTCAAATTCAAATTTTGAATGTTCAAGGTCTGGCGAGGAAATTCTTTGATGATCAAGTTAATAGGCGATAAAAGTATGATTTTTGATAGAAAAACTAAGAGAGAAGAAATATTTGATGATTTAACTATTAATTGAGGTAAGATACAGAAATCCTAATGACCATGGAAGTTCTATTGGGGAAAAAAATATCGTCCAAATAAAAAATTATTTTTGAATGGAAAAATTCGTCAAAATAGAAAATTGAATTGAAATCTAGATCCTAATAGGATTACCAAAAGCGAGGTCGTTGTCATAATACTCATTCAAAATTGGAAGTATAATAATGAAATAATTAATAATGTCAAATTCACACAAAAAAAAATGACATATTAAGTAGAGAAAGTCAAGATGATGTGAAGCTTTTACGTCGAATTAAATTTTCTATTGATAAAATAAATTAACACTGGATGTAATATTTTTTGCAAATATGGAGTATAATTTTTCATTAGCATCAAAGAATTAATTGCTACCACATATTTATGATTCTTCTTTTGACTATGTATAATAAATCCTTATGCAATTATTTTCTCTATTCTTTTTTATCAGTTACTTTTATTATATTTATTAGAATTAAAAAATAATAAATAGATTTAAATTTAATATTAAATTATGTGATTAAAATTAAATTATGAAATTTAATTAATTCTTATTTTATTAAAAAAAATAAATTAAAAAAATAAATTAAATTATATTAAAAGTTTAAAAGTGACAAATAAATAGAATTTAAATTTTATTAAAAAACGACAGATAAAAAAGAACGGAAGAAGTATATTATTTAGTACTAGTATTTACTAATTAAGTAAAACTAAATCTAGTTCAGCCCAAAAATCAAAGGAAATCAAGTAGACTTTGCCAAATATTTGCAAGTACCAAATTGTATGCTTCTATTTCTGTTAGGTACGCAAGTAGCAAATAAATAAATCCTAGTTGGAATAATAAAAGCCTACATCCTACATTCTTTTAATCAATATATCAATTTAGAAGGCCGGCTTCAATAACAAGTAGTATTGCTATTTTTTTTAATCACAAAAAGAGAATTATTTATAATTAATTAATTTTTTAAGAAGACTTGTGTAATCTCAGATTAACACTCTTTTTATAGCGTTTTTTTTTCATGAAATTAGGGATAAATGAAGTGAAATCTCAAGATAGAAAAATAAAAAGAAATAAATGTGAAATTGTGAATTTTACCTATAAAATATTTGAAATGCAACGATTTTTGATAACACCCAAAATAAAATTAACTATAAGGCCGGTCCATTAAAGACCTACGAAAAGGCCTAAGATCATAAGTCCATAAAGCCTAACACTCAATGGTATAAATATGACAGGTATACCCGTAACAAAGGGGGCTTTCTCTCTCTCTCTCTAACTCTTAATACTCTTTCTCCATTAAGCTTTCTCTCCATACTTCAATAGCTAACTTAGGCATCGGAGTTCAAAAGCCCGGCAAGACCGGGCTAGTTTTCTTTTTTGCAGGTCATTAAAGCTTCCTTCACCATGACCGGCGATCTCTCATTCTACAATAAAATTTTGTGTTTTATCAATTTTGTTATTAATTGTTTTGTTTTATTGATTTCCGATCATGAACTTTTTGAAACTGTTCGATTTTATTTCTATCTAATAAAAAATTAATTATATAAAGTGATGGATCGTCAAATCCATTTTAAAGATAAAATATATCTATTTTGATAAATTTAGAAACAAAAATTATCTATTTAAAAAAATATAAGGATATAATATGTCCATTTTAAATAATTTTATGAGTAAAAGTTGAAAAAATAAGGATAAAATGGGGTTAAATTGTAAAATTTCATAAGCAAACAAAAGGTGATATTCCTATTTAAAAATAGATAATCCATAAAATGGGGCTAGAATTCAATATTTGGGTGGAAGAGGGGGACCCTGGATTTGCACTGGGGTGATATTCAATATCTGAATCATTAGTAATAGGGAGTGGCCGTTTCTTCTTCAAACTTTTGCTATCACGCAATTCCATTGCTCCTCTACTAAAGCTTCTTCCTTACTGATTCTCAGATAAGGACGCTAAAATTTCACTAAATTTTTTGAAAATTATTTTATTTTTATTATTACTATTTTTTGTTAGCAGAAAAACTAATATGTAATGTCATTTTCTGATCAACAATTGGACCATTTATTATATTTTCTTATTTATCTTAAAATATGAGATATTTAACATTGTTTATAATTAAAACAGCTGTATAAATTGAATAGAGTTTAAATTTCACCTTACTGTATTCACAAACGTAATAATAAAACAGAGACACGTATATAACTACAAAAACAATCAATAATTTAGAACTAACTCTTAAATCACTTAGACATGTATGATGTATCATTAGATTAAGGATATATGATTCATTGATGGCGATTAGCTACCAATAATGAACGTGGCACCACCAAAACTTCTAATATCTATAGTTGAAAACTTTATCCAAATTATAAAAATAATTAATAAGGATTCATATCACATACATTTTTTAAAAATTAAAAAAAAAAAAAGAAAGAAAGGCGTATATAGCCTAATTAAAAATACATATGTCGCTAAGATGAATCAACACTGAACCTCCTCCACTTTTATATTAAATAATTTAGGAATAATATGCTATTATGCCCACAACATTTATCCATAGAACGAAGCTAAAATACCATCAATGTTTGTTTTACCTCTAATTTATTCGCAAGTTTCAAATTAAGGGACCGATTTATTATTGAATGTATCCATAATGTTTAAATATTTACATTTGAATCCCAAAAATAGATGAAATGGCTCTTAAACCTAATAATTTTAAAAGATAGAAAGGCATTTAAGAATATATTAACTCTTGCTTTTTTTTTTTTCATACAATATGATATGATTCACAAAAAATTCGAACTCTAATAATCATTTGTAATATTATAATGAATATAAAAAATTAAAAAATGCCGAAGATTTTGGAATTAAGTTTTCGAAATAAATTCAAAATCTTTGAGCTATAATTCCTTTTAAGTTAGTAAAAAAAAAATTAGTACAGAGCGCACTCGCATTGATTGGTATTAATTTCTTATTAGAAATGTTTCAAGGTAATTTTATAAATTTTAAATGTAATTTAAAAGGAAAAAATAAATAATAAATGATGGAAAACTTTTAATTTGGGGTTAAAGAAAAAAAGATTGACCCAATATTAAAGTCCGAAAGAGTTTTTATATTATAATTTTGGATGTAAAGTAGATTGGAAGGTTCCCATTTCAAAATTTACTTATTTTTGAGAAAACAGTTTTGAATTTAGTTTGATAGCACATCTTGTTTTTGGCAACCGCCAATAGACAACTACTTCTAAAAGCGAAACCATCCCATGATGATGAAATGATATTACAGAGATTATTATTTATTCACAAAACCGTACATTTAAGAGTTCCATTCAACTCTACATTAACACCCCTTACAAAATCAAAAGATTACAGGTAGCCATAAACCACAGTTTCCAACCCCAATCATTTAAATCCCCGACATCAAATTTGCATCTGGGTCCCCAATTAATTGGATTTATTTATTACTGATTCGCAATTACGCCCTAAATTAAACAACAAGACACCGACATTATCAACATACTAAGTGTAACTTAGTATGGCCAGGTCCAGAAGGTTTGGTCTTCAAAACTTGCAGCCGGATCAGTGTAATTAGCATCTTCCAGCTTTGGAAATACATACGAAGGCAACAAGTTCCTGCTCAAATTATCTTCTTCATCTTGCGATAAATCAGACTGCTCTGCTTCGAAAACATAAGACGAATCCCCAGCCTCTAGCACCGAAGAGTGAACCCCATCAGCGTAATGTGGACTGTCTGAATCAAATATATCGCTTTTCGCCGAGCTCATGTCTTCCTGTTTACAGCCCACAGTTGAGATTTTGGACACTTCACCTTCAGATGCTGAATAACTAATCGGCTTCTTGGGTGGTTCTTGAGATAATGTGTCTTTATCAGCAGACACTTCTGAGTTCCCTTTCTCCTTTTCTTTGTGAAGCAGCTTCTCCGCGAGGAGATTAACCTGCAAAAATTTCAACAATCAATCAAGCTTTCGCAATTTCAATGCTGAAAGTAGACAATTCTTATTGTTAGCAGTGTTCATTACCTCGGATTTTAGTTTTTCTTTCTCCTTGAGGAGGATATCATAGTCAGCCTTTAGGCTGTTATAGTTACCCTGCAATGCATCATAATCCTTCTCCAACTGCTTTGTCTTCCATCTAGCTCGGCGGTTTTGGAACCATATGGCAACCTGCCGAGGCTGCAGACCGAGGTCCTTTGCGAGCTGAATTTTCCTTTCCGGTTCTAGCTTGTTCTCAACCTCGAAACTCTTCTCAAGAAACTGAACTTGATCGACAGTCAGTCTCCTCTTCTTCTCAGGTTGATGAAAGTACTCATCCAATTCATCATCAACATTCTCCTCGTGATCAAATGAACGAAAAAAGGATCGAGTCGATCCATTTGCTTGATGAACATCCTCAAAGCTCACCATGGATCTTGAGCCTATTCATTATCCCATCATCATTAGAAATCCATATTTAGACCAATCATAATAACTAACAAGCAAACTATTACTCAGTTCTATACCATGTACACGTTTCAACCAAATAGGTAAATTTAGATTGCATAGTTGGATAACTCGAGAAATCAACTTTTCCTGGATAGAACAACTTCAGAAACATCTAAACTGACCAGATCTCATTTCGCAAGTTTGAGTTCAATTAAATGAACTATCCAAAGAAATTAACCACCATCCAGCAACCAATTACAGGACAAAGAAACAATTCAAAGAACTTCCCTCGTGGAAAAAAAAAGGGATAAAACAAAAGAAAAATCAGAAGGCAAAGAACTTGAATTCAATAAAGTAGAAGCATACTAAAATCCAAGAATCAAAAGTATTCAACTAAATGTCGCATTCTTTTGCGGAAAGAAACATCAAACTTGTTTTCCTTTGCTCTTCCAACTTAAAAGCAAACAAGTACACATAATCAGGACCGATTAAACACCCAAAAAGGAAATAACTTGATCGGATTTATTTCAATTCTTCAATCATTATAGCAGAGAAAAATCAAAATAGAAAGAAAAAGCGAAGTAATAAATCGGAGAGATACCCAGGAAAGAAGAAGAAGAGCCGGAGAGGAAAAAAGCATCCAGGGGCTGAGAAGAAGCAGAAGGAGGCCTCTGGGTTTGAAGCAAAACAGAAAAATTGGAACCAGAACCACCACCAGCACCCGCCATGCTTGTTTTGTTTGAGAGCAAAGAAAGATTCCAGCTAATACAGGATTGGTATGGAGGCCCGGACGGCCCTGGGCAAACAATCAGATTCCACGATGAAAAGAGTGTTTAATTGGTAAAAAATAGGATTATAAACCTTGAGATTAAGATTTGTGGCGGAAAAAGCTGGTGATAATGATCTCGGTGATGTGGGAAGTGTGGGAGCACCTGGAGCAGCTCACATCCATCACTCAGAAGAAGATGAGTTTAAAATTTCAGTATCGCAAAAGAGAGAGATGGGTTTTTGATTGTTTTGGCGAAGAAGATGAAGATGTGCGAGACTGAAGAGAATTTAGCTTTGAGCGAGAGAGAGAGAGAGAGAGAGAATCTTTCTTCTTCTTCTTCTTTCTAAAGTGGAAGGAGGTTGCTTGGGTTATTATAACAAGAAGGTGCTCCTTGAGGAGATGGACTTTCCCATTTACTCCGTTACCCAACATACCCTTTTCCTCGACACAATATCTTCCTTTTTTCTTCTTTTTTTAATTAAAAAAAAAAGGGAGTGGGAAATGAGGTGGAGAATTCAGACTCAACCCATCCTTGTTAAATCTAAACTCTTCCCCATTATATATATTCTAATACTAGTATTTCTTTATGAGATGGAATATTTAGTTATAAAAATATCATTTCGAATCATCAAATCTGAAATTTCTTTTGTATTTTTTAATACAAAATTTAAATATTAGCTGCTAGATTAACTTTTAGTGATTTTTTTTGGCTATATTTAAAGCAGCATATAACTATTATATTCTAATTTAATATTCAACATTCAATTTAAATATAAAAAAATTTTAAATTTGATTTTTTATTTTGGCATTTGTAATCAAACTATATACTCATTTTTTTGTAATCCAAAAAAAAAATTTAAACCAATTTATCGTTGAATGCATTCTCATATTCTTGACTCCACTATGTAAGTTATTTTTCCAATTATACCTTAAAGGTCCATTAATTTTATAAAGTATTCTTTATAACTTACATATTTTTTATTAGTTTTTTTTAATACTATCGTGTCTTGTTTTATTAATTTTCTGTTTTTCAGTATTAGTGTTAGTGTAAGAATAAATAAAATAATGTAATTAATATTTCAAAATTTTAAAAAAACATTTCAAGGTAACAATTTTCAACAGAAATATATTGAAGTAAAATGAAAGGAGTTATTAACTTACAATTATGGAGGATGCAAAATAGTCTAAAATGAGGAGATAATATTTAAATTTTATTTGAATTATCACCATTTAACATATTATTTTCTTTTTTAATTGAGTGTTGATTACCACTATAAAAATATCAAATTACTTTTCTATAAAAATACATGAAATTTCACGAAATATGCATTATAATCGCATGCCAAAATAGTAATAATGAATTAATTTGATATTTTTAATAAGTTTAGTAAATAATATGATATTTTTAATTATATAGAGATATTTGTTACATTTTAATAAGTTTAAAAGGATAATATAATATTTCGTTCGGATAATATATTAAAGGCAATAATTTGAGGGCAAAATTATGTATTAATCTTAAAATGAATCTATAGAAAAACACTCAATCTCTAAATTTTGGATCGATAGATTACCATAGTATGCTATATACTTTAGTATTTTTTTATGGATAGAATATATGATAAAATAAGGACATAGTTTTTAGTACCTTTATAGATGAATTTGATTATAAATAGATGAATATTTTAGAAATTAAATTTGAAACTCTTGAACATTATATACTAGTAATTTTTGAAAAAGAATAGAGGGGCAAAACGGGGAATGGAGGAGGGGTGAGTAGATGGGATGCCTATTGATGACAATGAGGCATCTGGCAGGAAAGAACGAAAAGACAAATATAACGTTGTTAAAATTAAATCGGATAAACATCACGAGAGATAAATAATTTTTTATTCTATCAATTCGATAAGGTTAAATTAAATTTTTTTAAATTATATTATTTTTAATTTTTTTATAAATATTATGAAAATATAATTATATAAAAAATAAAAAATAATTTAGAAAATATATTTATTTTTAAAATTGGGGAAGCATGGGTTAGGTAAATTGCCTGAAATATGCACACTGCCAACTCAACAATGCCGAAGTTAGCTGGTCGGTGCATAAATAATTCACAATAACATTCCAGAAATTCCTTGTTACATCACTTTGGTCTTATGGTTTAGGCCAACTTCTGCAACTGCTGAAATATTTTCGACCATATTTCATTTTCTTACACTATTCATTGTTTGTACAGTCTTATCTTCATTTTGTGACCTTACAATATACATGGAGACTTACTGCAACCTACAAAATACAAACAAATTAAGTTTCTGGGATGTGGTTCATTGATACTAATACTGCAGGGTTCAGTTTAATCTTCTTTTTTCCCCCATTTCATTCAGTGTTATGTTTTTGTTGTAAAGAAAAACAGGAGGTGATTAGAGCCAGCTAATACAACTTCTCCAAGACCTATCAGCATCTAATGTGATAACGAATATATAGTCCGTATTGAATTGATGAACACTCTTAAAGAAAAAGATGAAATGAATAAACAGAATGGAATCCAGTTGGCAGTAGTTGAGTTGAGAGTCGGAAGACTTTAGAAGCTGTCAGCTGAGAATATTCTAAGGACGGAATATATATCTAACCGCCTACCATATTCTTCACTCCCACAACACAAATTAAAGTGTTTATACTTCACACTCTTACCTTGCTTTTCAAATCATCCATTATTTCAAATCCACCAATCCCACTAATTTTAATTCGCATAATACACGCTAATAGAAACGCAAATCACTCGCTCTTAAATAATATTATATCTTTCCAATAAATATATGTCAACTTTTTATTTAATTATTTATTTTTTCAGATTATAGTTGATATATAAATTGTCTAATGCGCTTTTATTTAATTTATTTTTATTTGATAATATATTTTTATTAAATTTTTTTATATCTCCCGTTTTTATTTATTGTAATATCTTAAATTTATGTAAATTACAAGAATGACTTCACAGCACGCGAGTACCAGCACATCACAAAAATCATAATGGCAACTTTTCAAATAAAAAAAAATGACTATTTTTATCATTTGCTTCCAACTATTCAATTGATTATCTTGATTTATATAACATATATCAATAAATAATTGATAACTATGGCAAATACATTCTTAAAGGTCAAATCAAGGTGGTCCGATAATGTTCGATAAGGCTCAAGCCTAATTGCAAAAAAGGCAAACCGTGATCTGAAAGACAGATCAGGGAACCGTGATATCCGATCGGATTGATGGGACAACAAGTCCTGTCAGCTTACTGACATAAGCCGACACCCATACTCTCTACCTACTTTCTGTCACGTCACTGCTCACCTACTTTGACTGCCGGTTATCACTTTTCAAGGTACTCAAATACCCCTCCAAAAAACTCTTATAAATAGCCTAAAATACGATAGCTCCAGGTATTGAACATCTAAGACTCTCTCTCTCTAAGTATTCCATTTCGAAAACTACTAACTTAAGTTTCGGAGTGCTAACATTCGGGTCCGACCGGACACTCCTTTTACAAGTCCAGCCATTTGATCGGCCCATCAACTGCCATCTCTTCCCGTTACAGATAAATCATTTTGTGTTTTATCATTTGGTACTTTCGTTGAGAGCCAAATGGCAGATTCAAGCTCTTACGAACGTGTAGCTCATGGAGAGTGTAATCACAACAACCAGGATAGATCTGAACTCTCAAGGCTAAGAGAGAGATCTCTCAGATCACCAGTCGAAGATGACCTCATCCTAAATTTCGATAATGTGGTTGCACGACAGCAGGAGAATGCCCCTATTACTGTAGGAGACATACGTGCTGTACTTGGTCACCTCACCGAGAGCGTGGTCCAGGCCTTAAAAATGGAAAGAATGCCCAGAACTTTTGAAAGCGGTCAGAAAATGGTTTTAATGGCCGAAGATTTCGGAAGAAGGAGGAATAAGGAGATTTCCTTCAGAGAGCCAAGCGCTCATGATGGAAGGAATGCAGGCTCCAGAATCACGAATAGATACGATAAGGGGAAGAAAACAATGTTCTTGAGCAGAGATGCCCCTCATATCCCTAATAGATCATGCGCCCCGTCCTTTGGTGAGCAAGGAGGGCGTGCGCCCAGTCACAATTGCTTCCAAAGGACGAAAGAAGAGTTCATTCCCGCGACAATGAGCAGGGAGGATGAATGGTTTAAATGAAAACTGAAAAAGTTTGGATTGGCGGAGCCAGTGAAAAGGATGTCTGAGGGAAACGCTTGCAATAACATCTCCCCTTTCTGCAGGAAAATCACGGAGTCTGAGCCGCATCCCCAATGGAGAGATGTGATAATGGACAAATATACAGGCAAAACTGATCCTGCCACTCACTTTGAGGAATTTTTGACTAAAGTGCAGATTTACACCTTCGATGAAAGGATTGCTTGTAGAGTTTTTCCAACTACCTTAGGAGGAGACGCCTTGAAATGGTTCTTCGGACTCCCTCATGCATAAATCACCTCCTTTAGGCAACTCAAAGAATTGTTCGTGATACGATTCCATGTGCAAACATGCACATCAAAGTCGGTCAATGGCCTGTGCAACCTTTATTAAAGAACCGACAAAAGTCTCAGAGATTACATCGTTCGCTTTCAAGCCGCAATGTCGGAAATAGGGGACTTAAGCGTGGAACTGGCATCAAATGCCCTGGCAAAAGGCATCACAGATCGTTTATTTTTTGAATCACTGACAACTAGGCCACCAGGTAGTTTTCTCGACCTAATGGATAGAGTCAGGCGATGGGTCCAGTTAGATAACGCTCTCAGATCCAACAGGATCTAGAAAACTAATGTAATGGATAGAATTCGATATCCAGACGGTCGGCCATTTAGTAGAACCCCCACATCCGATCGAGTAGAAGGAAAGCTTAAGCGGTTGGTCTTCTCGAGGATCACAGAGAGGGGAAATAAGGACGAACGGAGTAAACCTGATCGCCGCAATGATTAGTTGCCTGGGATCTCCACTCCCCTCAGTGTCGGTTCCTCCCAAATGCCAATGGGCACTAAGAGAAAACATGGAAAAACTAACCAATCCAAAATGGCCAAATAGGAGGAGAAACAATGGAGGCTGCGAAAAAAGTCGTGAGCTATGTCATGAAGCCGGATGCTCGAGCCATTGAATGAGAAAGCTCCTGTAAGTTGTCCAATAATGGAAAGGAGGTGATTTGTTCAAATAGCGGAGAAATTAGATCTATTTTCGAGAGGCAGCATTAAAAAAGGGCTACAACATGTGAAAAGAGGTTGAAAATTCCAGCACCTTGACGCGTACCATAAGTGTCTCCAAGAGGTAAAAATAACTAAAAAAAAACATTTTCAAGAGGTACATGTCCAAAACTCACGAATTTAAATACTTGTCATTTGAGCAAACTTTCTAACTCTCTAGCAAATCGATTTTTGGATTGGATTATTTTGCCATCGGAAGTTCGAGATGAAGGCCTTATGACCCACATACCTCACCCCGATAGGTTGGTGAACAAGTGATCACTCTTGGTTGAAGACGATACTTATCAGAAATCATTCTGAAAGTTTAAAATCTCATATAAATGTTTGAATGGCACAACTCCATCACTAGGCTCGATGTGCATCACGAGCGCAAAATATGAAAATTCTCTTTTATCATAAGTTCATCAGCTAGGTTCGATATTGTTTTTGAACCAAGAGTGCAAGATGCCTCCATTTGATCTCCATTGACTTGTTCGTCAGGTTCAGCGTCTATCCTGAACTTAAAATGTGAAATTTACAATTATGATCGGCATTGCCATCTTATTTTCGGCCGGACAAAGAATATCCCGATTCAAATAGGTAACTTCCTGCAAGCGGACTACTCCCTCGACCTTTTAAACTCAAAACTTCCTATTGGCATAACTTATCTGTTAGGCCTAATGCTTATCTCGAGCCCGGGATGCGAAGTGCGCCCGCACCCATTTAATTTCTATCAATTAATTCGCTGGACTCAATGCCTATCCTGAGTCCAAGATGTGAAAGTTAACAGCTGAGTTAACTAACTCTCTCGAACAAATATCTGATCAGAACAATGCTAAAGATTGAAATGTCATCCGCCGCACCTGATGTAATAAATCCGAGTCACAATGCTTGAAAAGCATATTGAAGTTTAGGGAGTATTTTCCTTAGTCGATTTCATACATTCTCAATGGATGCAATTGGCAGGAAGATCCAATATTATATATGAATAATTCTTACAAAGCAGGGGCCAAATCAGTACAGCAAAAAGCTACGCTCCTTTGTTTGATATCTCCACATTAGAAGAAGGCCCCACAATAGCTTTAATAGGAGACTCGGGAGATTTCGGTATTTCTCCAGAAGCATTCTTTGTTAGCTAGAAAGTTACAGCCTCAACACTGATCTCCGCACCAACGTTTGGTCAATGATGCAGGGTCTTGAGGTCCTCCGTGATCGCTGTTGCTATAAAGAGGTTCAAGCAAAATACCTGAGTCATTCATCCAGCTGAGATCGATCTCGAGAAAATGCCTGTCGACCTCATAATTTAGCCCCTTTTAGCCATCACGTTCGCAGCTGCATCGCGAAAATAAAAGGTCAGTGGCAGCGTTGAGGTTCAGGTTCCCAACCGGATTGCCTAAAAGACTGATCGACTATTCAATTTTTCAAACCTTTCAGAGATAACGGTTGAAATGAACAGACACGGCTTATCGGATTCAAGTCAATTTGAAAGCTCCTGCTAAAAAAAGGTACGTTTTCATTTATTTATTTTTAGATTTTATTTTTTGTTTGTCGTTTGCAGGTAGTTTGCCTTACTCCAATCGACGGACGTTGGCCGATCGGTCCCTGTTACTAGGCCTGACATAGCCGAAAACGCAAAAAGCTTTACTCCAATTCGAATTCCTTTATTTGGTTTGATATTGCTCCAAACCAAAAATGCAATACGTTTTTCATTTGATCTCTACCAATATTTTCGCTAGGTACGATGTCTATCCCGAACCAAAAATGCGAAACTCTGTAAGTAAATGCAAAAAAGCCACCAATTGGCAAAAATATCCTTTAGTGGATAATCTCCCTAAAGCCACTGATTGGCTAAAATATCTTTTATTGGATAATCTCCATAAAGTCACTGATTGGCCAAAATCTCCTAGTGGATAATCTCCACAAAGCGATTGATTTTCGCAATGTTCGAACGGATCCTTCACCATTGAGTATGAGAGACAAGGGCCCTAGCGCCCAAATACTGTCGACTCGATCGATGAGTGAGAGATCCGTCATAAAAATAAATACTTAATTCCGATCGATGATGCATCCCGATCAATGAATCAATATGATACAACTTATCTGTTAGGCTTAACGAGGCCACAAATGGTAAAGTTGAAGTCCATTCATTCAAGTCCCCTGATAGACTTGATGTTCATGCCGAGCCCAAGACAATGAGAGACAAAAAAATTCATTTGTCATGCATGATTCTCTAACTAATATCTGACTGGATAAAACTTCAATTAAGTTAAAGACTGAAAAGTTGCCTATTGTGCTTAAGGTAATAAATCTGAATCCGGTTGGACTAATCGAACATCGATTCCAAAATGGTCGTGCGTTGCAATGTTTGAAAAACACTTTAAAATTCAGGAAGTATTCTCCTTAATCAAATTTTGCACATTCTCCATGATTGATTGCATGCATTCTTCACAGTTGATCGTGTTTGTTTTCCTTAACTATTATCATGACAAAATTTTGTCCAAAATAAGCATCGCAGTTCGAAGGCACAATTGAAAGGCAAATCAGCTTTTACATATATAGAGAGTTCTTATAAATTAACAAAGCGAAGGAGAAAGCCAATACAAAAGACAAACTATTACAAAAACACCTATGATTCCATGACCGCAATAGCTCCTGCCTCTGTGCCGATCGGCACCTTCTCAATAGAAAGCAGCTATGCCATAAAGGCGTAGACTCAACCTGGATCATCATAAGGTCAGAGCGCAATCGCAACGATTAATGTTTGTGACCGGATTCGTCACCATCGGGCACACAAGATGATGGCACCGACGCCCAACGACCTCCTACCCAATCAATCAGAGGTGAAAGTTTGATGACAATATGAATCTTGGGAAGATACTGAGCAAAATTGAACGTGTCGACAGCCTTAATGATGATGGTTTTCTTTACATTGATGCCAATTTGCAGAGCGATGATATAGCAATTGGAAAATGCACAGAATTTGGCCAAGATCATAGTATAAAATTGAGGCACGCTGAAAAAGGCATGGTCCAGAAAGTTGTTGCGACTTCCAATAGCAAGGGAAAAGCTTATGTTAAATTGTCTCTGCAACTGCGTCTACAAATGACAAATGAATGGCTTACTGCTCTCACATCCAAGCATCCCCTCATTTATCACCATGGAATTTAGGCGAACCATTGCAGATGCCTTTGCGAAAAGATCGTATTGTAAAGGGATCTGCATCATTTTCTCCTCCGTGGGTTTCGAAGAACGACCCACGGCCTTATGGTCTCTATAAACTTCAAGAAAAACTCCAATCTATAGATTGGATGCCGCTTGAAGCCATCTCTAATAAAGGGAAAATAAAGAAAATGATGAGGATATTATGAATAAGGAATTACTTGGTTAATCTCGCAGAAACTCCGAAATATCCGAAATGGCAAAGTTTGCGAAAAAATACATGACAAGAATTTTACTAAGGATCACTGAAAAATGAGAAACAAATCGGCCCAAAGTCATTTATTTATAGGCTCCAAGCTTCTAGAATTTTTCAACTGCCCCTCCGCCGGATAATCGCCATGTGTCGCCAATCAATTAAATGCATAGCGGAAAATGAAGTGCCGCCCTTAACGCATGTGTCCCTTAACGCATGTGTCCTCGATGCATGTGTAGGTGCTAAATGCATGACAGAAAGAGCAAGGCGTCGTCTTTGGCGCATGTGCAGGCATTAAATATATAACAGTTGTCTAAAACCGATGAACGTATCTCCTCAAGCGGGCACTTCCCAAAAATTCAAAAATCCTGCCAAAATGATAAAATAATACATCACCATCACCCGGTCGGACCCGTTGGAGGAGGGACAAGTGATAACTATGGCAAATACATTCCTAAAGGCCCAACCAAGGTGGCCCAACAACGTTCGGCAGGGCCCAAGCCCAATAGCAAAAAAGGCAAAGCGTGATCTGAAAGATAGCTCAGAAAATCGTGATGTCCGATCGGATTGATGGGACAATACGTCCTGTCAGCCCATTGACACAAGTCGACGCCCATACTCTCCACCTACTTCCTGTCACGTCGCCGCTCACCTACTCTAACTACCGATTATCACTCCCCAAGGTACTGAAGTACTCCTCCAAAGAACTTCTATAAATAGCCTAAAACACGATGGCTTCAGGTATTGAACATCTGAGACTCTCTCTCTCTCTCTCTAAGTATTCCCTCTCGAAAGCTACTAACTTAAGCTTCGGAGTGCTAACGTCCGGGTCCGACCAGGTACTCCTTTTGTAGGTCCAACCATCCGACCGGCCTATCAACTGCCAGCTCTCTCCTTTACAGATAAATCATTTTGTGTTTTATCAATAATTACATGCTAATTGATGATATATTAAAAAAATATGGACAAAGTTTTATTTTTAAGCTAAATTAATTTTTTTTAATATATATGAAAGGGAAACATCCTTATATTTATAAGACAAAGAAAGTACTTAAAACTCATATATAAAATATCATATTGGAAGAGAATGGACTCGTGTTATCCTATAGGTTAAATCAGTTGAATACTTTGCGAGAGGAAAAAAAATGATAATACGATTAAACTATTCTTGGAGTGCGAGACTAGGAGTTGAGACCCTCATCAGAACGTGACCTAACTAAAAGAATAATAAAAAAAAGGTTTTAACTAAATAGTTTCAGAAAAATTCTTCATCAATCCAAGAAAAAGAAATGTACAGCTGCTAATCTCATCTGCAAGATGATAGAATGTTCTAAATTCACTCTATTGCACCAAGACAACGGCAAGTTTTTCTCCATCAGCATCATCTCTGACAAGACAAAATTATAAGTTAAAAAACTTCTTTTTCTAGTGGGGTGTTAGTTTTTTAAGTTAATATATAGATGAACAGCATCTCTTTTAAACAAGCAAGGTCCTGATGACGATGAAAATGGGGAAGATATGAGAAAAAATGCTGCTGCTGGTAGGACCCTTTCCAAGTTTAATGGCTAAAAACCACCCAATTTGAAGATCATTCGATCGGATCAGGCACTTGCGATTTTATGGGAATTTAATTTCATCCACAAAATTTTATGATCAAATTACGGGTGGCCCAGAAAGGAGACCGATGCCATCCTCAGGCCGGCCAATGAATAAGCACGAAAGTACTCTCACTGTAAGCTGTACAAGTTGATGAAAGCGCTATATGAGCCTGCTAAACAACACACAGTGACAAAAGATCTTAATTTTGATCTTGATTTTATGATTAAATTTAAATTAGAACAATATATATAGATAATAGCTAAATATGGCAAGTATGTGATTAGCTTTATGACACAATGGTATTGCCACTAATACAGTGAGTGATTTGTGGGACATGCTTCAATGGCTTTAACAGTACCCGTAACCTTTTAACATCAAGATTAGCATCATTCCATTGTGGTATTATTTCCTTTTTAATTATGTACTTATATATATATATATATATATATATACACTTTGATTTATTATACATCTAATGATAATAATAACAATAATAATAATAATAATAATCTGTAGTTTATTCGACAAACAACTACTTAATTGTATATATGTAATTCGACAAAAAAAAATCAGGGAGTTCTCTTTTTATCAAAGCTCAATAACTTGAAATTGCGCAATTTTAAGATAAAACCAGTACTACTATTTAATAGTGTAACTTTTGTAGCAATTTACCTCAAGAATTAGAGGCAGAATTAATTAGAGCAAGTACCATATATTATTTAAATGTCGTATTCGATTAGAGGTGCGTGGCAGAGAAGTCATTTGGTGAGATAAGAGTAATTAATTTGACATACTTTTTGGCTTGTCCCAGGGGTACAACATGTCAATATATTGAAAATGAAAGAGAGAATTCTGAATAGTCATTTTCACAAGGTCTAGACCTTTCTTCATGGGTTGGACCACCATTTTCGCACTTGTATATATACAACGCTCCTTTACCCTTCCCGCAAAAACTAAAACAAAATATATTCAATTCATTGATTTTACATTTAAAAAATAAAAAAGAGAGAATTTGAAAGCTGAGAGATGGTAGGTTTTTCCATATTCTCCTCTTTCGTTTATTGTATTAATCTCCAAAACCAAGTTTATTATGTTTAACTCTTATCTGAACTTCTTCAATTCATATCATTGTATAGGACTCAGAAGCGAACATGCCAAACTCATTGGAAGGCTATGTGGATTGGAAGAATAGGGCTGCCATTAGAGGCCGGCACGGTGGCATGCTTGCTGCCTCCTTTGTCTTAGGTAAGTTAGATCGTATATTAATAACAAAATTTTGAATTTTAGGGTATGTAATAATGATAAATATATGTTGATAATTTGATTTCAGTTGTGGAGGTGCTTGAGAATTTAGCATACCTAGCCAATGCAAGTAACCTTGTGCTGTACCTATCCAAGTTGATGCATTTTTCGCCCTCAACCTCTGCCAATATTGTTACCAACTTCATGGGAACATCCTTTCTTCTTGCTTTACTTGGTGGGTTTCTATCAGATGCTCTTTTCACCACTTATCGCATCTACTTGATAAGTGCTGCCATTGAATTCACGGTAAGATCATACTGACCTTTTATTTCCTATTACACCCATATCTTCACAGTTAGATCTTTGGAAAATAGGGCAGTAGACTCTTTCCTGGGACCATTAAAAAATAAACTCATAGCCAAATGTGCCAATAGCAGGGCTTCAATGTTTATTTAACTGTATTAATTGTTGACTAACTAGATACAAAATCCAGCCTCACTAGATACTACTACTACATATCTAAACCTACTCTAGGGGCATCCCATTAATGTCTGAAGCAGAACTTTTAGTTTCCCCCAAACAAGGAGCGGCCAGCCAACGAGGACATAGAAAAAAAAGCTATAAGAATTTAGGTTGGTCGTCCAATCACATTCCAGCCAACAATAGCTAGGTCCCACAGATCGTGTTCATGTGAATTTTGATAGGCAGAAAATCAATGTTATTAAAATCGAATTGAAAAAAAAATTGACGAAATTAAAGGTTTTTGATTCAATCAACTTAATCGAATTTTTTTATTTTTAAAATATTATAAAATATTATAATTTTATAAATATTATTGTATAAAAATTAAAAAAAATATCTATTAAATATTAATATATATTACAAATATCTTAATAATAAGTTATAAAATATAATTTTAATTTTATTATTATAAGTAATTAATTATTTATTTTTGAATATTATATATTAAAAACATAAAAATATAATCATATAATGAAAAAAAAATTTTTTAGATGGAATACTAATGAAATAAATACAGAAAATATTAACCTTGCATATATGAATATAATTATATTTAATTACAATAAATTTAAATAGATAATAAATATATTAAATTATTAAGTGGCATTTTTAAAATTTAAAATACTACATTTTTCAAAGAAATAAATCATGAAAATTATATATATATATATATATATATATATAATTACAATGAACCAAATAAATAATAAGTATATTAAATTATTAAGTGATATCTTTAGACTTTAAAATACTAATTTTTTTAAATAAATAAATAATAATAATTTAATATATATACACACACATTACAATAAACCAAATATATAATAAGTATATTAAATTATTAAGTGACATATTTAAAATTTAAAATACTAATTTTTTTAAATAAATAAATAATAGAATATATATATATAGGGGTAAAAAAATACAAAAAATTATAATTTTTTGCAATTTTTAGCCAAAAATTCGGTTTTATCCGGTTCTTCGATTTTTTTGTTCAATCCGATTTTTTCGGTCCAATCTCCTTTTTTACCGATTCGATTTTGTGCAGTTGAACCAATTAGTTGGACTATCGGTTCGTGTTAAATCGGTTCAACCAGCCGGTCCGGTCTGGTTTTAATAACTATGCAGAAAATAATTTTCCTTTTCTTTCTATCAATGTCATATATATGCTCAATTTCCATGTGATGAGATAGCTATAGCCTCTATATAGAGACCTACCTGTGATAAATTGAATCAATAACCTTCATGTCCCATTCCTCCATTAATAAAAAAATATCCAAGAAAATTGTTCATTGAATCATTATAAGTTTAAACTAATGGTTTTAATTAAATGAAATTAGGGTTTATTTGTGCTCACAATCCAAGCTGGGGAGCCTTCACTGAGGCCACCACCATGTGGTTCATTAAGCACAAGCATATCATGCGAGAAGGTTGACGGAAACAAAGCAGTGATGTTATTTGGTGGACTTTATTTAGTGGCACTTGGTGTTGGAGGAATAAAAGGGTCACTTCCTCCACATGGAGCTGAGCAATTTGATGAAACTAGCCCACAAGGAAGAAAGCAGAGATCCTCATTCTTTAATTACTACGTCTTTTGCCTGTCTTGTGGGGCTCTAATTGCTGTGACTATTGTGGTTTGGATAGAAGATAACAAAGGCTGGCAATGGGGTTTTGGGATTGCCTCTGCAGCAATACTCATCTCCATCCTAATCTTCCTCCTTGGATCCCGTACTTACAGGAACAAAGTCCCCACTGGAAGTCCCATCACATCCATGTTTAAGGTTCTTGTTGCAGCTTTTTACAACTCCTGCAAACCTGGGAATCCTAGGAATGCTGTCATGGGGATGGATACCAGCAAAGGAGAGGATACTAATACTAACAACGAAGCATCAAAGAAAAGTGTCTCGTTTCTTGATAGAGCTGTGGTGAATAATAATTTGTCTATGCATCCAGTATTTCTTCAGTGTACAGAGAAAGATGTTGAAGAGGTTAAGATAGTGTTAAAAATACTACCATTTTTCATGTCCACTATAATGTTAAATTGCTGCCTGGCTCAGCTTTCTACTTTTTCTGTGCAACAAGCATCAACCATGAACACAAAGCTTGGTTCTTTAAAAGTCCCGCCAGCTTCTCTTCCTGTTTTCCCTGTGATTTTTATAGTGATCCTGGCACCCATTTATAACCATATTATACTCCCATTTGCAAGAAAAGTTACAAAGTCTGAAATGGGGATAACACATTTGCAAAGAATAGGCATAGGGCTAGTTTTTTCTATCATAGCAATGGCAGTAGCAGCTTTAGTGGAGATGAAGAGAAAGAAAGTGGCAGAAAATTCAGGGCTAATTGACTCAGCTGAACCTCTACCCATATCATTCCTTTGGATAGCTTTGCAGTACCTGTTTCTTGGATCAGCTGATCTTTTCACTCTAGCTGGGATGATGGAGTTTTTCTTCACAGAAGCACCTTTAAGCATGAGATCGTTGTCTACCTCACTCTCTTGGGCTTCACTAGCCATGGGATATTACTTCAGCTCTGTGCTTGTTTATATTGTGAATGCTGTCACTGGTACCTACAGACACACGCCATGGCTATTTGGGCGGAACTTGAACCATTATCACCTGGGGAGATTTTACTGGTTGATGTGTGTATTAAGTGGGTTAAACTTCTTGCATTATCTCTTCTGGGCTTGTCGTTATAAATATAAATCCACCAGGCCTTATAATTAATTAGTAGAATAGCAGATGAGAGAGGCATTCAGTTCTTGCCGCAGAGAGAGTAGTGATCATATGGAATAAAAAGTATGTCCTCTGTATATTATTCTCTTTTGTATGATTTTGAGGCAGCATTTTCTTACGATTCCTAAGAAGCTCTATTTATGAAGTTTAAGATTTGAGGTTTATTTACAGGGAGTCGCTCGATAACAAGGGGATGTAGCTCAGATGGTAGAGCGCTCGCTTAGCATGCGAGAGGTACGGGGATCGATACCCCGCATCTCCACCGAAATCCTCATTTTATTTTTCAGCTCTCTCTCATTGTAAAGATCCAACTTTAACTGTTGTTGATTTATTGTTGTTGTTATTATTATTATTATTATTATTATTATTAATTGTTACTCCTTCTATCCCATCAAATTGATAATTTTTTTTTTGAAAAAATTGACTTACCTACCAAATTATCATTTTGGTAAATTCAAGAAAATATTTAATACATCTCTAATTTTATCCTTATACAATATCAACAAAACATTTACCTTAATTAGTTTTTTTACGCACTACTATGATAATTTAAATTAAAAAAAAAGACATTTTTATTCTATTTAATATAACTTTTGATAAAAATTAGCAAAATAAATAATTATTATAATATTGATGAATTGTGTAATAAGTAAAAATTTAGTGAGATGGGAACAATGCTTGTTTTAATCAAAGTAAACGTAGTGTTATTGTTATTGGTTTATAATTTACCAATGTTATTAGAACCGAACCGGTTCAACTGCTAACCACCAACTGATATGATCGGTTTAGTGCATAAAAATTGAATTGACTAATATTTATATAGTGAAATTTTTATAATATTTATATAAAACTTAAAAAATAATACTATTTAAAAAAAAAGAAAAAATCCGATTGAATTTCAACAAACCAATCGAATCACGAATCCTTTAACTTTTCGATTCTTTATTCGGTGCGATTTTAATAACATTGTAATTTACTACATATTTCTTTCAAAGTAAAGTAAATGTATGGTTATTGTCATTGATTTCAAAATTATTGTTTGTTTCTACTTTCTATCAAACTAAACGTAATGTTTTGCTATTGATTTTATAAATTATTATAAATTATTGATTAAGTTAAGTTAATCTAACTCTATTAATGTAAGCATTTCACCTTCAATTCTGAGTAGCAAATGAAAAAAAAAATTATGAATATTTTCCCCAATGCCCTCAAGTTTTTAATCTTTTACTTTCATGACCAAATGATACAAAGATAGGTTCTTTTGCATTGCAGGCTATCATCCTCCTAGCCCCTTACGCATATACAAATTACAAAATTATTAAAATTAAGAAAAGAAAAAGGAAAATATATGCAAAATAAAAATTAAACAAAAAAAAGGAGAAAAAGAAACTCATTCAGCTTCCTGCAATCCATCAAGCAAAACAGACCCAACCAGCAACCCAGCAGCACCAACCACAAGCGCCCCTGCCACCACAACTTGCGCCGCCACCAATCCGGCCGAATCGTCCGGGATAATCACAACCGCCGCCAGAGCCGCCACAAATATAGGCAGCGCAGCCGAGGCCAGAGTGGACGGCGACACACTGGCTGTCTTCTCCAACAAGCTCAATAGCCCCAATTCCTCAGCTTTCGAGAACAATCCCAATTTCTCTATCGATGACAGAGTGACTCCCAGCTCCTCCGCCTTCGACAAAAGTCCCGCCTTTTCTACGTTGCTCAGTACTTTCTTCTTTTCTAGTTTCTTGAATACGTCCATGTCTAATTCTTCGCTGCTTTCGTAGAAAATCCCTGCTCCGTACCATTTTTTCTGCCAACCGTCGTCGTATTTGTTTACCTGTTTGTACCACAAATTTATTTGCACGAAATAGATCTGAAATTTCTTGTTCTTTTTTTATTTTGTAGGAGACCGAAAGGAAAATTGGAGTGAAATTACCTTTTTTTGGGGGGCCATTGCGACGATTGTGAGGGGCTGTTTGGAGGGAAATAGACGGCCAGAGGGAGGATGGGGATAGCAGGAGTGGCGTTGGATTCCTCGGAGATAAGCGGAGGAGGAAGGTGGTGCTGTCACCGCCATTGATGGTGGAAATCAAAGAGAGAAGCTCACAGCTACGGAAAGAGATTTGATTTGAGTGAGAAAGTGAAAGTTTTGGAGCTCCTTGCTGGCTCTGGGGGTGTGGGTGGTTTCGGTTGACTGATGCAACTGCCACGTCGGACAGAGCTTTATTTCCCCACCAATCAAATTGGTGATTGCTTTATCTTTGGACATTTCATTTTATCATTAGTTTTTGTTTTTACTAGTAAATTTCTCTTGCTCTTTTCGGCACAAATTTTTGCTTTAAAAATTTATAAACTATTTGAATTTTTCTATTAAATCCTTAAAAATATTTATTTTGCAATACTAAATTTTTAAATTTTTATTTTTTATCGTTGATAAATTTTCTAAGCGTGATTAACATGTCATCAGTGTTTCTCTTGCTCAGAAAATATAGAATGTACGTGTACAAGTAGAATTTGAGGGAAATTTTTTACTAGTATGCAATTTCTATCATGTTAAGGATCTATCGAAATTCAATTAATAATTTTACTTACGATTGTGTGTTAATTACATCTTTAAAAAGAAGAGAGACTAACGATTGTGCGTTAATTACATCTACAAAATCTACTAACTGAAAATTTCATGTCTAAAGAAAAATTTAGAAGATCAATAATGTTGTGAAATAAAAGTTCTACAATTTAATTTAATAGCAAAATTTAAAAAATTGAGGGGTTTGCAAGGGCTTTTTGCCTTTCTTTTTCCATAATAAATATTACAATGTCTTGCATAATTTTATAGGACTTAACTAAATGTAAATAAATTTATGTAAACAAAATTTTTTTTTTACAAATTAATGAAATAAAAATAAAATATTTATTTTTATCCATACTTTATTTTTGCTCCAAAAATTTTGAAAATTTATCACATTTTTCTGTATAGTATATTTACCTCTATAATTCGTCTTTCAGTGACTAATTATATCTTTTCATTTTTGTCAAAAGCACTAATTTTCAAGTAGCATTCCATTTTATAATAAAAAAAAATATATAGTTCTACGAAGCTTGTTTTTCTTTCATGCAATTTTGGCACAGTTACATTACATAGATCATGGAAGAATGTTATTTAAAAAAAAAATTCAAATACATAAATTAATCATATTTAATTGTTAAAGAAAAAGATATGAAAAGTAGTAGATGATTTGTTTACACTAAAAGGCATAATAAAAATATTAGAAGAGTTAAAAACTATAAAACTTGATCAATAAAAAATAATTGAAGTTAAAAATTCAATGCATGAAAAATAAAAAGTGGCTAATGTGTAAGAAATAATAATTATTTAGAATAGAGTGTTCATAAAATTGTGAAAATAAAATAAAATAAATTTTAGTTTAAAGGTTTTTTTACAGAAATCATTTTCATTGTTTTTAATAGTCACTTTTCTTATATTTTAATTTTCACTATAGGGGCAAATTTATTGGGTCAGATTTGTTAGTGGAGACAAATTTGCTACCTCTAAATTTTTAATTTAGATAATGTTTCTACAATTTATAATTTTTTATTTGTATTAAACTCTATATTTCTTACATAATAATGATGATGATAATAATGTTGTTTGAGAAATAAAATTAGTAAAACTTTAAAATTAGCATTTAGAGGATATTAAATATTGTTTAAAAATCTTTTATCCTTTTATTCCCATTTATAATGTAGTATATAGATATAGATAAGATAGACGGATGGACAAAACGACAGCACATCAAATTGGATATATGAAAAAAACTTATTTATTCTTCTAATTGGAATGAATTATCTTAAAACTGGGAATGAAAATATGATTTCAGTGCATGTCAAAAGCATTGAATAATTACAAATCCAACGGTAATGCACATAAGCTGAAATTAGCAAAATAATTAATCTTATAATAAAGACAGGTTAAGTGGTTAACGGCAAGGTTTGTTTCATAATTTCAAAATTCGAAGTTTGAACTGTGATGGGAATATTTTATTAAAGAATAAAAATTTAAAATCAATTGCGATATATTTTATCAGAAACGTCCTCATTCGTTTGTGACTTATTAAACTATAATTCTATATTAGTATTTGTCCATTTACATATTCAATTTAAAACAAACCAAAATTCAAGCATGGGTATTGTGAATAAAATCATGATAGGAATCGGTTTATTTAAAAAATAAAATAAAAAAGAAATGCCATTCGCATTGGGTATTTTCAGTTGAACAAAAATGCTGACCTACACATTTATTCCTAGAAGTAACCCATTCATTACTGATAAAACCTGAAATATTTTTATTTGTAAAAAAAAAATATGACAATCGAGGTAGCCGATTGGATAGCTGAACCTGCAAAAGGATATGTCCGGTCGGATTCGGACTTTATCATTCCGAAACTTAAATTAGTAGCTTTTAAAAAAAGAGTATTTAGAGAGAGAGTTTCAAATATTCAACCCATTCATTACTTTTTAAGTCTCTAAATATTTATATCCCAACATTCAACCTCATAAACTTTTATCAAAATATCTGTTAATGAATTTTGTGTGCATACTTAATATATACTCATTCCGTTTTTTCATATATTATTTTTGTGAAAATTAAAAAATAATAAATAAATTTAAATTTAATATTAAATTATATAATTAATATTAAATTTAATTAATTTTAATTTTATTAAAAAATAAATTAAATTATATTAAAATTTTAAAACCCATCGATAAATAAAATTTGAACTCTATCAAATTGAGGGGTATTTGTTAATTTCTCTCTCTCACGTTGGCGTGATACAGAATATATTTATACAAGATCAATTTAAATGTGGAAAAAAAAAACTTAAATGGTATTTTTTAAGTCTTGACGAGTGAATATGGGAAATTCGAAATTGTGAATCCCCCATTTCCCAATTCTGTCTGTTGAATTGAAAATCCGCGCACTAATATCCGAATATATGCCAGGATATTTACAATGCTTTTCTTCTGCAACTACCACTAGTCTTCTTCCTTTCCAAGATTCTATCTTTTTCATTGCTATGGTAAGTTCTCTCATCCTTTCCTCTCAATTTCCACTCTTTATCTTTCTTCTCCATAGAATTATTATTATTATTATCATTGTTTTTTGTTGACTTCTTGTGGGTATTTTTCCTTAATTATTCATCATTGAGAAGAGATAGAAAGCGAATCCCTTTTCTTCTATTTGTTTTGTTCTGCATTTAAGACGGCAAGAATTTGTTCACATCGTATTGTTCCAACGCATATTTATCGGTGCTATATTTTTAATTGGCTCAGTTGTTTGTGGGTTGTAGAGACAGCAAGGTGCCGGTATGTTCGAAGTTTATTCTTTTTTACATGATTGATTGCCTCTCTTTCTTGGATCTCCATTTCAAACAAGAAGCTTCTTGTACAGCTCAGATATACATGTTGATAGCATAGAGTCTGTCAATTTGGAATCTTTTTGTTAGTATAATTGTATATGGATTTTATTATAGCAGCGAATCCATTCTTGTTTGTTCATTCAATATCAGTCTGTTTTGAGTTATCATTTCTCTCGTTCTTTGGTGCATTTCCTTTTTGTTTGATTGTTATTTGTAAGTCTCTATGTCTCTTTCTCTCAAAATATAAGAATATTTGCATAAATGAGTTAAAATTATTATCCTGGTTGTTGGGGTATCTCGGGATGAATTAAACTCAGCTTTAGTGATATGCCTCTCAAAATTTATGATGCTGTTCATTCATTTTGTTTCAATTATCTGCTCGAATGTGAAATTTGGAGAAAACAAATTGTGCTGAATATTGTCTTTACTGAAAGCACGTAAGTTTCTCCACGAGCTACCACCATCAACAACAAGTTTAAGGTGTTGCTGAATGGATGGAAATAATTTGTGATTTCACAAGTTAACTTTCACAAAGTAAAATCGAATATTTGTTTGGTTTTGCCAACTTCATCTTGAAAAACCTTAATTCTTGTTAGTGATAAATGGATTATAATGCTTTATTGTTGTTTCTTCTTTCATGAATCCAAATTGGATTCTGTCGTAGAGACTTTTGTGATTATGCCATTGTAATATCGGCTGTCCAGTCAGATATGTTGATCAAAATTCTATGGATTCACTTTGCTGTTGAAAACAAGTGCTAGTCAGCCTCATGTTATTTTGGTCCCTTTTGACCAATTGACTAGGGTATTTGTTTGTGTTGGAGTGCAGAGACGATGGGTAATCTGTTTTGTTGCGTACAAGTTGACCAGTCAACAGTAGCTATCAAGGAGAAATTTGGGAAATTTGATGATGTTCTTGAGCCAGGATGCCATTGCCTGCCTTGGATACTTGGAAGCCAGCTTGCAGGTCATCTCTCACTGAGGTTGCAGCAGCTGGATGTCCGTTGTGAGACCAAGACAAAGGTATGTATATTTCAAATTTCTAACGGTGATGATAGTATGCTTAGGTGGTCAGTGAGTGGTTTTGATCATGTGATATGTTTCGGTTTCCTTTGCCATTATTAAATCTGTATTCCAGTATGTTCTATTCTTATAATCTTATGTTGTTTAGCCCATTTTAGCATATAATTATGCAGAGTAAACAGTTGGGTGAAATTTCTGTTTATTTATTTTTATAGCCTCTTCCTATATTTCTACATCATTCTTCATTAATTTCTTTCTCTCTGGGGGTTTGGGTTCGGACAGGGTATAAATCAGCTCCAAAACCACATCCATGCATAGTTTTGATCTTATGCATTCTCATCTGTTGGGAGCTGAGACTAAAAGATTATTATTTCTGCTTATTTTCAGGACAATGTATTTGTCAATGTTGTTGCATCTGTCCAATACCGCGCTCTAGCAGATAAAGCAAGTGATGCTTTCTACAAACTCAGCAACACCAGGACCCAAATCCAGGCCTATGTTTTTGATGGTATAATATATTCTGCATAGATTATGCTATGATTTGTCTCATGTTTGTGCATAGTGTTGTCATATTGATATTTACTTCAACTTCATTCTTTTTCTATATTTTATTTTCAATTCATATATTGCACATCTGATGTTGCACTATTGTGCCATAAATTTTTCAGTGATCAGGGCAAGTGTTCCAAAACTTAATCTGGATGATGCATTTGAGCAGAAAAATGAAATTGCGAAAGCTGTTGAACAGGAACTTGAAAAGGTAATAAATGTTAAATCATACCATGAATAGTTAATGATGAAGGTTTTGCGAGTTCAGAAACTTACGCTTGTATGTTTGTTCAATAATCTCTGACAGGCTATGTCTGCTTATGGTTTTGAGATTGTCCAAACACTTATTGTTGATATAGAACCAGATGAGCATGTGAAGCGAGCAATGAATGAAATAAATGCAGGTAAAGCATTTAGCATCTCTAATCAGATTTGATTGTTGATGGATCCCTAAGAAAATTTCCCACCATTTAAAAATGCAAACACTATTGCATACCAGTTGGTTTAACAGTCATATTTTCACTAATTATCCACTCTTATGGTTTTGTTGAGTTTCTTAACCACGTTTTTTACTTAGCTTTTTTGATCTTGAGATTTATTGGAAGTTGTACTTTTTCTCTTTTAATTCTCAATGCTATCCAATTTATTAAATTATAAATATTGGAGAATGAAAAGTCATAGTACTGCATATTTAAGTGGAAAGTGGCATTTCTGCAAATGTAGCTGAAATTATTGAAAGCCTAAGCAAAAATGTTTTTTGTCTGCAAAAATTCTTAATATTGAAAATTACTTGGCTATTTCTCTGCTCTTATCATGTGTGCCACACACTTTAATTGCTGATGAGGCATCCTTCATAATTACTCAATATTTTAACTCTCAATCTCATTGTTGCCTGTGGTTTATATCTCAATTGGAATACTGGATATCTGGAGGATAACTCCTTATATTTTTGCTCTATTTTCTGATTAATTTGGCATTTTCTTAGCTGCAAGACTCAGGGTGGCAGCTAATGAGAAGGCTGAGGCTGAGAAGATTTTACAAATTAAGCGAGCTGAGGGTGAAGCCGAAGCAAAGTATCTTGCTGGGATGGGTATTGCTCGCCAACGACAAGCAATTGTGGATGGATTAAGAGATAGTGTGCTGGGGTTCTCTGAAAATGTGCCAGGGACCACAGCGAAAGATATAATGGACATGGTCTTGGTCACTCAGTATTTTGACACAATGAAGGAAATTGGTGCTGCTTCCAAATCCTCTGCTGTGTTCATTCCCCATGGACCTGGTGCTGTTCGCGATGTTGCTAATCAGATCCGTGATGGTCTTCTTCAAGCTCATTCCCTTGAGTAATTATGCTATGTTCCAGCCGTTTCAGGTTTGGAAGGAGCCAAGCTTATAGTGCATGTATATTTTATCAGCAAAGGTTTGACATGTTGGTGTCTTGTTTGGTGATGACTTTTTTCTCTTTACTACATTTTGTTTTAAAAAAATTGGGATGTGTGAATAGTGTTTTTCTTTATTAGTACCTTATGCAAAAAGTTCATAGACTAAACGCAGCATAATGGCCTTGTAAATTGGAAATACTAAGCTACTGAGTTTATGGATTTCTTTCCAACACTGTGAATAATGGTCTTGAGTTATATATACTATCAGGGTGTTCTCTTATATATGCCATAATGTTCTGATGGAAGTTATCAGGGATATGGGATTCTTGAGCTAATATGATCCAATTTAATGAGTTCAAGTATGTTAGTACCTTGATTAGATCTTTTATTCTAGTAAAATTATTATATATAGTCATTGCAATCTTGCATTTTCATTTTGGAATAGAACTTATTTATTACTGTATATAATAAGTTTTAGATGCAATACTGATATGTTTTGCATATTGGTATATAGTATTTTGAAACAAGGTATCTAAATAACTCCTACGAGACAATGAAATGGTTCTGTTATATTTCAGGATTATATATTTCTTTGTGATTTTTTCTTTTTCAATTGAGAAGTATGGCAGAATTATGTAATCGAAGAACATAAATAATAAAAAAAGCTGGCCAAGGTGCCATTCATTTTTAAGTTCTATATGCTGTATACATTTTCCACTCATACTCTACAACGTGTGCTTTATTAGAAAGGGCATAGGGCATATATATGTTTTACTTGAACTAAAGCAGATGCATAAATCTTGATAATAGAGGTTAAGCGAAATGGGGCTGCCAATCTGAAAGTGGTACTATATATATATATGTATGATCATCAATCATTACGGGTTGAAAGCCATGGAAATTCCAAGCTTAGAGATCTTTTCTGAAGCCCTAAAATCAAGTTCTCCAGCGAAAGCTACGAGTAGCTTTTCCAACAGTTCCAGCCTGATTAAGCCTCCTACTTTGGCCTGAGTGGTCACACGAGCTTTCATCAGTGTAAATGGAAGAGGTGAATGCTGAGCTCCAACTGTAAGCATGGTTTTTCCACTGCTCGCAAAGTTATGCTTCACCTCTGCTGCTATTGCAGTTCTGGTGAGAGGGTTGAATGTATAGTAACAGGAAGCTTTTACTGCATCAAGTTTGTCATCCCTGCATTTACAAGGCAGGCATAGAGCACGATGAAGTGCTTGACTAGAAGCTTGATTATTCAACCAGAAACAATAAATTGCTTGTATTGCTCACAAGTTCAGGGAAGAAACAATGAAGGGACTGTTGAAGCTCAATCCGGCACTGAATTCATCAAATGTCCTTGTTGATGCATTGAAGACAATATCAGTTCCAAGGGAAAAAAGAGCGTTTCCTGCTACACAGGATAAGTTCATGAATGGGCTATATCCTTTTCCTCTGAAGGGTCCTGCTTCATATGCCTGCACTCCTACTCCCGCCGCGATCCCGATATAGTCATGTAAGAATCTTACTTCCACCTGTTATTATTGTTCTCACCATTGCTTTCAATTTCAGAAGAATGAAAGACATTTGCTAACAGAATTTTCTTACCTCGCCAGAATCAGGAATTAGGAATCTGAAAAGTGCTGTGACTCCTGGCAAAATCTCTGGAGCTGTAAGAATTTTGGAATTGTTACATAACGCACACATTCCTTATAGCCTTACTCAAGAAAATAAGATGCAATAATGAACATTACTTTCGCAGGAGAGATCAAAATTCCACTTGACAAACTGATAACGAAAATGGGTTCTTGGCTGTTGAGCATAATATCCGTAGAGAAGATCTAATGAAAATGAAAACAAACCTAGGATTAGAAACATATCAAGTTGTATTAAACAATGCAACAGAAAAAAGTTAGAAGATTATAACCTCTGGCCTTCTTGCCAATATCCTGGTACAAACCTGGACAATTATTCATTTCTTTTATTGAATATTTAAAAACAATCTACATCAGGAATTTGATTTTAACCTGTTGCAGGTAAATATACTGGGGAAGAATAGAGAGAGCCAAGGATGAAATTTCCTCGTTTGGCAAGGGAAACTTCTAAGAACCCTTCAAAATTGATCGAGGATACACTGTTTAGAGGTGAAATTAGGTGGAGATTGTGACAATGGACAACTGTGTCGAACAAATACCAAGAAAGAAATTTGGACAAAGGTATATGTAGTCCATTAACAGTATGCTGTAGCTGAGGTTTTCTAGAATATTTTAATACAGCAAACTACACTGTCTTATAATATCAGTGAATATTTTAATCTTGCGATATATAATTTCAATTTTTTTTTGAAAGAATTCCCTTGTGACCAAGTCAAACTATCAGGTCAGAAAATTAATTTATTTCTCAACGGTCATCTTGTATATATGTATATTAACAAAAATTGTACTCTTTTATTTACAATTCAATTACAATTATGTATAAGTGGTATTCATAAATAAATAATTTGCTGATGAAAAAGGTGATCATGGGGTTGGATTTGCAGGCTTGTTTTCAACTTGTTGGAGGAGTTCGAGAATTTGCTGTCTCTTTAGAGCCAGCTCCTGCATTTTGGTGTCGAGCTTTTGGAGTTTAGCTCTTAATTTAGCAGGATCTTTTTTATCTTCAGGGTTCTTCTTCTTCTTCTCTTTTTCACCATCTTCTTTATCCTTCTTATCTTTATGCTCCTTGTCTTTCTTCTTCTTTTCTTTAGATTTTTCATCTGCTGTTTCCTCTTCCTTTTTACGGCTGTCATTCTCTTTCCTCTTTTCATGCTTTTCCTCTTCAGTTTTTTTATCACCATGTTTCTCTGACTCTGTTGCTGTCTCTCCCATTTACTCTATTCCCATTGCACATTCTTTATCAGTAAAACATTAAACCTTTTTTTACTTTAACTTTTATTTTAGAAAGAATAACAACATACTCAAAAAACACTTTTCTTTATTTTTTTCCCCATAATCCTTCCTCTTTATTAGTTTCTAATACAATTTTGTAATTTATCCTACATTGGGTTTCAAAATTAGGAGATTTGGGATAAATTTGCTTTTATTTTTTTTAAAATATTGCTAAAAATGTTGAAAATAATATAAATTTACCCTTCGTTCAATATTTTAAAGGACGAATATAGATCATTTTAAAATTTTAAAGTACATATAAACCATTTTAAATAGGGGCATTTTATAAAAAAAACGAACTTTAAAAAGATACTTAATCCTTTATCCATAAAATTTGACCCTTTATCCTTCAAATTAATGGGATCAGTAACGTAACATGAACAAGATTAGTGAACATAACCAAGATGCGAATAAGAGAAAGGAATATACTTTGGAACATTAAAAAGAAAAAGAAAAATCTTCAAGAAGTTGCAACTAGAGAACAGAAGAAACAATTCAATAACAAACCTGAAAATTTCTCCTTTAGTTGGGGCAAAGCTTTAAGCTTGCAATAAGCTTTAGTTTATGCAAAGAGCAGTGGAGTTAGATGATTTGATATCGGGTGCTTAATTTATAGTTAATAATATAATTAATTAATGGTAATCCGGATTTAAGTAAAAGGAGGGATGGGATGCATTTGTTTGGGGAAGAATTGTGAATGTTAATGAGTTAGTGTTGGATGAATCCTAATAACATGATTAGCCATAGCCAGTATGTTATTTTAAGGACAAGATTTGTTCGTGGGGTTTAATTTCGCCTTTTTCCCTGCAACACACTCCTTTACAACTCCTCTATATTCTGTCCTTTTAGATTCACGCTTCAAATATGGGCCATTACAATTTTAATGCTATTATGGTCCGTTCGTTACTCAAAATGGCCTCTTCAATTTGAAATAAATAAATAAGTTGAGCAACGGTAGAAATATATATAAATTATGGTAGTTAAATCCCATTATTATTATGAGTTGATTTTAGTGTGAATGTGGTTATGATCAAGCTAGAACATATATAGCTTAATAGATTATTATTATTATTATTATTATTATTATTATTATTATTATTATTATTATTATTATTATTATTATTATATCTTTTTTTGTTAGGTTGATGATGAGAACTGATGCCTTAAAATTTTATGAAAAAGGCGAAAAAAAAAACACAAAGGAAAAGACTAATTTTCAATCCGTGAGTGAGGGGGACAAGAGAAGAAAGTCTACTCAAAGAGGGAGAACTCATAACCTGCAGTAATGATTTATAAGTAGAATTATTTTTGAATCCATGGCTGGCTGCATGATTTAAGATGGGATGGCTGCCTTATGACAGTCATCATTTAAACACTACATGGAAATTATTTGTTCCCAAAAAGACAAAACAAATAAATATTTATATATAGAGGTTAAAAAACTTGGAAATAATGAAAGCCTATGGTAATTTACAGTTTAAAGTGATTGGTTAAACTTAAGAGTTAGAATAAAAATGTGAAAATGTGAATGTGAACGTGAACGTGAATGGAGCATCATGGTATCAGCTTAATGTCAGTGTACCGAAAATGCTGTGCTCCCACATTACCCAAAAAGTCCAAAACATTTTTTTTGAAATTTTCTCAAAGCTGCCTAATTGCATTTTCTCAAACCTAGCCTTTCTGACATTAGCATTTTATGTTGCTACGTTGCTGAATAGAAAATAGGGGCAATTACAGTAATAGGAAAATTGAATTTTATATGGCTAGTTATAGCTGCTACCAGATATACAAAGAAAAAAAGAACACTTTTTTTAAATGTTAGAAAGCAATTCAGTGTTTAAACTTTCCTCGACACCATTACAGCAAATCCTCCTCTTTCTCCCTCTACCATAAATTTATCTTTCTATTCCAACGTGTCTTTTTACCACCCACTCCTTTCTCTTATTCCAAGTTTTCAACCTTCATGAGCCCACCAATTCAAATTAAGAATAAAGAAAATAAAACCCATTATGCCAACTTCCCCACTTTTTTCATCTTCTTGTTTTACATTTTTCCACCATCACTCCACATATTTTGCTTGCTCAAAAATTTTACTTTATATAATCCTATTATTCTGTATCCACTCTACCAAATCTACATTAACCTGTCCGATAAGCTCGGCAACCTCCTGAAGAAGTTCAAGCTAGCCGGCGGCATGGGATCCCTGAACATTGGGTGCCTTAAGTAGTAAAATCCTAAGGCCACAGCAACCATTTTTGGTGGCACCACATATAAAATTATCGTTATAACCAAACAAACCCCTATGAATAGTTTGGTAGCCCGTGGGTCCCTCCAACTTACTAAAGCCTGAACTCGTTCACCTTGTGCGGCAAAATCACCCAAAACAGTTTGGACCCGGGCTGCCAACATCCTTAATCGGTCATATCTGGCCCGAACTATATTCGGTGATTTTGAGCTTGGTATCGTATCAAATTCCTCATCTAGCTCATCCGGGTCAACCGTTTCCGCTTGAGATAACCGTATATCCATACCCGCGGGGATCTTGGGCCTGAACCTATAGTACCACACACCAATTAAAAATACGTATAAAAACCCTGTAGGAACAATCAAATCAGGGTACCAAACAAGCACCAAATACAAAATATGAACCAAAACTGTCGTAATCGGGTTTTTCCATCTCCGAATATCATGCAACCATTTTGCTAACCCGACTGCCCATGCAAGAACAGCTACAATCCGAAACCAATTGGCTTTGCTCTTCCTCATGCTCCAACTGTGAGAATCTGCATCCAACATGTACTGAACCACCTCAGGCCCAAGCGGTGGTTCAGAGCGTGCAAGCCACGAAGCAACCATTTTGGTGGCAGCTCCACGTAATGCCTCTTGCTGGGCAACTCCAAGCGGCCGGAGGTAGTGCATTTTGGGAAGCAATGGTTGGCCGTATGCGGTGCAAGTATCGGGCAATAAACTCGGGCATGCAAACCGAACCGCCACTTCAATTTCACCCATTTTCTTCAACCCGGTTCTTAATAAAACGAGTAACGGGTAGGAATTAGTATACACCTTGTTGCTCTCAAGCGTAGATACGCGAATTCGTACTTTTCCAATACGGTTATCTGGCTTCTCTTTTGATGGGTCAGCAAACATGCGCCAGTTGTCAAAGACGCCAATGGTCAAGACGGTGCACGGATCATATACCTGCCACGTGTATTGTTCGTTCCAACGTGGATCGAAACTGTCCGTGACGGTTCTTGTTCGGACCCACTTTTTCCCGTATTTAGCTACACAGTAAGCATCGGTGGACCCCTTGCCTCCAATTTTGGTTTTCATGGGTAGTAAGCCACGTGCGCCGAGAATTCCCAGCTCCAAAATCCCAATAGCCGGCTTCCACAGCTGCTTAGCCGTGGGTCTAAAGTCACTGCACACGTGCGCCGCTTCGTCTAGCACGTGATACCCTCCCTCCAAGCAGAGACGGAGATGGATTCTCCCGCTGTAGCACCCACCTACACAATGTGGGCCAGCAGGGCCAGCTCCTTCCAATGCGAACCATTTTGATGCCACGTGGCGCTCATCGATCCGTTGCTCGATTGAGCTCACTGGAATCATGACGTGCCCAAGAGATGTCGCTTCTCTGTTCGTACGGTCCTCCACTACGACAATTATGGAGTCCTCCAGAGGCTCGCCGGCGACGAAAATCAAGTCCTCATGCCAGTGAAATGAAGCACTATGATTGTTCACGGACCCTCGCCTGGTTCTTAAAGATTGAAATCCAAGATGAGCTTTCACTCGGATCTCCGGTGCTGTTAATGGAGGTAAAGTCGAAGCAATATGAAGATCTTGTGCTTCAAGAACTGCAACTCTCAAATACCAGAGCTTAGGTGACTGGTAAACCTTTGAGCGCGTATGAACCACATACGGAGCATCTGAGCTCCATGCTTCCGGGAAAGCGTCGTCGTTTTGAGTGCCAATCCAGACGGAAAGCTGGATATCGCCGGAAACTCCACCCGAATTATGGTCAGGGCTGCCCTCCAAACGGTACCATTGAGGAGCCAAGGGACTATCCGGTGGGTCCCGCACTGGAACATCTGAGAGATCGAAGCAAACTCCACCAAGAAACTGCTCCGGCGTGTCCCAAACCGAGATTTCTAATGTTGAATTGACCGAGTCAGGTCTATTGTGACCCAGTGCAAACACCTGATTCCACTCAGGAGAGTCGGTAGGCTCACCTGGTTGGTATATCGCCGGTTTAGATCTAACGAGATGATTGGAGGACCTGATCTTTACATAGGGACTCTCGTTGGCTGATAAACCCCGGGCCTTCACTATTCTGATGAACAAATACTGCATTGGCTCAACCAGATCGTAGGGACGGACTCTTTCTGTTTCACTAGTAAATTTTCCAGAAATCACTCTTGGAGAGTAGTCTCCATTTGGCCGCCTCGGCAACCTCACCTTTTCGGCAGCGACTCTCATAGAGTGCATCTTTCTCACTTCCGGCGGGTACTCAGCCTCCGGAGGCGGCATTGCTGGCTCCGGAGCAGGTGGTTCCGAGTGTGCATGCATCACAGGAGACGGAGATTCTCCAATAACAACCACCGGAGGCAAGTGAGATCCGTCATGAAAACGGTGGCTGTGAGAAATATTATCAGCGTGTGCGGGGACCTCAAAAACCCTGCCTTCCTCCACTACAACCACCGCTGGAGACTTCGGCTGTTCCTGAACCTGCTGCGGGGGCGGTGCATCCTTATCGGAGGGAGGCGGAGGCTGTTGCTCATCGGAGACCAACTCGTCATAGTAACAAATCTTCAATCCAATATCACCTCTAATCCAGCTAAACACGCTCTTCTTTTCAAGAGGGAGATAAACAAGCGCCTCTTCACCTATTCTAGCAAACTGAGAACCGTACAATTTGACCCTCCCCAAGAAGTGGTTTTTCCGGCCACTGCCATTGCCGTACTTTTTATCATTAAAAACTTCAATCTCAAGTTCCTCAAGCTCCATGTGATCCGGGTCGGATACAATAAACTCGAGGGTCTCGTTCCATTCAGGATTGAGATCACGATATTTAGTAGATGTCCGTTTGCGCTGGCCATCAAACTCAGCAATTACATATGGACTAGAGCTTCCCTGGCCATCCTTAGGAAGAAGATCACGAGCATTCACTACTTCTACGAGTAGCTTGCGAACGATTCTGGGGGGTTCAGATGGCGTTGTCATGTTCTCATATTGGTTTGTAAAAAAAAAAAAACACTGTAAAGAGTAAAGATAGAGATAGAGAGAGAGAGCGGGGGGTAGAAGACTAGAATAGAAGAGCGATGATAGCGGTGAGAGAAGGGTTAGCTTTCGAAAATGTGGTTAAAATATTATTTGGAGGGAATGTCATTGCTGTGACAGTGGGAATGAGATTCCATTCTGTGTCTGGAAGGTGTTTTTCGACTTTCCCTCCTTTACCGGTTCGTTATCCACCTCATCTTCTCTTTTTGTTTTATTTTATTCTCAGCTGCTATATTGTTTTCTTTTTTCTTTTATTTATCAACTAATCAACCAATGATCAAATCAAATCTCAATGTTTTGGATTTTCAACACATTCTTAGTTTGGCTGGAATCGAGTTGAGATCTCTTATTTGTTTCTGCCTAAAAGATTATTTAATTTTTTATTAAGCAGATGCGCGTGTATCTTTTTCCGGTTTCGTATCGAAAAAATTGCCATCAAGCTGTTCGTTAAAATGCCTAATAGAAGTTTCGCTTGGGTTTAAACACTCCTTTTCTTGAGACCTTTAACTAGTAGAGTTTTGCTTTAGAAAAGAAAAAAGGAAAACTTTAATGGTACAAGTCCAGCAATCGGAGAGGTAGGGTAGATGGAGGAGGGGGAAGAAGAGGGCTTGGTAGTGTCACACAGAGAGATGGTTGGGCAAGGAACATGATTGCATTTCCATCTTTTGATTAAAAGCACTCACATTTTGAATAAAGTTGTTAAAAAATACATACAAAAGAATAACTTTTGTTTCCTGTTCTTCTCTTGTCAAAACACCAACTTCTATGCCCCCCCCCCCCCTTTACATCACTCCATCCTCTAGTCAAACAAATTGTGTTCAACAAGCTTATATTTGAAACTTATTTAACAGCGCTTGCAGTTGTTTTTTCTAGATGCATATTGATAAATATTTACTTAATTTAACGATAAAGATTACGGAAGCTTATGGACATTTCATCTCAAACCTATTTTTTGCAATAAATCAATGATTAAGAAGAACTAAATTCTTTATGAAAAAAATGGCCATCAGCTTTATGGACACGCATATCAAAGAAGCTTCTTCCTCCAAATATGATGTTTAATGGATCTGTTGTGGGTTATTTTCAATTAAAAAAAAAGTGTTGGTGGAATGGTGATGGAATCTGATCCTAAGAAGCATAAAGTAAATTCTAAATAGATGCCGGGCTGGTTGTGGCATATTTTGCTAGGTGATTAGGATATGTGATCGAAAGCTTCTTTTGCACCCAATTTCAAGATTCCATTATTCTTTCATTTCCTTAGCTGTGTTTCCAGTGGCGTTGCCCTTGCACTTCTTCAGGATAAGCCCAGTTTAATTTAACCGCATTATAAGGGCCTTATTTTCTTCCTCAAACCTAATGAGGAAAGACAGTGTTGAAACTAAAATCTTATTCAATATATATATATATATATATATATATATATATATATAACTTTAAAAAAAAGCCGATTCACAATTGTAATCTCATTATTTATTTGACAAAAAAAGAAAAGAATCCCATTATTTGAAACATACAATTCCGTTAAAACTATAAAAAAATACTTATTTCTTATTAAATAATTTATGTTTCAATTTTTATTTAATATTAAATATATATTTATAAATTAATAATAAACTATTATTATCTTTGATAATTAAATTGGGTTATTTAAATTCTGCCAACTAAAAATAAAATCATAATTAATAAATATGAATTCAAATATTAAATTGAAAAATAATTGTTCCAAAAATATAAAATTGTTTTAAAATATGTATAAATATTTTTTTTAACTCATTTGTATCTTATTGCATTAATCTTAATCTCATAATATATTGTTTTAAATTCTACTATTTTTATATTTAAATTTAAACTCAATCATTTTCAATTGTAATTTTATTTTTAACTTTTTTTTTGGTTGGATAAGATAAGAATTGTTTTCAGAAATAAAAAAATATTTAATTTAATTAAAATTATTTAAAATAAAAATTTGGTATTCATTTTTTAATTTAATTTTTTTTTTGTATTTAAGAAGAAGCAAAAACAGAGCAACAAAAACTAGGAACCTGAGGTGCTAAAGCCCTTAGTATCATGCATTAGAGTATCTCTAATGAAAAACAGAGGAGAACCAAACCACTTGAAACCTTTATTTTGAACCTCTGCAGCTTTTATCAACGCATCAGCAACCAAATTCGCTTTTTTTATTCACATGTCTAAAAATCACTTGCCAATCCCTCTCAACCAATTTGTGGAAATCAAAGATCATGTCTGACCAAAGAAAATCACCCTACATTCCATTCATCAACTGCTGCACAACCTCCATACTATCAATTTGCACCAGCATCGTCTTCCATCCCTTGACCCACGCTATTTCCAACCCTCTTTTAACTGCACTTAGTTTAGAATACAACACTCCAGCATTGTCAATTTTGAACGTATAACCTCCCATCCAAGCCCTAATAGCATCTCTAAAAACACCTCCAGCTATATTGCACCGGAAACCAGGGAAACCAATACCATAAGTATTTAGAGCTACCCAACCAGACTCCGGAGGGCGCCATCTAATCTCACAGCCTTCAACTCTCCTCCTTGAAAAGGCCACTTTATCCGTAGCTGACCAACAAAACAAATCAGCCTTAACTTCAGATAAAATAATCTTAATTTTAATCTGTAAAGGAACCGCAATGTTGTTGAAAACATCCTCATTCCGCCATTTCTAGATGTGCCACACAGTAAACCCAAACACAGTTTTCCAATCCAATTCAAATCGTCCCAAAAACTTGCCCCTCAGATTCTCTAAGATCCATCATATAACATCACCATCAAAGAAGGCATTCCCTTCACTTGAGCCAATAAGTTCGTTCCAAACTTCCTTAGCTTTATTGCAGTCCCTAAGAACATGAAGAAGATCTTCAACACTATTATGGCACAGAGGACATGAACTCGATGAGGCTATATGCCTTCTTGCACGTTCTGTATTGGTGAGCAAACAACCATGAATGCAAAACCAGAGAAAACTCCTTATATATTGAGGACCGCCCCACTGCCAAATTATCTTCTATTTACTGTTCTCACTGACACTCTTATCACCCATAATCGTTTCATAAGCTGATTTAACTGAAAACTTGCAGAAGAAAAGTTCTTCCAATAAATAACATCAGTACCCAAGCTGCTACAAGGAGGCGACATGCCTATAATATATTGCACGATATCCACAGCAAGAAAATCTGAGTTTCTCAAAGTTCCATCCTCCCCCTTTAGAAGCTATATCCTACACCTTCCAATGTAAAGCGTCATATGGAACACTACTGATAGCATAATCAAACAATTTATAGTTGCCACACCACTTTTCCTGCCAGAATCTCACTTTACTTCAATCCCTTAAACACAACCCAATATTTTCATTGACTATAGCCCAGATCTTTAACAAACTTTGCCAAACAGGACTACACCTCTTCGATTGAAGCTTAATTATACACACCATCTTGATTTTTAACGCTATATTTGCCTATGAACACCTGCACCTAAAGAGCTTCAGGATCTTTAATCGATCTCCATACTAGTTTCGCCATAAATGCTTGATTTAGCGCCATAATATTATGAAGGCCTAAACCTCCTTGATCCTTGGACCTACAAAGCGTAGTCCATATGATTAAATGGATCATTTTTTGAGCATGGTTAGAGCCTCATTAAAAGTCTCTACATAAAGCTTCAATCTTATGGCAAATGGATTGAGGAAAAACCATTGTTTAAAGAGTATAAATTGGGACTGCCATCAGCACAGCTTGAACTAGAGTAAGCTGACCCGTAAAGGAGAGTGACCCAGCCTTCCATCCACTTAACCGCTGCTTTCTTTTGTCTAAAACATCATAAAAGAATTTCTAACCATTTCTACCGTTGATAATAGGCACCCCAAGATGTTTCCCGAGGCTTGACGACACTGAATACCTAGACATCTGCTCCAACCTCCTGCTCAACTCAGCACTAACATTCTCTAAAAAATACAAAGAAGTTTTACTCTGATTAATTTTTTGCCTTGAACATTGACAAAAATCATCAAGAACATCTCTAATTACTGTTATATTCTCCTCCGTTGCTTCAGCAAAAAGTAGCAAATCATCAGCGAATAATAAATGTGATAGCTCTATCCCATTTCTTCCCATCTTGATTGGCTTTCAAACTCCCTTCCTAATTTCCTTGTTAATAGCATGCAAAAGCCTTTCCATACAAAGAACAAAAATATACAGAGATAAAGGGTCCCCTTGTCTGACTCCCCTAGAAGGTTTAAAGGAGTCTAACAAATCTTCATTCCACAAAATGCGAGCAGAACTACAATCCCACACATTAACTAGAACCTAAATGATTTTATCTGGAAATCCGGCTTCAACAAGAGTATCATAAATGAAATTCCATCTCAATCTATCATAAGTTTTCTCTAAATCTACCTTAATGATCATCCAAACCTTGCGCCTTTTTTCAAGTTCATGGAATGAACCACCTCTTGCGTTATGAGAATATTGTCACAGATTTGTCGTTCAGGAACAAAACTGGATTGAGTTTTATTGATTAGCTTGCCCAAACACGGCTTCACTCTATTAACAATAACTTTCATTAATACCTTCAGAATAACAGGAAGAAGACTTATAGGCCTTAAGTTGGAAATGGTTGAAGGATTATTTTTCTTCGAAATAAGAGTAATGATTGCCTGACAAACCGAAGAATCAAGTCTCTGACCGTTAAAACTATCCTTGACAAACCGACAGACTGAACTTTTAACTATCTTCCAATTACTTTGAAAAAATCGGCACACAACCCATCATTACCAAGAGCCTTAAATGGCTTCATACTAAAGAGAACTTCCTTGACTTCCTCGTCCCTTACTTTCGCATCCACCATGTCTAGAATATGCTGAGGAATTTTTTCAAAGAACCCTCGTAGAGGATACGTAGGAGTGAAGACCTTTTCTTCATAATATAACTCAGCATAAAACTTCAAAGCATTTTATTTCAACTCCAAAGCATCAGAACTCCATCTCCCATCTTCTAGTTGAAGCCTCTTAATACAAAACTTGTTTTTTCTTATTCTGTGTTTATTGTGAAAATAGGCAGTATTTCTATCCCCCTCCATCAACCATTCGGCATTAGATTTCTGTTTCTATAAAAGCTCCTCTTGATTAAGCACATTCTCATATTCTTCTCTTAAATCGGATTCCAGCTGAGATAATAAAAACTTGGAAGGGCGAGATTCAAGATAACGACTAATCCTGTTCATTCTTGCTAACAACTTCTTCTTTTTCCATGAAATATGACCAAACACCTCTTTATTCCATCTGTAAGCCTTTCTAGCAAAAAGAGCCATTGTCGTATTGATATCAACCTCCGAATCCCACGCCTCTCTAACAAATAATAAGGAAATTCTTTATGAAGTAACCAAGGTGCAAGAAACCGGAAAGGAGCAGCCTGCCTAACCTCCTACGCAACATTCACAGACAAGAGAAACGATCTATGATCAGATCCCACTTTAGGTAAATGATGAACTAAAAAACTATCAAACTTATAACTCTACTGCACATTGTTAATGACCTTGTCTAGCCTCTCCCGAAGCATCCCTCTTCCAAGTGAATTTAGGACCCTGGAATCCGAGATCTACAAAGTTACACTTATCCATACAATCCCGAAAAAGGGGACAAGGTCTACTACCTCTTACAGATCCGCCCATCTTCTCATGACCGTGAAGAAAGGCATTAAAATCCCCACCCAAACACCATGGTTCAGAAATAAGATTGCTCATATTTTTTAATTTAATTTTTGTTCACTTTTAAAGATAATAAGTATTTTTTATTTTTATTTCAATTTTTCTTAAAAAATTATTACCAACATGATTAATTATAATTGACGTTATTATTATATATTTTGATGAAAGTAACAAAATTAGAGAAAGTAGCGAAATTGAGTTATTAATAATAAGAAAAATTTATTATCAAATTTTAATTAAATATATTAAATATTAAATAAAAAATAAAAATAAATAGTATTTTAATTGAATTTAGTGGAATTATCGACAGAAGACTTTAATTGAAATGTTCCACATACATTAAAAGGCGATTTAAATAATATAATTTTAATTTTAAATTAAATGTCAAGAGTTTTTTTTTTTTCAATTATTCAGAACTTTTTTTAGAAGAATATCAATTAGAGTTAAAATTCAATTGCAAGACCACAAGGCATAAAATAAAATTACTAGTACTTATAAACTAATCCTCATAGATAATCTATGTTTATTTTTAGTTTAAGATAACGTTTATTAACCTTGAAAAAATTGGAATGAAAAAAAATAAAATTATTTCAATTTTTCTAATATTTTCAAACGTTTGCTAAAAAAATGAATATCACGAAAAAAAAAATTGACTGCCTATATCTTAAAAAATCAAGATATGCATATCTTTACATAGGGTTAATATATATATATATATATATATATATATATATATATATATATATATATATATATATATATATATATATATATATATATATATATATATATATATTCAGATAAAAAAATAACTAAAAAATTAAAAAATATATATTTTAATTCATTTCAAAAATTTTAATGAATAATTAAAAAAATTTCGAAATATTTTTTAATTTTATCTTGCTTATTTTATATTTTGATTAGAAAAATATTACAGTCTTATTTAAAAATTTTTTATCTGAATCGATTTAATAAATATTATTTAATTATATTATGTATATCCTATATGAATATTATCCAAATTGAGAGTTGGAATTTGAGTTGATTCATCTTGGTATCAATAAAAAAAAAAACTGTGAAATTGGTATATATGAGTCAGTCAAAATGCTCTTTTTGACTAAATAATGAGATTAGCATTTGAAAGTATGTTTACAAAATTGGTGGCTTATTAATCACATTGGTCCATGCATCAACTGTCCATCACTATGCTGCATTTTCTTTTTCTACCTTTTCATTCATCGCTATCATTTTATTAAAAACTTTTTTTTTTCTAAGAATAGTAAACCTTTTTCTAATTATTACTGTTTTATTATAAAAAGTTCCATTGTTGATCGAATTTGAAACCTTAATAATTACCTTAACATCGATTCTTATTATTCTCTCTTTTTAATATTAAATTTCTGTTTATAACATTTCACTGTAATTAAGAAAATCATTAATTAGTTTCACATTTTACTAATTTACCTTTCAAAAAAGATGAATTTAATTAATTATTCCATTTTTATGTTAGTAAAGTAAAAGGTTACATTTTTAAAAAAGTGTACAAAATTACCTCTTGTTTTTTTTTAAACACACTTATTTTAAAATAATTCTTTCTTTTCTAAGTGTCTCAGAATGTAGTGCGTATTAATTATTCATGTTCTCCCTTACAAAATTATAATCTAATTTTTCATTTTAATTAATCTGCCTCTAGTCAAAACATAGTACATATTCTTTTACATTATAATTAATTTGTGTATTGTCTATTATATCTTTATTCAATTTTAACTTATTAATTTAATTTTACAATTCTCATATCTTATGAGGTTATTAATCACAATTCTTATTATTTAAATAATATTTAATTACTCATACTATATTTAGGATAAATATAATTGAAAAATTTTATTTTTTAAACCATAATAACTATTATTTTTATTTTATGTGAACTGTAATTTTGGAGTGAGAAGAGGAAGAATTTTGAATACTATAGAGTAGGAAACAAACATAATTATTCTGAAGATGAATGCATGTCTCGATATTTTACATCTAAGCACAATCTTATTATGTTTTTTATTTGTTTTAATTAGTGTTAATCAGGTTTTAAATTTAAATTTTAGAATTCATAAAATTAATATTAGCATCTAATAATAGTCCAACGCAATATGGTAATGTCCGCCATTAGCTATTATTCAATATGTTTATAATGCCTAAATAGCTAGGCTACTTGAGCTTAAAAAGTCATACTAATATAGTCAAGTTGTCATGACCACTAGATTACATTTTTGTTAATATAATCATATTCAGAAAAAAGCAACACACCCATCTTTAAAAAATAAAATAATTAATTAATTTGATATAAACACTTTGCAACCATAATTATTTGGATGTATAGCATATAGCGACAGATAGACACATATACAATCTCAATTGCGAATTATTTAGACATATTGAGCAAAGCCAAATTAAGATATATATGGAGGAATTTCCTTCTTCATTTTTCATCTACGAAGCAGCTTGAAATTTACGAGAAACCAACACTCCCAATGAAAATGCCAAAGCTGCTGTGATCAAAATATCCTTTTTTTTCTTTACCATAATTATTGCTCTTTCTAAAATTCTATTTTCTCCTCCCCATTTCTCTATTTTCTCTCTATCAAAACCATCCATACAACTATATCTTACCTTCTTCTCTTTCTTTTCTTCATCAATACTGCTAGAAATCTTTTCCTTTTCTTCTACATTATCTTTCGCGTCACCCTTGCCCTTTTCTTGAACCATATCTTTTGCAACAATCTTTTCCTTTTCCTCTACATTACCTTTTGCGGCAGCCTTTTCAATTTCTTTAACAATGTCTTTTACTACAGTCTTTTCCTTTTCTTCTACATTGTCTTTTGCAATGAACCTTTCCTTTTCTTGTACATTATCTTTTGCGACGATTGCTTCCTTACCTTTGGCGACATTGCTGCTTTCTTCTAGCTCATTTTTGGGGGATTCTTTCTTCTCTACCTGTGCTTTCTTTGGGACAGTTACATAAAGAATATCACCTTCAAATTTTCCAGTGATTTTTGATATGTCTGAATCTTCTGGTACTTTAAATGATTTCTTGAAATTTATAGATTTGTTGGGGTTGACTAGCCTTTCTCCACTTACTGTTATTTGACCTGATTTATCGACTTCAAGCTTCACTTCCTCCTTTCTAAAATCTAAAAATTGAGAACATCATGAGTACATACTTTTTATTTCTTATTTTTTTTGCAAAATATTTAATAGTGTGGTATATATATGCAATTTTCCTAGTTTGCCATGCATTACTGTAAATGTATAGAATATGATTTTATACTTCATTTATCGCATAAATACCAATTATTATTATTATTATTATTATTATTATTATTATTATTATTATTATTATTATTATTATTATTATTATTATTATTATTATTATTATTATTATTATTATTATTATTATTATTTATTTAGGAATTAATCCTAGATTGATGGCCGTGGGAATTATCCGAAATAATCTATGACCATCGCATTCACTTAAATACAAATCAATCTTTTTAATGTAAACCAATAAGTATATAAAGAAACACAAAAGAAAAGGAAAAATATAAATACATTAAAACAATAGAAGAACTATTAATTAATTAAAAATGAAAAGATGAATATATACCAGGAAGATCGACAAGGAGACAATGGGAAAGAGAGTCATCAGTCCAACCAGCAGAAGGAACAAACTCTTGAACAGAACGGCCTCTGGTGGAGATTGTTCTTTCTCCAACTCTCCTTTTTCCTCCAAGAACATTAGCCATTGATCGCTATCAATTAATATATTTGTTAATAATCTTGATATTCCTTACTAAGATTTTAAGTATTTCTTGTTAAGACAAAATTATGTGAAATATTCTTCCATTTATAGACAAATGCACCTTGATAAAATATTATTTAAAAAACTGCTTAAATTTTTATTTTTATGAAAAGATGGATACATGTTCATACAGCTTTAAATATCTTGTGGATTTATGACTGCTTATTCCTTACTTTTCCTTTTAGGAAAGTTTAGGGGTGCCCTATAAGAGTAGGTACTTTCTATTTGTCAAAGAAACTATTCTTTGCTTCCTAATTAATAACTCCCCGGTGGATTTCGTATACATGAAATATATATTTTCATATATAAATCCAACTACAGTTATTTCAGCCAATAAACTAATACTTTTTACTTGCCATTGAAATTCAAACACAAGATCTCGTAACTTTTGGGAATAAAATTTATCACATTAAATTATAAATCATGGTTAATTTCGAAGTATTAATTAATAGCAGAGGTTTGTTTCAATGAGATTAACTTAGGAATCTCGAGAACGTACAATTACTTTGGTATTCCGATGCAAATTATTCCTAGATTTAAGAATTATTTTCCCTTTTAATCATATAATTACTCTGCTAGTGCTTATTATATAAAAATAGTTAAATATGGAGGTTGGAGTGTGAATAAAATCTCTAAAATGCAATAAACCACACCCTTAAAATAATTTTAAAAAATTAAAATTGATTGTAATGCATGAAAAACTTCTGCTGTATCTAACTCAAAATGTAATCTATTTGAAGATTTAGGTAAAATGGGGATCGCCATTTTTCACTAAAAAATCTTTCTTGTGTTCAATAGAGACCGCATATGTTATCCAATTAAATACAAATCAAGAAAGGGAAAAAGAGCGTAGATATAGTGGCTTTCCTATTTTCCCTCCCTACTTCTCATTTTCACTTCTTTTTTTTTTTTTTTTTGTGTGTATTTATAAGAACCTTACTTATCTACAATCACCTTTGATTTTAATGACAACAAAAGATTCTATTAAAAAAAACTGGCTTATAAATTAATTCCAAATAAAAAAAAAAGAAAAAAGAAAGAATTGGATTAGAGATTGTTAGATATGGAAATTGTGAAGTGGATGGTTTTGGTGTTATTTGAATTAGCAATAATGCCAAGCTTGAAGGCCAATATTGCAGATTTTGACGAGGTTTGGCAGCAACGAGCCAGAGATGCTACGCAGGCTGCTATAGAAGCCTACCATCCTAATCCTCAGGAAGTCACTGACCATTTCAACGAAGAAGTTCAAAAGTATGTCAAAAATTTCATGTCAGTTAATATGTCGATAATTTCATGTCAATTAAACTTTCTTTCTTTCATTCTTTCTTTATACCATTCAATAAAAACTTGTTAATTATATCTTCTTTTCTTATTCACATAACAATAGTCTAATTTTTTTTAACATCAATAAAAGAGAGATTTTTAATATTAAAAAAACTTAAATTGGTGCATATTCATCTTGATAAAACATTGTTGACTAAATATAACTTAAAATATTATTGATAAGATTTAGTTTAATGGTATTAATATATTACGTTCAGATTATGAAATCTCATATATCTAATAATATTAAAAAAAGTATATAATTATATTAAATTTTATTATTTCAATTCTCAAACAATCAAATTCAAAATTAACTGCTCCCTAAATGCATTTGAGTCTTGACTTGTTAAATATAGGTCTCTAGACGGTTCCAATAGCACTAGAAGGCACCTACACAAGTACCGAGGGCCATGCCGAGCCACAAACCCTATTGATCGATGCTGGAGATGTCACAAAAACTGGGCTAGACACCGCAAGAAACTAGCCGATTGTGTAATAGGGTTCGGCCGGAGAACCACTGGAGGCAAGAAAGGAAAGTATTATATAGTGACCGACCCGTCTGACAATGACATGGTTAACCCTAAACCAGGGACCTTGCGCCACGCTGTAATTCAAGACCGACCTCTTTGGATTATATTTGCCCGCGACATGGTGATTAAGCTAAGTGAAGAGCTAATCATAAACTCTGACAAGACCATTGATGGACGTGGAGTTAATGTTCACATTTGCTTTGGTGCTCAAATTACAATTCAATATGTTAAAAACATAATTATCCATGGGCTTCATATTCATGATATTAAAAAAGGGAATGGTGGGACAATTAGAGATTCGGAGGAACATTTCGGGTTCCGGTCGGGTAGTGATGGGGATGGTATTTGCATATATGGATCTACTAATATTTGGCTTGATCATATTTCCATGTCTAATTGCGCTGATGGCCTTATTGATGCTATTGAGGCTTCCACTGCCATCACTATCTCTAATTCTCACTTCACTAAACAAAACGACGTAAGCTTTCTACTTTTTTTTCTACCTTCAATTTGTCTTAATTTCAATTTATCTTAATTTCTTTTTATCGAACTTGTAAATAGAAAGAAAATGCTCTTATCTTAGAGCAACATATCACGTAATTATACTGAATTTCTTTTATTTTGGAGGTAAAATATATCAATTTCAATAAATTTAGCAACAAAAATTATTTATTTTGAAAAATATAAAAATGAAATTTATCTTTTTTTAAATTTTAAAAGAAAGAAAGAAGTTCAAAACAACTTTAAAAAGTTTGATTTCAACCTATTATTCTTCATCTGCAATAATACCTGTTTAGAATAGAGATTCGTAAGGCATCATATACAATGCAGGTGATGTTATTTGGTGCAAGTGGAACGTATAAGAAAGATTCAATAATGCAAATAACATTGGCTTTTAATCATTTTGGTCGTGGATTGATACAAAGAATGCCAAGGGTTAGGTATGGGTTTGCCCATGTGGTAAATAATGACTATACTTATTGGGAAATGTATGCTATTGGGGGAAGCAACAGCCCTACCATCCTTAGCCAGGGCAACCGCTATCTCGCGCCTCCTAATGCAGCATGCAAAGAAGTACATTCTCTTTCTTTAATTTTTCTTCTAATTCTATCTTTTTAAATTTCTTTATGATAACATTTAGGAAAGATATGTATGTGTTGTGGTTATGATTAGGTGACAAAGAGGGACTATGCACCTGAAAGTGAATGGAAGTCCTGGAGCTGGATATCAGAGGGGGATCAGATGTTGAATGGAGCATTCTTTGTTGAATCTGGAGCTGATATGAACAGAAAGAGGAGGGGAATGATTCATGCAAAGCCAGGCACATACGTAGGCAGGCTTACTCGCTTTTCTGGCGCTCTTAATTGCAGACTACATAAATCTTGTTAACTATATATAACATACCTGCATTCCAATGAATTATTGACTCGGTACATAAGAAAAAGTTTATGAACCCTTTTGGCCCACCAAATAAGACGTTATTTAGTTAGGAGCAATTAGATTTTTTTATTTATTTAAATTGAATTTTTTGGTGTAATCATATTGCTTCTTAGCAATTTCAATTTCTGTAAATAATGTTACAACAATTTTGTAACATCTATTCTCACGGAAAATGAATTTTGTACCCATTTTCAGTATGGTTACAAAATGCATATTTTTGCAATTGAATCTTAACTTTTGGTAGTTTTTTTTGTTTGAAATTAATACTTCTATTAGGATAAATCAACAGCTAAAGCTGAATACAAAAAGTCTGGTGGAAATTCCCTCCAAACATAAAGACCAGACAAAGAAATCGAAGCTTTAACTAAGCTATGAGCTACCGAATTCGTTGACTTTTTAGCAAAGACAAATTTAACATTTGTTAAAAGAGAACTTAAGTAAAATCACTCTTCAAGAACAATCCCCAAATCAGAGCCATCTTGCCTGCGTGAATTCATAGCTTTAATTATAATTTGAGCATCTGACTCTGAGAATATATGACAAATGCCTGGATTTAATCCAGCTAAGAGCCTCACGAAGAGCTAGCCCTTCAGCTATAGTTGGAGAAGTGACACCCTGAAGAGGACCACTGCCAGCCGCCAAAAACGTACCAATCTCATCTCTAAGAACAAAACCAAATCCTGATCTATTCTGAGCATCAAACACCGCAGCATCTACATTTAATTTAAGCCAGGAACAAGGAGGTCTAATCCAACGATTGCCATCAACATTAACCATGGTATCCTGTGTGCCATCATCACCTTCAACAGCATTGCGATTGCTAGTTTTTGCAGCTTTAAAATAACAAAGCAAATTATAAGACCCATTTACAATATCCACCACTCTACTGCACTTTCCATTCCAAATAATTTCATCAATAATTATTGATTTTGTACTATAATAATGAGTACCATTAACAGCTCGGCTGATCTTGGATGAACATGAGGAGGATTTATTCCTGAAGGAGGATATATAAGCGCAGCCACTGATACACTCTGTCCTTCGAGGGCTGGAAATTCTTTCATTGATGTTTTTGCTACTATTGCTGTTGTGCCTGTTATGTTCAAATTTACTAGTTACCTGAATCCTGTGTATGTGAAGAATTGGCTGCTTGTGTTAGTCGGATCGGCCCCAAGAGGTAGCAAGAAATCCTTTAGGATATCTGGGTCTCCTGCGTTCGCTAAACTTGCCATTGGCAATGAACACGAAAACCTTCCCTATGTTTAAATTTTAATTTGATTAATGTTTCAGATTGACTCAAAGTTTCATGTGGCTGTTGCGGGTATATATAGGTAGTGAATCAGGACATACTGCGGAATGTTCATAGATTTTTCATTCTTTTATCCTAATAAATAACCTGAAAACCTATATATCAGTTGGCAAGCGATGCTTCCCAGGTGTTTGATAATTTCTTTGTTTGTTAAATGAAACATGATCAGTATGTGATTCTGGATTCGACCACATATATATATGAGAGCATAGCCATTAATTTGTCTCGTTTAAGTTTGTCATATCTGGCTGTAACCTTCGGTCTGGTTCGAAAGTGAAGCATTTAGATAATATAAAGAACAATTTCACATTGTTTAATGTTTTTCACCAATAAAATAAAAGAAAGAAATCTTTTCACTGTTTTATCTCCTCAAGTTGTATAAACATTTAAAGAGATACATTTATAACGGTATACGTGTATTGTGAGAACAAAACAATCTGTAAACAAATTGGCTGTTTGAAGAAAGAATATTGGCCATTGAGATGGCTTAATCACTAATCACTGCTGCTATTTCATGTTCTGTCCATTAAGCTTCTTCAATCAGTTTCAAAATCAATCGGATCTATACCCGGGATCAGAAACCTCAAAGTGAATCCTCACGTGCACTGCTCATAATTTGAGGGAAAAAATGGATTCCAAAATACGCCATAGTGTAGCTTCACTACAAGAAAATTGCAGAATAACGATAAAATTTAGCGAGCACAAGAAAAATCGTTGCTAAATCACTGATATAGCGACATAATTGCGACGACAAATGAATTTTGTCACAAATATTGGTGGAGATGCAAATGAACATATATTTTGCAATAGAATAGCGACAAAATTGACAATTTGTCGCTAATTTGGGCGCCTAAATTTTGGCGCAAAATTTCGCGAGAATTTGGCGAGCACAATAGCCAAGCAAACTGATTAGTTTAGCATGGAACAACAAAGTCCACGCTAAGTAGCAAGAAATTTTATCCTCGCTAATTTAGCGAGAACAATTATCCTTGCTAATGCCTAATTCATATGGCATGTAAGGTAATTAGCGAGGAAAATATTCCTCGCTAATGCTTGGTTAGGTTGGCATGGTACATGTGAATAGATTAGCGAGAACTTTTTTTCTCGCTACTTTAACGAGGACAATAATCCTCGCTAATTCCTGAATCGTATGGCATGTGAAGTAATTAGCGAGGACTCAAGTTCTCGCCAATTTAGCTACGATTAAAGTTCTCGCTAATTAGCGAGAAAAGTGTCCTCGCTAATGCTTGGTTAGGTTCCATAAGGAACACAAACATTGAAATTATGCTCTTCCTGTCTTAATAATTTTTTTGGTGTAATTGTTATATGTTCCATTAATAATTGATTAGCTGAGAATTGGGTGAAGATTATGAATTGCTTAGCTGAAAGTGATGTTTGCTCTAAACTTAATAGGAATTATGTCACTCCTGATCAGTTCTTCATGGCTCATATTTCTCCACTTCAGGTAATTATCTTGCTTTTGCTTTTGCTATAGTTTGAGTTTGAAGTCCGGGATAAAGTAGGTTATAGAGAAATTGATGAACGTCACCATGCAAAGGTAATGTAAAGAATGTCTTAAAAGGTGCAACTGGCTTATGCGCATTTATAGTCATAATTTTTTTGCCTTTGCATTACCTCCTGAGTATAGGAGACTCATCATATATGAAGTATATAGGTCATATTTTGCTTTTTTATTGTTACTATTGTATTTAATCATCTATATGTAAGTCATATTTTACTTTTTGTATTTAGTCAAGTTATGCAAACACTGGTGAGATGTTCAAGATCAACAATTAGAAGATCAAGTTCTAATAATGACACTGGATGGAGTTCTTCGTTATCTGCAATCAATTACTACACAATTATAGGAACTAAAAGCAACTGGCATTTTATGAGTTATTTATGATTTTTAATTGTTACTATTATATATGGATGTATTATTTTGGATATATTATTAGCAATGTTATACACTTGTAAATAACAATTTATTAATTAATATATATTTTTTTATATTAAATATTGAGTGAATATAAATTTATTATTTTTTAGTTTATTATTTAAATAATAAAATTTCCATATTAAATTAAGAAAACAAAAAATTTCATATTAACATTTAGCAAGGATAAATCCCATGCTAAATTTAGTAAGAGCAATATTTGTCACAAAATGCATGTTAAAATTTAGCAAGGAACTTGTCCTAGCTAAAATTTAGCGACAATTTAGTCCTCGCAAAAGTTAACGGGAATTAAATCTCTTACAAAACTTAGCGAGGATTTTAATCCTCGCTAAAGTTAGTGAGGACAGAATCCTCGCAAAATTTAGCGAGAATTTTAATCCTCACTAAAGTTAGTGAGGACTAAATCCTCGCAAAACTTAGCGAGGACTTTATTCCTCGCTAAAGTTAGCGATGACTAAATCCTCGTAAAAACTTAGTGAGGACTAAAATTCTCGCTAAAATCAGCTAGGATGACTTTTGTTACAAAATTTTTATCCTCGCTAAACTAATTTAGCGACGAAAAATTATCATTTAGCGAGGAATTTTGTCCTCGCTATTTTGCATTTTTCTTGTAGTGCTTTTCTTCCAATTCATCAGCCCAATATTTGTTTAAACCATAAAGTAACAAATGATACCATTATAATCCAAATAATTAATTCTTGTGAAGAGCACTAACCTTGTGAGTTGATTCTCGGTAGATTTTCAATTTTTTTCCCTTGATAGGCACCTCAAGTTTAGGGCTGATTTCAAATTCAGTTTATGGAATTTAACAAGTTACTTTCCACAACAATTATTTAAAAAAAGAAGAAGATATGTTCATTTATTTATTTCTCTTTTAGCCATTGTGATGTTTTGTTGATATGATTATTGCATTTTGCCATATGTTGCTATAGAGAATATTATTTGGATGGGCACAGTTGGTCTCTTAGGGAATAAAACTGGGGGCAATATATGGAAGTAAGGGAGTTTTCAACACCGTTGAAGTGGAGCAACATAGGCAATCTTCCATTGAATCTGAACCAGGTATATTTTGTTTTCCTGCTAAATGGGGTATCAAATCAATCACAATCTGGTCAGTGAAGTTTTCAATAGTGTCATGTTTTGTTGACATGATCCAATTGGTACTCATATGCTACTAGCTTATGTTTCCTTATTTTTGGTAAATAACTTTTCATTTTTTGTAAGGATGGTATAGAAAAGTTCCATGTAATTTCTCAAAATTTATATGTGGAAGGAGTTTTAATATATTATTGGTTATGTACGTTATTTTGTTTCAATGTTATTTAATTAGTTATTCTTTTAACGAAAAATGTGGTATCATCAAGGCGGACACAAATGAGGAAGAAAACAAAACCCTCAGATACCATAACTGGAGTTCCAGGCACTCCATTTTGCAGGTCCTTCCATTCGATCGAATCCTCAACTGTCAGCTCTCCTTCTTACAAGTAAAGCCAAAATATGCTTTATCAGTACACAACATGAGCAGTGCGTTAATTGATGTTTTGATTAGGATCGAATTGGATTTGAATCTAATTTTTCCTCAATTACCTGAAAATCCTAAAATTATTATTCCAAGTCCCAATTTACGCTCGATACTTCTGTTTTTCCATCATTCTTCTGTTCTTCTATCACTCAGATACCATAACTGGAGTTTCCTTGGCTGGCCATCGATCAAAGCACTCAATCTGTTGAGGGACAAGACTTTTGGCCCCAGGGGCAGCTCCAACGATTGGCTTTGGTGAGAAATCAAGTTCTTGCAGGATGCGATAATGGGAATTTATCTCAAGAAGATCCACTTCAGATCTCACACATGCCGCATGAAGGAAGCCAAAAGCTAGACAGGGATGTCACTCTGGATATGGTAAGCGCAAGGGTACCAAGGAGGCTAGGCTACCAACAAAAGTTCTCTGGATGAGGAGAATGCGTAACCTTTAGGCGTTTGCTTCGGAAGTACAGGGGAGCCAAAAAGATTAACAAGCACATGTATAATGACATGTACATGAAGGTGAAGGGTAATGTCTTTAAAAACAAGCGTGTTCTTATGGAAAGCATTCATGAGTCAAATCTAAAAAGGCAAGAGAGAACACTCTGTTTGACCAATTTGAGGCCAATAGGGAAAAAAACAAGGCAAGTAGGGAAAGGAAAATTTCTAGAAGGGAGGAATGATTGGCCCAGGGACCAGGGGGAGAAAAACCAGTAGCTCCTCCACCTACTGCTGCATCTCAACTGACTGAGGGAGCTAAGAAATCAAAGATCGAATTAAGATAAAGATTAGAGCTCCATAGGTCCTATATATTACTGTGCAAGAGTAGCATTTTTTAGACAGTTTGCTTTTTTGTTGATTTCGACCATATTAATATTTACATGGCAGTCTAAAAAAATATGTAGTGTGTTAAGATAAAAAATGATAATTGTTGTGTTTTTTTTTTATCTAAATAAGGTGGATAAATCCGGGAAAATTGAAACAATTTTGAAGAAAATTTTTTGGCCAACAGGTGTTTGTGAAAATGTCCCAATGAAATGCTTCATTGCTAGAGTAATACATATTGATGAATTAGCTAACAACCAACCATTAGATGATAAATAAAGTAAGTTGTCATTTTATTATTCTAATTTAGCATATTATGATGATTGCTGCTAGCAATTTGTTGAATCTAGCATATGACAACTCAAATGAAGATGGTTGCTGCTATTCTTAGTAAAAAAATTCATTAATAAAAGTTAAATGGAAAAAAGACAGATTTTTCTGTCAATAAATTAAAAAAAAAACGTATAACACTTATCATTATATTATTTGCTTATTTGCCACGGTCAACGGATTTGTAACTCATGTACACCAGCAATTTCTTTTCACCACAATTTTGTATTTAAAAATAACGAAATTTGAGAGTTTGAGTATTTATTCGGTTATTCTTATAGTTTAAATTTAAAAATGAACTTAGTGGACAAGTTTTAAACGCCAGATATGGGTTTACCCGTAAAATAATAATGAGGATTATGTTGTCCCTAGTGTCTGTGCACAAGTATAGAAAAAAAACAAAAAAGGCAAATAGTGACATAATTGGATGCATTTCAAGTTGTCACTAATTTTCAAAAGAAAAAGAAAATAAAACAATAATGACAGATTTGGTTACGGATTATATACTGTCGTTAAAATCTCAACTAATTTTAATAGTCAATAATGCTATTTAGCAACAGATTGTTTTCTTTGGCGACAGGGTTACTCTGTTGCTAAAATAGCGATTGATATATTATTCAATCATAAACTTTTAGCGACTATCTGCCGCGACAGCTAGTTATCCAGTCACTAAATTTATTTTATCAACAGTCATCGTGAATTTTCAATTTTTTTTCTCTCCTTCATACAATCTAATTTTTTTCTCTCTAATTTCTTTTTTAGCTCTCTATTATTATTATTATTATTATTATTATTATTATTATTATTATTATTATTATTATTATTATTATTATTATTATTATTATTATGTAGATTTATGTAGTATCCAACTGCATTAATAATAATGATATTATTAAAGAAACAGAGAGAGAGAGATTCTAGGGCCACTATAGTCTATATTTTGAGGTTTATTTTCAATTGCAGTTTATTAAATTTACAAAGAGTAATAAAAAGGGAATAATTCCCTAAAGTTTTCTAACCGTGATCTCAACTCCGTCAACTGGAATTGGATGTGGTAGATATCTCATCTTTGCATCCGGATTAATTAGCTTCCACCTGAAATTTTGACGAAATTATTAATTACAGGCAATAAAAGTTCTTAGAGCATCAAAATTAACAAAAATTATTAATTTTCTAATTACTTGTATCCAATAGATAAATGATGCAGCAAGATCGCAATTTGTAACCGAGCAAGGCTATTCCCAGTACAAGTTGGAGATCCAGCACCGAAAACCTGGCACGTTGCCGGCTTTACTGGATTCTGTACGAAGAAATACATTATTAATTATATTCTTAATGATGAGATTAGCTTAATTTAATTATGAAATAACTAATAAGGTGCTTACATTCCATCTATCTGGATTGAAGCACAGGGGATCCTCAAAGTTTTCAGGATCTGTATGCAGGTACCTATTCCACACAATTACTTTCCAACCTTTTGGTATCCTATAACCTGCACCATTTAACTTTAAAATGTGTCAATTCAAGTCCGTCTAATAGTATCCTCACATATAGATTCTAAGAGTCAATATCATTGAATACTGTCTTGGGATATATGATTTAGGAGATGAGCCCTGTTTTTAGCTTATTTGGAATGTTAAATTCAACTCTCTCGGTCCTCGCTATATTATCCAACTTAATCAACTAATTAAATTACCTTTGTACTCTTTTTCTTTAGTCACGTATCTGAAAATAAATTGCCAAATGTTAGCTAATCTTATTGTTTCCTCCACCACCTGCAAGATATATATATATATATATATATATATATATATATATATAAACCAATAGTTAGTAATATATGTATATAGGCAAGTCAGAGTGAAAGTAAAATATATATTGATAACGACCGAACTTATGGGTCAGTTCAACAGTTCCGCACATACTAAGCACCTAGCTCAATGAGGATCTCGTGAACCGACCAAAGGCTCAATTTTCCGGGCTCTCTAACCGAGCCACAGTTCGGTTACGAACGTGTTTCAAAAACAGCTCTACCACGATGAACAAATAGTCACCACTAACCCACGTTTTCCTCGAGAATCGTCGAAAAAGGGTTAGTGGCCGAAAAGAACGAAAAATTCCTTCCATTATCTCTTGAAAACGTGCTAACTCCTATAAAAAGAAAAAAAACAGGTATGAAACGGTTACTTATTGTTTCCTCCACCACCTGCAAGATATATATATATATATGATGCAAAATAACCTTATTTGTGTGCTTAAGTTGAGAAATGTCTTCAATTGTAACGAAATCCCCTTCTTTATTGTTGCCCATAGCCAAGTTCTCCTCCTAAATTAAAAATTTTGAGAACATTTAATAAATTATAGAGAAAATATATAATTGATACTATGTAGAGTAGATAAAATTTAAAATAAATGAATATAAGATCATACCCTTAACTTTTTTAGGACCAGAGGATACTTGCCAAGGTAGTAAATAGCCCAAATTGATGCAAGAGAAGGAGATGCATATCCACCAACAACAAGGCTCACAATGTTATCTAACAATTCTTTATCACTTCATTGATTGCCTTCTTCATCTTTCATTTCCATTAGACCATCCAAGAGATCATTTTCTTTCTACCTTTTCTTCTTCTTCTTCTGCTCTATCTTTCTTCTACACTATTAAATCACCACTACTACTAGTTATACCAAGTTTTCACATTTATGGTATTGACTATGGATGGATCAAATATTCGCGAAAAATATTATATCTGAACCCGAATCTAAATCCAAACTCAACAATATATATAAGCGCATGCAAACCCATCCGAAACCTTATTATAATTGCACAAATGATATCCTTAACCCTTTTAAATTTCTGATTAATATATAAAATTTAACTAAACTTTAACATATTTAGTGTTAGTAATAAATTTTAATTTAATTTAGTATATCATTATATGATTCATACTATAAATATATATAGTAATTATATAATATTGATTTTAAATAATATATAATTTTTGCATGCTATTGAGGATAAATATTATTTTTAATAAATTAATAGTTAAATTTATAAATAAGTTGGGATAGCCAATCAACTCGACTCAAACTGGGTGCAGGTAATAACATTAACACCGGAACCTGTTTAACAATTACCAAACCTTGTCCTATTAGGGTCAGATTGTATTGGGTATCCAAAAATACCCAACATGCTACCCTGCATGTTGACTAAAATACTAACCTGAAGACCATGTTGAAAGGCAGTGCCTGGAATGTTGAATGGCTGAGCTCTAACTCCCTGAATTAGTCCATCGAACAATTTATCCATTTCATCAAGCAGAGGCCCTGCTTCTATACTTGCAAATATTTCTCCAATACTCTGGAAGGTCACCTGTAAATGATTCACCGCATTTTTACATCAGAATCTAGATATAATTCATTAATTCTTTTTTTGTTCTCTTACTGTCTGACTTAATATCAGGTTAATTTCACACCTTATAACGAACAGGTAAATAAAATTGACTTGTCTCAAGAAAATGCATTAAAAATTATTGAATAATGATACCCATTATTTTGGCCTACAAACTTATGACGTGCACGTTGGCAGTCCGGATTAAGTTTTCAGGTCAAAATGATGACTTTGAAATCAAATGGCAGTTGATATATCTTATTAGAATGACCAAGTAAAATTAACCTTAGCTAGAAGTAACGTGTAAACTATGCACTGGAACCGCTACTCGTTTACAACATTCTATCATTAACTTTGTGTAGTGGATTTATAGGATATATACATACCCTCTTAATTTCTTTATGTGCGTCGATTTGAGGAGATTGGGACCAAGAGTGAAGGGCAGCCGCAAGGCGAGGCTGCACAATAGCAGCTATTCTCAGCAGAGCATCAGGACGATTGATAGTATTGACCACCTACCTTCTGAGTCTGGCATGAGATTGCCCATGAACTACTACCAGTGACTCTATCCCCAAAAGATCTGGGCATGGCCATTGTAAAATGAAATCATCTGATTGCATTACAAATTTATTCACCATTGGAGAACAAGCAATAACAGCTGGAGATCCGAATAGATATGTTCTATATAGTCCTGCTCCATCCCCATACCTTACCATACAAATTTATCAATCATTAATCTTAGACAAGTGAAGTTACTGAAACTAACCACTATATATGTAAATGTCTTACTTGCGTCTCTTTGAATCGATGATTTGGTCGACGAACAATTTTGAAGTACGAAAGAAATGTCAAAATCTCACCGAAAATTGGAAAGCCCATGTGACCAGGTGGTAACTTTGCTCCGTTCTTAGAAACCCTACCAAACCTCATTCCACCACCACAATACCCATAACAGTAATGGCAAACCTCCCAAAATCAAAGACAACCACACCTCCATTCACAGCTCTACCCTACCTTAATCACTGTACCACTATATAATATAATTATGATTATCTAATACTTGCAGTGATTCTTGAAAGATTATTCCCAGCCCTCGCATGCTAGTAGACAAACTTTCTGTGTCACGTGCATTCGGATAACTCACCGACTCCTAAGAATATTTAATATTTAATTCTTGCTAGATTATTCCGACTCTCATCGGACAATGTGATGGTAAATTTAATATTTTTGAATAATTTTCAGCTGAGTTCTTCTATCTTAACTATTGATATATTTTAAATTTGTTTCCAAGAGTTGATTTATTATTATTTTAAAACATGAGAGAATAGAAAAGAAAAGAAACGCAGGAATGGAGTATAGAATCAAGGGATGTTCAAATATGGAATGGATAGATTACAATTGATTTTTTCTCCAATCCGTCTAAGAATTTAGATGAGTTGAATCCAATCCAAACCAATAGGGTTATGAATTAAAATTTTTGTTTTTGATTGATTGATTTATATGGGTTATATAAATTATGTTAATTTTTATATTATATTATAAATATATAAATTATTCATATTTATATATTTTTAAATATAAAATATTAATTTTATTTTTATAAATATTTTTAAATACCTCATGCATATAAATTCATAGTGCTATAAAATTTAAAAATTACATAAAATTTTCATAAAAAATTAGTAGTGCCCTAAAATTTAAAATTACATATAAATTCTTAAACTATAAAATTAATTGACGTAATTATAATACATAAAAAAGAAAAATACATATAAAAAAATATATGTCCCATTTAAACAATATATCTTCCATTTGCTAGGTAATTTATTGTTTTTTTTATTATATATATAATATATAGGCATTATTAAGATGCATACACCGGAACACCATTTAATAGGATGAAAATATTTGATCTGATTATATATATATTCGTATACATATACCGTATCACACCATTATATAAATTATTAATTAGATTCAAAACTGAATAAATCAAAAATTCAAATTTTAATATTTTAAAAACCGAATGAATTTTACTAATAAAGAATTGAATTGCATTTATGATTTATTTTTGTCTATTTAAAATGGCCCCCTTATGCGTGCCAAAAAATACTGTTCTTTCATTTTTGCAAATCAAATAAGATGTGCATGTCATTGCTAGAGTATTTAAGTGTTCTCAAACTATCTAATGATAGCCATCTAACTTCTAATAGAGCGTCGTTTAGGTCTCGTAAATTATTGTTTCGACAAAAAACTCAAAGAATTCTAAAAAATGTAGTAAAAATGAAAATGAAAAGAAATTGAAAACTGGAAAATGGTTAACTAATAAAGCTAAAATTGCAATAAACTAGAAAAATGATTTCATTGTTCTATTTAGGATTTTTTTTGTAGAATTATTAATTGTCTTCTTTTATATCTTCCTCCTCAATTTTATTCAAGACCGTGCACCTATTAATTGCACACATCACCCGTTCTCTAACTTAGTAACTTCCTTAGTAATTCACTTTATCAATAAGAATTGATTCAATTGAACTATACGTACCTAATAATTTTCTTTGGGCCAATAATTGATTGAACGCAACCAATGTATAGGCTACAGCCAATTAAACCCAATAAAATATGTGGACTCTAGTTACAAAGCCCAATTAAATTTATAAGTTCAAATTATCGAATTTAAATAAAATCAAGTTTGGTCCAACTAAAATTTGGGTTAAAAAGTTGCCAATAATATCTATCTAATGTTTTTAAATTAGGAAATTTTTTACAAATACCACAAAAAAAAAAATGCATTTCATATTTACACTCTTCTATTTTTTATTTTCTTAAATACTATTTTGTTAAAAATAATGGATTAGATGGTTGGATTATATAATAATCCATAACCCATGAATACTTTTTTTAAATGGTAAAATGGGTTATATGGATTAGATTAGAGGGATTTGGTGATTTGGGTTTAATTGGTTTAGATTAGATGGATTTGGTGGTTTGGGTTAAATTGGTTTAGTGGTTTATACCATTTTTGAACAGGCCTAATAGAATCCAATCATGTTCATCAGAGCAGGAGATTCCCCATAGTTGTATTTCTTCCCCTGAAAGAAGTCGTGGAGCATGGAGAGCCATAAGATACATTCTTGGTAATCAATTGTTGTTTAATTAAATAATGTGAATGATTAATTGCATTCTTAATTGTTTCGATTTTAATCTTTGAAGGGAATGAGTCATTTGAGAAGCTGGCATCTATGAGCTTGATAGCCAACATGACAGTTTATCTGCAAAGTCGATACAACGTAGGAGGTGTATTTAATGTGAACGTGACCACTCTATGATTTGGTTCCTCCAATATTACAGCTTTATTTGGTGCATTTCTTGCTGATACTTATTTGGGTAGGTATCATGCCCTTCTTTTTGGGAGCTTCTCTTCACTCCTGGTAAGATCATCTTTTCTTCTTTTTATGTTATGTAAAATTCACACGTGGAGATTTGGCAAATATTCTTGCACATATAATTCAATTGTCTTTTTCTTCTTTATTCACCTAACTAGTATTTAATCATAATCTTTGATGTTGATCTAATTCGCTTCCTTAGATTATCAGAAAAAATATTATTTTGCTTAGATGGTACAGAAATAGTTTTGCATCCATTACTAGCAAACTATTGCATAAAATGTTTTAGATGAGAAAATTTATGGACGAAGCCAATCAGACTTCTGTATGTGTACAAAGTAGTTATATGTGGTATGCTGCTAGCAAACTCTGAGTGGAAAAGACTTGTTTAGACCAGTTCGTGAAATTTTCAAAGACCAAAATCAATATGAAAATCCCACATTCATATGACGGGTTTCACATCTTTTTACAGGGAATGCTGGGGATGACCCTGACTGTATCTATACCTTTCTTGACACCACCGGAATGCAAGGACAACACCAGCTGCCAACAGCCAGAGAACTGGCAACTGGCCTTCCTGTTTGTTAGTCTTGGACTACTATCAATTGGGGCAGGAGGAATTAGACCCTGCAATATTGCATTAGGTGCTGATCAATTTGACACCACAATACCAAGAGGAAGAGCACAACTTGAGAGCTTTTTCAATTGGTGGTATTTCTTCTTTTCACTTGCTCTCCTGGTTGCCCTCACAGGTGTTATCTATATTCGGACTAATGTGAGTTGGATTATAGGCCTTGCTATCCCTACAACCTGCTTATTTTTCTCCATCTCCCTTTTCTTGATCGGCCGCCATACTTATATTCTAAAGAAGCCTCGTGGTAGCATCTTTTCCGATATGATCAAAGTGATTGCAGCTGCCTGGAAAAAACGCACCTTAACGGGTTCTAATTTTCTGTTTTATGATCCTCCTCTTGGTGAAGAAAATTCACACCTGAAACTCAATCACACTGACAGGTTTAAATTACTTGATAAGGCAGCCATAATTATCGATCCGAGCGAACTGGATGCTCAAAGGAAGGCCAAAAACGCATGGAGATTATGCAGTTTGCAGCAAGTGGAGGAAATGAGATACTTAATTGCAGTAGTTCCTGTTTGGATAACGGGAATTGCCTGTTGCATACCAATGGACCAGCAGAATTCATTTGGAATTCTTCAAGCAATTCAGATGAGCAAATATATTGGATCCTATTTTCAAGTCCCTCCAGGATGGATGGGACTTGCATCGATGATCGCCCTGTCGATGTGGATATTCAATTACGAGAAGATTTGCATCCCTCAGACAAAAATATTGTCAGGAAAGGAATTAAGATTGTCATTGAAACAAAGAATCAAAATTGGGATTGTGATGCCTATTTTATGCATGATTGTTGCTGCAGTTGTAGAGCGGAAACGCCGCGACTCGGCTCTGAAACAAGGCTCTTTCGCGTCTCCTGTAAATATAGCATTGCTGCTGCCACAATTTATCCTGTCAGGATTGATTGATGCATTTGCTGCAGTCGCTGTGATGGAATTCTACACTGTACAAATGCCAGAAAGTATGAGGACTGTAGCAGGAGCAGTATTTTTTCTTATTTTTTCGATCTCGAGTTACATAAGTTCTTTAGTCATAAATATTATCCATCATGCCACCAAAAAGCCTGGAAGAACGCCATGGTTGGGCGGTCGCGACCTTAACAAGAAAAGATTAGATTACTATTACTGCATTCTTGCAGGGCTTGGAGTTATTAATTTCATTTATTTCAGTTTCTTTGCCAGCCGATACGCAGTGGTAAAACCAATTCATGCTGGTACTATTAAAGAACTGGAAATACAGAGCGTAATTTGTTCCTCTGCAAAATCTCTGCCTTAAGATAAAACTCAAGATGAGGAAATAGGAGAGAATCCAAATGAGATTTTGAGAAATTCTTGAAAAAAAAAATTCTTCTGAGGTGTATTTAAAAATAGATAATCTTTTTGGTCTTGTCCAATAAATTTGAGTGCAAAGATTAACCTGTAATTTATTAGACGTCTTTGTTAAGAACAGTAGAACAAGTGGAGAAGGCTTAAAAATTTGCTGAAAACGTGGCGCAAACAGACAGGAACTATCACATCAAGAGTTTGTTTCAGAATTGGATTTCGTTTCCATTATATATATATATATATAATTGACCATGTGCATGTTTGGTGTTAGAATTGATTTTCATGGCTGAGATTTTTCACATAAGAGCGCGTCAGAGTTTAAAAGCAAGTATTCTCCACAAGGCAAAATGACATGACCTGTGTGAATAGTTTTGGTTGACTCTAATTATATCAATCAGTTGCTTTGTCCACGGATCTTTTAAAAAAAAGTAATATCTAAAAATTACATATTTAATTAAATATTAACTTTTAAAGTGATTCAATATATATTTTTTATAAATAAAATTTTAAATTCGAATATTATGAATAAAGATTAAAATTAATATTCAAAAAAATTTATCTCAATTGATCAACCCAATTCAAATTGAATAATAATAATTATTATAAAAAGATTACATATTTACCATTTAAAAAAATGCAACTACTATTTAAAAAGTAACAGTATTTTTTCCGATCGGATCTTTTGGAGAGGGGACAAGTGATAACCACGAAAATGTTATTTTTCAAGGCCTAATTACACTGGAAGGGCCCAAGGTCTATTAGCAAAAAATGACAAAACATGAGCTGAAAGACAAGACAGATGAGCTTGATATCTGATCGAACTGATGGGACGTCGTGTCCCATCAGTCCACGGACATGAGCTAGCACCCATACCTCTCACCTGCTCACTGTCATATCGCCGTTTACCTGCTCCAACAGCCAGTTATCACGTTTCAAGATACTCAAGTATCCCTCATTTATCTCCTATAAATAGCCAAAAGCGTAATGACTCCAAGTATTGAACATCTGAGATTTTTTCTCTAAATATTATCTCTTTAGAAAGCTACTAACTTAAGTTTCGGAGTGCTAGCATCTGATCCGACCGAGAACTCCTTCTTGCAGGATCAATCATTTGACCGAACAATCCAACTGCCAGTTCTCTTTCTTAGATAAAGTCATTCCATGCTTTATCAGTTATTAATACCCAAAATGACTTATCTATCTTTGGTTCTTCAAAATATTTATGTAAGCTAATGATAAAATGCAAGATTCGTACAAATACTTGTAAAAGTGATACAAAATTGATTGTGATTCATGAATGGGAATTCATAATTTATTTAATTAATTTATGAAAAAAAATACAAATCAAATAATTAAATGTGTTGAATAATTATTATCCTCTCCTATGGATTGTAAGTTGATTTAGAAATACACTCACTTTTTGTTACAAGTATACATATAACAGGAAGTCATTTTGAAGACACGATAAATTATATTTTAATTAAAATCTATGGTCATTAAATTAACCTAATAAATTCTAATTATATTCTTATCAAATCAGATCATATCAATAACATAATTTTAACAGTAACACAATTTAGATAAAATAGTTTTGACAAAACAAAATATATTTTCCATGAAGCTGAACATAGTTGGCTAATAAGATTTGACGTATATACCCACACATGTATTTCTTATTAGTTTTTGTCAATATATCTTATAAGATCTTAATATGTTATAAGTGACATTGAAATTTCCACAATCTCTACACCTTCGGATCCAAAATAGTGAGGGTTCACATGGTTGTGTTACCCTTAATAATTTGCATTTTCTCTTTCCGAAATATACACTAATTCTTTTTTAGGGATATTTTTAAATAATTAATGCACATGCATGTCAAAGAGTGGTTAATCTTCTCATTCTCTCGAAGGGTTCAGCCAACTCTTTGTTAACACTCAAACTTGTGTTTAGGCAACTTCTTTGTAGATACCTAATTAAAACTGACATTGGTAGATTGTATATATAACTAATACTGTAACTAAAGCTATATCCTTGAAAGGTAAAAATGAATAAATAAAATGCAATTGAAGCTATTTCTATTTCACTACTGAAATTATTACATACATATATAGGGAGAGAGCTGTGAAATACGGAGTTGAATACAATTAAGAGTATATATCCAAATAAAGATATGGATTGGTGACCATTTTTCTTTAGGACAAGCAAGTACCATTAATTTCCTAGCATATTGTAATTTAATTGGAAACCGTAACCAATAGAAGAAAACTGTAAGGTACAAGAGAAAGGAATAAAGGTGCCATTAATTTTATTTGTAGACCTAATTATTAAGGACCTATATATTAATGTACCATTAAAAGCCAAAAGAAAATTAATGTCTTTAAAAATTAAATTATTCATATAGTAATTTTCTATTTTCTTAGTTAATTTTGAATGGAGATCAAATAAACCGCAAACTGAAACGACTCAAACGAGATTCTTTCTTTGTTTTATAAGCCCAGAGAAGTTCCAAAAACCATAGCCCCAAATCCCAAACTACGGATAAAGACAAAGTAAGTTAATTGTAGTCTTTTCTTAAGGGGAAAATATATTTACTAATTTTATCATAGCTTAAAAGCAATATTAAACAAATTTAAATTGAAAAATTAAACAATTAATTATAATATAAAATATTAAAGTGGACTATATAAAATTTGTGGCAAATGAAAAAAGAAAATATATCTATAATATTGAATGGGAGAGTATTATTTTTACGAGTAAGGGCCAAATCAGCATTTAAACAGTAAAATATATATAAATTTATTTTTGAAATTTTTTAAAAATATCCTTATTTCCATTAAAAATTGTTTATATTTATCTTTATTTATATTATAAATTAAAATATGAATAATTTTCAATGTAAACATTTTGAACTTTTTATAATTAGTGAGTGTTTAATGCTAAAACCTGTTCATCTTCGTATTTGAGCCCAGAATTGACGTATGATGGGAATGAGAAACGTAAACAGGTTGTCTCTTTATCTTGAACTAGTCAATAATGGCCACTCCGTGAATGAATGTGAAGCTGTCCACTCGAATTGGAGAGTGGCCTATCAACACAGCGTACGTACAAATCCTAATGGATGAGATATAATATTATATTTTTCTCTTATAATCAGCGGCCTTTGATTAACATTTTAAATATAAAATATTTTTAATTATTTATGAATGAGATCTATTATTCACGTATAAAATTAATGTATTCGAATATTCAATAATCATAAAACATTGTGCGTGGATGGATTCCAACTGAGACTAATGTGAATCATTTAGGTAGCTGCCAAAATACTTGCATCACCTTTTACGTACGTGAGACTGTTTTTGTTTTGGAGGTTTCCTTTAAGTTTCAAATTCCGAATATACCACCATACTCATCAAAATCAATTGGCTCCAGGTTAAACCGACGCCTTCAATTTCTTTTAATACTTAATTTAGCATTTTATAATTTAATAGCTAACTAATTTAGATAAATTGATTATCTCTTTTCATTAAATAAGTATGTTCATGTCACAATTTCTCTCCTAATTACCAACTTCAATTTCTTATAATTAAGTTTAATATTAAACATCTTGTCAAGAGAGCCGAATAAATACGTTTTAATTCTAATTCTTTTAAAAATAAAATTAGTTAGAGTAAACTTAAATGCATAAAAAAAACATTATTTATCGATCAAATGTGTGTGTATATATATATATTTCATTGACTGGTTTACATAATGTATGATAAACTTAGTATGTATAGGAAATAAAAAAACATAAGGGCTTCTTTGAAATTTACAAAAGAGTACATGGGCTTATTTGTACATTCTGGGATGCAGGCAACAGGTTTAATAGCACGACTAAACTCTCAGCAAGAAAGAAGCTCATAGCAGAAAACATGGAGAAGGAGCAGGCTGATGATGAGCCCAAGATTAACTACAGTGGAATGAAGGCTATGCCCTTTGTTATAGGTAAGCATATATATACACACAATAGTTTTTTACTATTTGAATCTTAATTTTGATTCTTTGTAGGAAATGAGACATTTGAGAAGCTGGGGACAATAGGCACCCTAGCCAATTTCTTGGTGTATCTTACCACTGTATTCAACATGAAGAGCATAACAGCCACAAATCTTATTTACATCTTCAATGGCACCACCAATTTTGCTACCGTAATTGGAGCTTTCCTTTGCGACACTTTCTTTGGCCGCTATAAGACTTTGGCTTTTGCTAGCATTGCCTCTTTTTTGGTATCAAATTATTACAATTTTACAAAACTTTAACATTGCTCCATTTTCATGACCATATTAATTAACTGTTTAATCCCTTTTTGTTTGAAGGGAATGCTACTTCTTACGCTAACAGCTGCAGTCCCAAAGCTTCACCCTCCCAGTTGTGGGGCAGAAAATACTGGCACTTGCTCTGGACCAACTCCATGGCAAATGGCTTTTCTTATAGGTGGATTAGGATTACTAGTAATTGGAGCTGGTGGGATTAGGCCATGTAACTTGGCTTTTGGAGCTGACCAATTCAATCCTGAAACAGAGTCGGGCAAAAGAGGGATCAGTAGCTTCTTCAATTGGTACTTTTTCACCTTCACTTTTGCCATGATGATATCTTTGACTGGCATAGTATATGTGCAGTCAGATATAAGCTGGGCTTGGGGACTCGCAATTCCTGCAATTATGATGTTCTCGTCATGTTTATTATTTTTCATGGGCTCAAAGATTTTTGTCAAAGTCAAACCAGATGGTAGTCCCATAACTAGTGCTTTACAGGTCATTGTGGCTTCTATTAAGAAAAGAAAACTCCAATTACCTGACCAACCATGCCTATCCCTCTTCAACCATATTCCAGCTAATTCCATCAATTCCAAGCTTCCTTACACTGATCAATTCAGGTTGGTCACTCTAAAATTCAAGCAGATATGTAGCCACTGTCAATTCGCTTCATGAGATCAGTGGCAACTGTTTTATGTACATAATGCAAATGTTTGACAATTGTCAGGTTTTTGGACAAAGCTGCAGTAATAATTCCTGGGGATAAAATCAACCCAAATGGTTCAGCCGCAAATCCATGGAGGCTTTGCAGTATGCAGCAAGTAGAGGAAGTAAAATGCTTGGCCAGAGCGTTTCCCATATGGGTTTCAGCTATCTTATACTTAATTGCCACAAATCAGCAGCAAACCTATGTTGTTCTCCAAGCTCTGCAATCCAACAGACAATTTATGAATACAAATTTCAAGATTCCAGCTGCATCTTATGCGGTATTTGCCCTGCTCGGCCTCGCTATCTGGATTCCTATATATGACCGAATACTCGTCCCCTGGCTTGAGAAATTCAGCAAGAAACAAGGAGGCATCACAATCCTGAAAAGAATGGGAATAGGTATGGTTCTTGCCATAATAGCAACCCTTGCATCCTCCATAATTGAAAACAGAAGAAGAGCATTTGCCCACAAAAATCCAATAGGAATGGACTCAAAAGGCCATGCCATTTCGCCTTTATCGGCATTTTGGCTAGTTCCTCAATTGACATTAATAGGAGTATCTGAGGGATTTACACTTATAGCTCAGACTGAATTTTACTACAAGCAATTCCCAGAAAACATGAGAAGTATTAGTGGGTCTTTATCACATGTTGGCATGGCAGTGTCAAGTTACCTTAGTAGTTTCTTGGTATCCATAGTTCACCAAAAGACTAAAAAGTCTGCTGCTGGGGACTGGCTAGCTGATGATCTTAATAAGGGAAGATTGGACTACTACTATTACTTGGTTGCTGCTCTTGGAGCCATCAATTTGGTCTATTTTGTGGTTTGTGCAAAATGGTATAAATACAAAGGAAATGCTTCTAATTCTACCCTACAAGTTCCTATGGAAAAATTGCAATCTGACAAGTCTCTTGTTTGAAAGAAGAAAAATAAATAAACATTTAATTTGCAGCATTATTGTTTTGTTTATAGCAGCTATTTATATTCCAATTACTGCTTTATATAATAAAAGAATGCAATAATTTCCTTGAAAACGTACTCTGCCTAATTAACGTGTATAAATATTTATCTCTTTGGACTTTGGAGGCCCAATTATTAATTATTGGACTTCAATTATAAAATAGAAATATTCCTTCATTTTCTACCATACAAGTGACCCACCCATGGATATTAGTGACTTCAATTACAAGACATTTGGTTAAATTTGAGTTGACCTACAGTTCGATTCCAACTCAAGTTCAAAAAATTTTTGAATCATAAGATCAAACTATATACAAATCATTTATGAATCTCATCGGATTTGAATAAAAAAAATGCAAATTATGATCGAATTTACATAATTTCAAATTACGATTCGAAAGTTATATGAAAAAATGAAAATTTGAAAAATCCAAACCAAAAAATTTAATCCGAAATGATACAAATTCAAATTTGTCCGATTCGATCCCTTTGCCAAGTGTGTGTGTGTGTGTATATATATATATATATATATATATATATATATATATATATATAAGAGAAAAGCAAGAATTCATTTTGAATAGGAATGCTTATTAATATATGAAACTACAATGGATAAAGCTCATGAAAGTTGAACCGTACAAAAATAAAATAAAATAAAAATCGTAAAATATATATTTTGTATTTTTAGAATATGAACGAAAGGATAATTAAAAAATTAGAATTATGGTATTTTATTACAACTCCCAAAATTCAATAATTAATTATAATTTAATAAAAAGCATTCTAACAATAAAAAAGTATTATTAATTGTTAAATTAATAAAAAAATATAAATAGTTTCCTCAAAAAGATAGAATTGTTAAAGCCTCCACAAAAGTTTATATATATATATATATATATATATATATATATATATATATATATATATATATATATATATATATATATATATATATATATATATATATATAAGAGAACTTGAATGGGAGGGCAATGATCCGATCGGATTAGACCGTCAAGTAAAACCTGCAGAATGCTCGGTTGAATTGAGATAAGCATTTCGGTGCCTAAATCAGTAAGAATTTTAAAGAGAGAAAATGTAGAGGGAGATCTCAAAGATGGCATTATCTGAAAACTTTGAGTTGTGGGATATTTATAGTATATTTTGGCATCAGATATCGAAATATTTGAGTGCCTAGCTATAAACAATTTGATAAGATATGTGTACTAACTGTGATGAGTAAGCAACTCTTGTTAGATGATGTGATAGGGAAAAATTTTATCAAATCGGCCGGTCCAGTCAAGTAACATGATGATTGCATCTTTGCTATGCTTTTCTAGACCGATTAATTTGTACATAGGGGAACTGGATTGGATTTAGGTCATGAATCTATTTTGAGTCTTGACCCAAAAATATATTATAACTAGAAATAATAATGTGAGCATTATCAACATATATTATTACAATTTTGAAGGTTAATTTGTGTTCATTAACTTTTTAATTAGTTGTTGTCAATTAAAAATAAAATATTGTGAAATAAAACAAAATAGAATAAAAAGAAAGTGGGTTTGCAGTGGGACACAAACACTCCATGGAATATTGGAAATGGATGTTACATGTGACTTATTAAGTGATTTAATTGAACATTTCTAACCATATAAAATGGCTAATGATTAAAATTATAAAATTTTAATGATGATTTTGGTACTGAATTCAATTCGAATGGCTACCGATTGAATATGGAGAGTACAATGCTTCGATAATTTGATTTGCTTAGTGCGCACATAAAATACGAGTTAATTTCATACATGATTATTAAATTTGTGCTCTAATAATATATAAGTAACAATATAAAATTTTAATATAAAAATATTTTAATTTAGATAAATTAATCAGAAAAATCGTTTAACCGTATTTCAAAAAAAATTCAATCAAAACTCCTTATTCCCATGGCAACTCTTGACATAAGCTACCATCTCAGCCTATCACATGGTATAGGTGCCATATCATAATACTTATGTGGCATGCCCTTAGAAAATATTTACCCATATGACATGTTGACATGACACTCATCTCATATGGCATGTTGAGATGGCAACTTAGCATTATGCCATTAAACAATTTTTGATGAAGTAGCTGTTGACTCGAAACTACGTCTCAATTTTGATAATAATCAAATTTTAAATAAATTTTATAAAAATTATATTTAATTTGTTTATATTTCAAATGACATGACAGGAAAAAGTTCTATCAAGTTGGCCGGTCCAGTCAAGTTATATGATGGTTGCATCTTTGTTATACTTTTCTAGTACATCCGGGAACTAGATTGGATTTAGATCATAAATCTATTTTGGGTCTTGACCCAAGAATATATTATACCTAGAAATAATAATGTGAACATTATCAACATATATTATTACAATTTTGAAGGTTAATTTGTGTTCGTTAACTTTTTAATTAGTTGTTGTCAATTAAAATAAAATATTGTGAAATAAAAATATTGTGAAATAAAACAAAATAAAATAAAAAGAAAGTGGGTTTGCGGCGGTGGGACTCAAACACTCCATCGTATATTGGAAATGGATGTTACACGTGACTTATTAAGTGATTTAATTGAACATTTCTAACCATATAAAATGGCTAATGATTAAAATTATAAAATTTTAATGATGATTTTAGTACCAAATTCATTTCGAATTGCTACCGATTGAATATGAAGAGTACAATGCTTCAATAATTTGATTTGCTTAGGGCACACATCAAATACGAGTTAATTTCATACATAATCATTAGATTTGCGCTCTAATAATATATAAGTAACAATATAAATTTTTTGCATAAAAATATTTAAATTTATTTAAATTAATCAGAAAAATCATTTTAACCGTATTTCGAAAAGAATTCAATCAAAAATCCTTATTGGCATGGCAACTCTTGACATAAGCTATCATCTCAGCCTACCACAAGGTATAAGTGCCGTATCAAAATGCTTATATGGCACGCCCTTAGAAAAAATTTGTCCATGTGACATGTTGACATAGCATTCATCCCATATGGCATGTTGAGATGGCAACTTAGCATTATGCCATTAAACAGTTTTTGATGATGTAGCTGTTGGCTCAAGACTGCATTTTAGTTTTGATAATAATCAAATATTGAATAAACTTCATAAAAATTCTATTTAATTTATTTCAGAAATGTTAATTTAAAATTTCATCAGATAAGTTATCTCTTCTAGTCCATCAGAACGGTTAAATCTTCTAGTGCACCAGAGAAGTTCGCCAGAACTGTAAGTTCTGTTTTCACAAAAAGATAAAATAACAACTAGTTTTAGTTTTTGCTTGTTTGTCTCAATTCTAACGGCTAAATTTTTATTTCTAACTATTATAACTTATTTTTGACTATAAATACAAGATATTTTTCAATCCAAAGAGTTTAGAGAAGTTGAAAAAATCATTTTATCTCTTGAGATACAAAGCTTACATATTTTTCAAGCATGTTTTCACATATTGCACTTCACTCATTATCATCCTCCTCAATTAGATTATTGCTTTTTGTTGTAATTCTTTTGTGAAGAATCTTTGAAAAAGATTGTGAGAAAGGTTGGCTAGAACCTTAGGAATTCTAATAAGTTTTTACATTTTTTTCTTGGAAAAAAAAAGATTATGGGTATAATATACTAGGATTGTATATTGCTTCAACTCTTGCCTATTAAAAGAGTTACTAGCAGAGAAAAAATCTCAAGACGGTATTTTAGGGAGTGGATGTAGGCATAGAGGTCGAACCACGATAAATCTTGGTGTTGATCTATATCTATATACCCCATCTTTTCTATTCTATTTCTTGAACTATTTTTCACAGATATGTTCTACTGAGAAAAAATTTTTATGTTAAAAATTATTTTGGGCATATTTTAAATTCTACAAGTTGAGTTTACTTTGAAAAAGATTTTAAAAAATCAATTTTCATTGCTTATTGCATTCTGTATATTCATTTTACATCTTAAACAAATCTGCTCCACCAGAATACACTTCACTTCTGGTTTAGCAGAACTTATTTGAAAAATTAAGTGACACCCAATTCACTCTTCCCTCTTGTGTGTCTTCAGGAACAACAGTAGCATGCCAATAAAAATCTTTGGTTGGATTTCTTGTAATACCCCCAAAAAAAAGAAAGCAAATTTGAGTTTATGAATAGTAACTTTTGGATCATAAATAGTTTCATCTGAGATAAATTCTGAGGGAATAATAATAATAATAATAATAATAATAATAATAATAAAATAAATAATAAATGAAGTAAATTTATATGAAGTCAGCAGTAAGTCCCGAGTAGATGATCGAGTGAAAAATGAAAATTTATAATGGCTTGTTGATTTGAGATTTATAATTATCCGAGATCATCAAATATATATGGGTTATAGAGGAAGATATATGTGGTATAAATTTTTTATTGGGTTTTTGGAGATAATTTCTTTTAACAAAAGAGAATTGAGTTATAGCCATAAAAAAGAAAAAAAAAAAGAGAGAGAGACAAAAATGACGAAGGAAGGAAAATAAGAGATGGGGAGGGGGAGAAAGAGGGAGGTAGAGAGATGAATTATGAAAATCACGCTAGCTCATTCATTACCACTGTTAATCCAACAGTCATCGCTCTTTCTCTGGTGATCCAATAGTAGCCACCATCTCTCTTTTCTGCCATCTCCATCTTTTTTTTTGTGGTTTTGGTTTTATTTATTCCCTTCAATCGAGAGCTTTAGAGTTTGATTCTAGCCAGCTATGACATTAAGTGGCGACACCACCGACATCGATAAACTCCTGATAACCAGAGAAGTTTTTCTATATCTTTTATTTTTCCTCAATTACCGTTGATGAAAGAGATTGGAGTTGAGGAATTTGCAATCTTTCAAATAAAATTTCGACCAAACGAGGTGGCGTTAGAGCACGTGACTATCGATAATGGTTCCTGGTGTTCTGGGCTTCACGATGGTAGTGACGGTGCTTCTCCGGTGAAGCGACGGTGATCATTGACTGGTGGGATAGGTTTGACCACAAAGTAAATGAGCCAAAAATTTCAAAAAAATTTCATCCAAATTTATAAATGATCTACTAAATTTACTTTTGCTTAATTTACTTAATGCATGTTGTTGAGTACTTAAGATGGAATATAAGCATGAAAATGCCTATTTAGATTGGAAAAAATAAAATTTACTTGAATATGAGAAAAATTAAGATTTACATTGAAAAAGGAATAGTTAAATGCTTTGAGTTTGTTAATAGAATTCATTTATGCTTAATAGGTGAGAATTAAATGTTTAGGTTGAGCTAAAAATTTGAAAACCCATAATTATTATATGGAATTGTGGTTATAATTGGATAATGTAAATATTGTGATCTAAGGCAGCTTAGATCAGGGTTATCCGATGATGAAAAAATAGTATATTACTGACAGTATGTATGAATCTCAAAGCTCCGATTGTGAATTTCTCACTTTTTTCCCAAAGATTTTGTGAGTTTTCAAGTATTTTTTAAATGTTTTAGCAAAAAAGCATGAAAAAACCCAATTTTTAGCCTCCAAAGTGATGGATGATCATCTGTCACATAAAGGATGGTCATCCCTGGCACTCTCTCTCCTATCCAGGTTAGATCAGGGGTATTTTGATAATTTTATAAATTTTACCTAAAGGATGTCCATCCTTCAATAGGGAACGTCCATCTCTGGGTCTTTTATAAGTTTTTCATGTTTCTGAAATTCAAAAAAAAAGATAATATTTTAAAGGATTTGAATCTGAATTTGATAGGGGAAGATATCTAGATTTGGGAAGTTAGAGTTGGACTAGGTATAAAAGGATAAATATTTAGGGTTTCCAGGGGGAGGAATTACTTTTTGCAGAGCCAAAAACTAGATAAGAAGAAAGATAAATTCTCTCTCTATGAAGAATTTTTGCTCTAACAAGTTCTTTGATAAACACATAAACACTATAGTTAATCATTGGATTTTGGAAAAGTTAAAAACACCAATTGAAGTAGAGAATCTGAACTATAAGGATTTCAAAGTCAGAATATCTCCTGTGGATAATATTCTAGGCTTTCTCTCTTTATTTTTATTTTTCTTTCTCTAGAATTGCCATGCATGATCATATGAGTATTCGTTGAAGATAATTATGTTTACGTGTTATGTTTCTTTGATATGCAAGTTTAAAATTGAGTGACATATTAAACCGAATCTATATGCATGATAATAACATGATTTGATATGGTTTTCCTCCATTGTTGTACAATTTCAAGCTTTATGCATGTTCTGTAAATTTGAAGTTTAATGCATTTTAATGTGTTTAATGCATGATTTAGGGTTGTAGTCGTGATTATGCCCATTTTACGACCTAGTGTTTATGTATTTAGGGGTAGAAACCATTTTTGCTTGTTTTTGGTTTTTTCTTGCAATTAGTTCTGTCCAACGAGTGACAAAAGGAAAGAAGACTCGATGGATGTCCATCTGTCAAGACGATAGAAGAGACATCACAGGAACTTCTTCTCCTCATCCCTCATCTAGCTACGGACGTTCGCCACCCTTCTAGAGGCATTCGTGGCTGGTTTCTTAGATATTCCTACACGTATTTCTTGTACTTTATGTATTTTATTATGTTTGTATGATTTCTGTGGCACCAAAATGTTTATTTTGATTTTGTAAATGCTTTTATTTTGTACATAATTCTTCTTCATACTATGTTGATTGAATACATGCTTTTCTTTATAGAATTTTTGTCATTTATTTGTAATATGCTAATTTATATATCTTTTTTTGTGAGTATGTAATTTTTTTTTTATATTCGGAGGATTTTATGAGGTTTTTTTTGCATCGAAAAATATGCTATCAATTGGATGACCACACTCAACCCATCCAGTTACTTTATTTAATCATTCCTTTCATTATTTTTGTTATTATCTTAGTTTTATTCATTCATTTAGTTATTTTTAATCGATATTTATTTTTGGGATGTATTTCTTTCAAAAATGTAATAGCTAGTGAAAATGATTTTTTTATGCTTGCATAAAAGGAAAAGGCACTCAAAATGATTTTTATTAAATGACTCGAATTTTCCTTCGAAACTTGGATCAATGTCCAATTTTTCATCCAAAGTCAAATAAAATAATAAAATGAGAATTTTGTAATTATCCATGAGGGAGCTAATATTTCCAACCTAAATGAATGCCCCAATTTATATATGTAATTTATTTTCTTTTTCACTAGACGATTTGCTTAATTAATAACTTAAGTAGGACTTTATTCTTTTTTATTTATCTATTGCTTTCTTTGTTTGATTGGGATGTTTATTTAATTTTATTTTTTTGCATCATGTGAGAGAGGAAAGAAGATTATACGTAAAACTCATTTATAAAATTAACACCTAACCAAGATACCTAATAAGAGTAATGTCCCAAACATCAATCTCTGTTTGGGCATCAAAAGGTTGAGAATCATTTTCTGATGTTCTGCTGGATGGTGATTCTATGATATCTACCACTTTTGAGCCCATTAGTAGATGCTTTCATGTATTGACTATCAATAATAATTTAGGCTTGATCCTTTTTTATTGCAAAGTAGCCAATTTATGAGTTATGCGAACCTCTTCCAATCTTGGACCTTGAAAGCGGGCCTTCGAAAGCGAATCCAAAAATGAACGATGACTCCGACATGCATCACAAATAGAAAGATGGAACCCAATAATCAAATTCAACACATAAGCCAATTGCAAAGTCTTATTGCAAGATATTATTTTAAGAAACACAAGGCATAATTTTTTATTTATTGAATCATGCTAAAAAGTCACTCTCTTGGATAAGTTCCATTACATTTCATGGTGACTTAAACTAGAAAAATTATCATTTTCTATACTTGTGTATTATGGTCTACCCTCATGGCAATCTCAGATTTTGTTAGGGACTTATTATTGGATGATTCATCCTATGCCTTTCCTTAGGTGTTGCATAGTTGAGATCATTGAGATTGATTTGTAAATTGATTCGCCTACTTTGCTGACTACGTATGCTTTTAAAGAAATATTATTTGCACCCTCATTGATGCTGGAATTAGTTTGATCTGGTTCTTTTATCCATTTGCTTCATTTGGCTTGCATAGGGCAATTTGAATTTACATATTATAAGAGCCATGAGGAACTTTATAAATATGAGAAGTATGCTATTTAATTTGAGTATGCTTTTAACAAAGTAATGAGATAAATATAATTTTGCACATAATAGACTAGAAAGAATTATTGGTTCCTTCGTTTTACCTCGATTCAGTAAGATTTCTACCAACAAAGTTATTGTGTTTATGTTGTGTGTAAGAATATTAATTTGTTTGATAACTTGTAATGTTCTTGAAAGTGGAAACGCTACTTTTGCATGAAATATTTAAAAGAAAAAAATTTAAATGTTTAGCTTGTATTATATAATAATAAGTTTTGTTAATTTAGTTAGTTTCTTTTGAGATTGAACAACATTAGTAGTTGGATAATAGAGTCTCACCAAACATAATACACAATAATATAGTTATAAATGAGTTAATTGATGAAAATAAATAAATAAATAAATAAGGGGTTGTTCATGATTTTATTAAAAAGAAATAATAAATAGGAGATAAATTGCTTGATTTTTCATTAATGGGGAAGTTTTTAGTTAGTATTATAAGTATAAAGTATTGTGAGGGAAAATGTAAAAGCAAAAATCCTTTGATTTCTTTCCTTATATATGTATTATTTCAAATAATTAAACACTCATGGTTGATGAAACTTTTTTTCGAAAATATTGCTTGAAAATTAAAAAATTTGGCAATTGAGTGAAATTTGGTAATTTAAAATTTATACAATAAATGTCTTAAATATGGAACTCAGGTTGAAGTGCAAATATTATTTCATAATATGAATTTCAGAACAAGATATGAATCTTCTTGAGAAGGATTAAAGAATTTGATATCTTTTTTTGGACTTTTATTCATGTAATACATGCTTAGATATAATTCAAGTTATTGTTCTTAAATTTACAAAGATATGAAGTCATGTTTTAATTTGACAAGTTTGTTGGATTTAGTTGAAGATTACTTGATCTCTTGACTTTAATTCCTTGATGCAAGATTGTATCTTTTTAATTATTTAGTCTTTGTACACCGATAGATATCACATCATTTAATTGTGATTTTTTTTTACTTTGGATTAAATAGAAATTTGAAGTGTTATGCTGAACTTCAGAGTTGCAGAATTACGTAATTCTGATTCCCTACATGGGATACATAAAGAAGCTAGAGAATTAGTATATCTAGTCCGAACCAAATTGTATTAACGTGACTATGAATTTTTGGCTTATATATGGATTAGTGTATATGGCATTAGGAAGAGTATGCTAAGCATGCTTGTTAAGATAACATATTTATAAGTTTACATTCTAAATCTATAGCTGCAGCTACTAGATAAAATGGTGGTAATTAAAGTAACTTATGTGCATATATATCATTTGTATGATGTTAGTACTAATAAAACGAATTTGATTTAGTTGTTTGTCTTATATATTGTATAATCTGGGGTTTAAAGTGTAAGTAGCAATGAAATTTTGTTTGATGTGTTTATGAATAAATATGTGGCAATTGAGTAATGAATATGATTATAAGACTTTATTACCCCTAGTAATCGATAGGAAATATGGGCAGGATACAATTGGCCAAACATAGGGAAGAAAATTTAATGGAGAATCTAATTAATGGTATTTTGTATTTTTAATTTAATGAGAACGTGCATAAAAAAAGGGGTGAGTGCAGAGTTCGGTGTTAGCCACTCACTATCAAGTATAAAAATGGCAGTATCAAGTTTCGATCTCTTTTTATTCCAGAATTGGAGTGCAGTGTCAGGTTTCGACCACTCCATTACAAACTGGCTTTATAAATGTGAAATATAGTATAAATTAATGCAAACTTACAAAAAAGAAAGTGAGGCTAGTGCTCGGTTGTGGCTTTTTACGAATTGATGTAAAAAGAGCAACATCAAATTTTGATCTCTTTTTACACCGAGTTGGATTGAAGTATCAAATTTCAACCACTCCAATCCAAATAAGCCAAAAATACCTTAATTTCTCATATCTACCAGATAAATTCCTTTGAATTATTATGAGCAAAGAAATATATTTTTTTGTCTTCTTTTAAAATGAATTAAATGTCAAATGGTATTAGATATTATAAAAATTTTTGTTAAATATATGTTTGTGATTTTAATGAGATCCAACATATATAATTACATGTATAATTTGTAAATTAGTTTTATGCTACAAGTTAAGAGTAATTAGCTAAATTTTTAAAATTTTGTATTCACTATTTTATTAAATATAAATTTGACGCTTTTTTTTGTAATATGGATTTATTTTTGGAAAAAAAAGTTAGTGATTATTATTGAGCAATATATTTAGCACGTGAAATTTTATTTCTATGCATAGGTGCACAAGTATTTTTGAGACAGAAAGCAAACCGAGGATCTACCTAGAAGTGAGGAGGAATTATTCGACTCCATGATGGATACTTTGACTTGGGATTTATATTTTGTTGTTTAGGAATTTGATATGTAAAAATCATAGATGGCTTTTAACTATTAAATTTTTTTGTATCAAGTGAAATGTTGATATGCCATTCTAAACATTAAACTTAGTGTTGTGTATTGAAAAATCTGTATTAACTAGAATTTACAATTCATAATAGTTGGATATTATAGATATATGTGCATCGATGTTGTTGAGGAGTTTGGGAAATGTTGAGTATTTTTGGTTAATGGAGTTGAGAAATGCGGTGAATATTATAGAAGTATATTTTTTTCATTTGTTAACAAGGAGGATAGAGACGCATAAAGGAAAAACTTTATCCATTTTTCTATAAAAATATTGGCAGTTACAAATTTTATATGAATTAGGATAAACTAGATTTTTAGAATATTAATTGGTGAAGCATTCGATATTTGACCCTTTATCGGATCAGATATTGGGTGTTATAATCCAAAAATTACTTTTTTAAATTCATATATTTATTTATTAGAAAACTTGAAAGATTGATTATGGGCAATAAAATTGGAGCAATTTCAGATACCATCCGCATATACACACCAAAATTTAGAACCATGGCCGGGCGGTGCTGTATAAGGTGGAGAATCTACTTTCACAATCTCCAGCTACAGGAGCAATAAACATGGCGAAATTCTTGATGCCAGTGGAGAAGACTGTGCTTGGTAAAATGTGTACCTTATAAAATCTAAAATAAAAGGGGAAGACGAAAAAAGATTGCGGTGGTGGTGGTGGTGGAATCTATATTGCTGGTGAGAAGAGGACATCTTTGAAGTATGAGTGAAACAGCGAAGAATTGTCTATATTTTTTAAATTATTTTACTTTTTAGTGATATATGTTTATAATCCCAAAGAAAATCTTCGTTCACTATCAATTAATTGACCCAGCCACACTAAATTAATGCTTCATCATCTTTCTAAAGTAAAAAATTATTTTTGTAATATATATTTGTTAGTGTTGGATTCTAACTTGTTGAGTTAAAATTTTTAACCATTTGATCCGCAGGTGATTTTTAAAATAATTTAAATAGTAATATATCATTACTACTAAATTAAGACTCAGGAAGCTAGATACTAATTGTGTTATTAAATTATTAATTTAAAATGTGCATACTTTCATCTCGTTTTTCTTTTGTCCAAGCCCACACTATAAAAGGTAGACAAAATGTTTTATAGACAAAATGCGACCTAAGCTCGTGAAAAAGTTTTGAATAAAAAATAATTTTAATATATAAAAAATAAAATAATAATTTTTGTATATAAGATATATATTAGATTACAAAAAATTATAAAAGTACACCACAAAAATGATTTAGTGGATAAATGTATAAAATTTGAAATTTTTTATAATTTTTTATGTTTGTAATTATATTAGATTATGTAAATCATAAAAAAAAAAAACTATAAAAACATATAAAAATGGAAGATCAGACCTGGCCGAATTAAGCCTGCATTTTATCTGTAAATCTCTAGTATTGTCGTGAAAATTAAATTTTTTAAAATAAATTTTATTATTATCTTTGAATATTCAAGACAATATGTTAATTTTTTCCAATAATTTGGTATGATTTTTTAATTTTTTTTAATATTAAACAATACAATACATATAATTTGATATTTTGAATGATTAAATTTTTCAAAAAAAATCAATAAAATATATAATATTATAAAAAAACATATAACTAATATATCAAAATATTTTATACGAACTTAACTAAATATATATTAATTTACTTATAAAAATTTAATGTCAAATTAATTAATAAAGACTTATCATTCTATAAAAATATTTTAAAGTTTACTTATAAAATACATCTTACTTATATCAATCTTCTTTTTAAAAATTTATAAAATAAACAAGTACGCATATAATAAATTAAAATACTTTTATAAATATAATTAAATTAATTAAGTCAAAGTACACAACTTAAAAGATAAATATTCTATAGTCATGTTTAATCATAGCTAATAAATACTTGGTTAGTTATTTAGTAAACAATTAATAAGATATTATTATTATTAACTAAAATATTATTGTAATTTATTAATTGTTTTAGAATATTAATTTCATGCATTATAAATTAAAATTAAAATAATAAATATATAAAAATAATAAATAATAAATAATATTTTTCATAAATTATTAATAGTATTATATAATCATTAATAAGTATTTAAATATCGATTATTTCAATTCAATTCAATTTTGTTGTAGTTTAATATGATTTTTAATTTCACTATTGGTAAAAGAGCCAAATTAATTTTAATTTAAATCCACAGTACATATTAGTGGGATGAGAATAAACAAAGAAAGAAAGATTTGTGAGAAAAGAATAATTCGGCCAACGGTAGGTTTCCCACCGTCTAATTAGTTGGTCAAGAATCAAGATACGTAATTAAAATAAGTTATGGCTGAAAAGTAGGGATGTGCAAAAACCACATGATCAAATCGAACTGAACCGATATATTCAGATAGAATTAATCAGATTGTTAGAATCGATTCGGTTATTGATATAGATATTAATCGAATTTTGGGTCGTGTGAAATCCAATTAACCCGAATAATTCAAATTTTTAATATATAAATAAAAAAATTATAATTTATCTATAATATTAATTAATATATAATATATATTTAATATAATTTTAAAATTGTTAGTTTGTTGTCTTTTTAAAATATTTTTATGGTATTTAATATTATTTATTTGTATTAATTTATGATTTTAATTTAAATATATAAATTAAAAAAAATTAATTTCGAGTTAATTGAGTTGTTCGGGTTGGATCCGAAAAATATTAAATTATTCTGATAGGGACCCGATATTTATATAGAATAAAATCAAATGAAAGAAATATATATTAATCGGGTTCGATCAAGTTCGAGTCACCCCTATTGAAAAGGTAAAATAAAATATTCGCTGGTCAAGTTGCGTAATTAAAATAAGTTATAGGCAAAAAAGTAAAATAAAATAAAGATACCAAAGGGTTTGCATTGGACACATATAGTTCATTGCAAATTAGCGGTGTTCATTGGACATATTCGGGTCAATTCGATCAGAACTTGAATAATTCGAAATTTAAATTTTTTTATATATTTCAATCCTACCCTATCCTACCCTATGAATAGTTTGGATCTCTATTCGAATAATTTGCTAAATTTTGGACTTCATCCGAATAACCCGAATCCGAATTTATTTTTTTTATTTTAAAATTATTTTTTTCTTTTATTTTAAATTATTAAAAAAGATGTCTGAACTCATCCGATTAGTAAAATGCTACATTTTTTTAGAGATTTATTTGTTTTTTGGATTGTTTGAGTTAATGAGGATTTAACCCAATCCGAACAAATCTCAAATCTTTAATCCTATTCGATCCTAACAATCCTAATAATTTTATTCGAATTTTTTGTTCGGTTCGAATTGTTCGGATAGGATCGGATTATGAACACCCCTGTTGCAAATTGGCATCAGTCAACAAAATATTCATTCATTAATCATTGCAAATTAGCAGCAGTCAACAAAATAGGGCTGGAGTATGAGCTGCCTGTCATCATGAACGGCCTGGAATGGGAACTCAGAAGTCAGCAGAATCCGATTCTTTTATAGCCTCTTTCATGCTGATACACCCCGTGATTCACATCATGCCAATGTCGTAAATAAACATTTTTAATATAAAAAAAATCATAAAAATAAATTATCTACCCCACTGACCACTTCACGGAGGTTCCCCTTCATGTTATACGCTCAAATTATTTAATTCAACCGTCTTGGCTCCAACCATCACGATTTATTACAACTGGGGAATCTTGATGATGATTTTAGGACTGGAATGTACAATGGTCAATAATTTGAAAAAATCATATATTTATTCACGGTCGAAAATCCTTGACTCAAAACATACCTATTTTCCACAATATGATTGACGCCAACTTGAGTGTTCGCATATTAATATCACCATTCACCTCTACACAGTTTTCTTCTCCCTTTCGTCATTGTTCTGCTCTTGTTTTCCTTTTACATAAATAATACTAATCATTTGTCCCAACCAATGTTATTAAAAATGGATCGAACCGATTTAATCGTAAATCGACAACTGATTCAGTTGGTTCGATGATTAAAAACTGAACTGATAAAATTATTAACCGGATAAAAAATGTATAAACCGATGAAAACCGAATATAATTAAAAAAAATCGATTTGAACCAAAAAATTATTTTTATCAAAAATATCCATATAACATTTTTTGCTAGAAAAAAATAATATAAATATAAATACAAAATAATTAAAATTTAAACAATTTTAATAAATTTCTTACGAATAAAATAAAAATTATAATTTATAATCGAAGAATATTGTTGAACATTTGTAATTTTATTATATTTGTCTTAAATATTCATTATAAATAGTGAATAAATTGAAAATATTGTTTTATGATTAATGTTTTGATGATAAATGTGTTTTTTTAATTATTTTTTATTTTTTATATAATTATATTTTCATAATATTTATAAAAAATTTAAAAATAATATTATTTAAAAGTAAAAAGGAAAAAAATCTGTTGAATCCTATCAACCGATCGAATCAATAATACTTTACCTATCCAGTTTTTTATCCAATTCAATTTTAATAATATTGGTCCAACATCAAATGGAAGATGAGTCACCCCTGACAACTTCATTTCCCACAAAATTAGAACAAAAAATCTTTTCATCGCGTGTTAAATGAATCCAAATGATCACCAAATCTTTATTTACATAGATATAATACTTTTAGGGAAAAAAAATAGTTCATAATTGAAATTTACTTATTAACTCAAAATCAAGTTAAAGACAAAGTGATAATAGTTTGACTTTTTTAATAACCATTAGATTCATATTGCCTCAACTAGGGATGATTACGGGATGGGAAATTCCCGTCTCCGGTGGGGATCCGTTCCGAATTGGGCGGAGAATTCCCGAAAAATTTTCCTGTGGGGACGGGAATGGAAGAAAAGTATTCCCCGACTTATAATTCGGGGCGGAGACTGGGATTATGGTCCCCGCCCTCGAAATTTAATTACTAAATTTAATTTTATTTATATAATTTATTTTTAAATTATATTTAATTTTAGTTTTATCAATTGTTAAAATTTATATTAATTTGATTTGTAATTAAATTTATATTTTTAATTATTAAATATTATATTTTCAATTATAATTAATTATTAAATATAATATTTTTATTATAATTAAATTTTTTTAAAAAATAAAAATATTTTTTATGTGGGGACGGGGATCCCCGCGGGGACGGGGACAGGGGGAATTTTTTCCCCGAAATATTTTCGATCCCCGACCTTGCGTGGGGCAGTAGGTGGGGAGGCACTCCCCGCTCCCGCCCCGCCCCGCCCCGCGATCATCCCTAGCCTCAACTAATTCAACTTTACATTCACTTTGGAAGAAAGCAAAACAATCATTTGTTAGTATTTAAAGATATTTTATTTTCATAATTTAAATTTGAACATCCATATATATACTTTGTAAACATGAATGTTATTTTTATTTTTTTATTTTTTATAAAGAAGGGTTATTATTTCGAAATCTTTCAAAAAAATTTAGTCATCAAGCACATTTTTTTTTCAAAACAAAGGATAAGAAAATGTTAAAATTAAAAAGAAATCCATTTTTTATGGTAGATAAATTAAATGAAATTAAAAATAAAAAAAGATTAAATAATCAATGTCAATAACTGGATGGTTCGTAAATTGAAGTTGATAAGATAAATGACACCACTAAGTAGGGGGACCATTAGATTGGTTAGAAAAAAATGAAATTCTCTCTTAGCAATTAGAATTTTATAATGTCAAATGTCATGCCAACGTACCATTATGGAAAAGATTAATGTTCTCCACTGATTGTGGCTACATAAGAAGCAGAAAAAACTTCAGAAAGAGAGAAACCATGGAAAATACTAAAACTCTAAAGGAGAAAGGGGGAAAATCCATGGAACTTAATGGGAAAGAAACTTATAATGGAACTACGAACAAGGAAGACCAAACTTCAGCAGCTGAAGATCCCAAGATTAACTACAGAGGATGGAAAGACGTGCCCTTTGTCATAGGTAAACAAGTTTACTTTCTTTCCTTCATACACTTCAAAGATTTCTGTATGATTATCTAATTTCAAGTAAACATTTGTCAGGAAATGAAACATTTGAGAAGCTAGGAGCCATTGGAACCTTAGTCAATCTGTTGATATATCTGACCATTGTGTTCAACATGAAGAGCATAACAGCTGCAACTGTTATCACTGTCTTCAATGGAACATGCAATATTGCTACTTTATTTGGAGCCTATCTCTGTGATACTTTCTTTGGTCGTTATAAAACCTTGGGATTCGCCACTTCTATGTCATTTCTGGTATTAATTTTTGGTAATTCTATCTGCCAATTTGCACTTCCATTATACTAAATATAGCGTCTGAAGTTCATGTTTGTTGATGAAGGGATTGGTTGTGATACAACTAACAGCTGCTGTCCCAAAGCTGCATCCTCCTCCATGTGCAAAGGACAGTTCTACATGTGAAGGGGCAACGCCAGGTCAACTGGCGTTTCTAGGCACAGGTTTTGCGCTAATGATAATAGGAGCTGGAGGAGTCAGGCCATGTAATTTAGCATTTGGTGCCGACCAATTTAACCCAAAAACCGAATCTGGAAAGAAAGGTATAAATAGCTTCTTCAATTGGTACTTCTTCACCTTAACGTTGGCCCAGTTGGTATCTTTAACACTCATTGTCTATGTACAAGCCAACGTCAGCTGGGCAATAGGCTTAGCCATTCCAGCTCTTTTAATGCTAATAGCTTGTGTACTCTACTTCTTGGGTTCAAAAATATATGTCAAACTAAAAGCAACGGGCAGTCCGTTGACCAGTGTGGCTCAGGTTATAGCAGTTTCTATCAAGAAAAGACGGTTGAAACCGGTCGAGCAACCTTGGCTATCCCTTTACAATTTTACTCCTCCTAACTCTATCAATCTAAAGCTTCCATACACATATCAGTTCAGGTAATTAATTGGCTCAATTTCAGGTTACTATTAATAAATCTTTCTTATTAGCAACTAATCTCGACGGTGAATTGTTATAGATGCCTGGACAAAGCAACAATTAGGACTGAAGATGATCAAATAAATCCTGACGGATCACCAGCTGATCCATGAAAACTATGCAGTATGCAGCAAGTGGAAGAAGTGAAATGCCTTGTAAGAGTGTTCCCAACATGGATATCAGGAATTCTATTCTATATTGCTATAGTCCAACAGAACACATATGCGGTTTTTCAAGCAGCTCAAAGCGACAGACGCCTTGGAAGCGACAGTTTCGAGATTCCTGCTGCTTCCTTTACTGTTTTCCTGATACTAAGTTTCACGCTCTTCATACCATTTTATGACCAAATCTTCGTGTCATTTCTTTACAGAATTACACGGAAAGAAGGTGGAATAACACTTCTTCAACGAATTGGAACTGGCATAGTTTTTTCCTTTCTCTCCATGATGGTTTCAGGATTAGTTGAGAATCAGAGAAAGAGTATAGCTCTGACCAAGCCAACACTTGGAATTGCGCCCCGAAAGGGTGCTATTTCATCAATGTCAGGTTTATGGCTGATCCCTCAGCTGACAATAACAGGACTGGCTGAAGGTTTTGGTTTTGTTGGGCTAAATGAATTCTATTACAAGCAACTGAGAATATGAAAAGTATTGCAGGGTCAATCTTTTACTGTGGGAATGCAGGAGCTAGTTTTTTATGTAGTTTGTTAATAACTATAGTTCATAGAACAACAAAGGAAAGTGCCACGGGAGATTGCTTATCTGAAGATCTGAACAAGGGGAAGCTTGATTATTATTATTACATGATTTCATATTGTCTATTTTGCAGATCTTCCAATTATGTCCAAATTATTTATATTTTTCGCATCTCACTTTTACTTTAGATTCTCATCCTAATTTGATTTTCTTTTTTTTATGTCTTCCTGCTTTAACTCTTCCAATCGGTGGTAACATAAATTCTTCATCAACATCAGTAGGCATTTTCCAAGTTTTATTTTCAGGAATTGGATACATTATTCCTTCATAGATTGCTAACATTGCATCTTTAGTGTAGTAAACTAAACAATATTCATATGGGTTCAAGTGATATTCATTCACTATAGTCAAAGCATGAGGACATGAAAATTCATCAATTTGGAAATGATTACAACTACATGTTTTTTCTTTCATGTTGATCATATAACTCTTGTCATATTTTTGGACAGTAAATGTATCATTGCTTGAAGCTTTCACCGGAAAAAATAATAAAATAACATTTTTAGAATTTTATGAAGAGAATATTTTTGGTTTTCAATTTTTGGTGTACCTCATTATACCAAATTCAAGATTTGAATCTCTCATCTAGATTTTGATATATCAATGTATATGTGGTATAAAACATTACAGATTTAAACATATATGACAAATATATTAAAGAAAATCATGTTATGAAATTTGGTATACCGAACAATATATCTGGTATACCAGCCGGTATACCAAATTTTAAAGTGCAAACATATTCTATTCTGTATACTAGCTTGTATATCAGGTATATCGTCTGGTAAACTAAATTTTAGAATACAAATATGTTCTGATTTTTGGTATACCAGACGATATACCAAATTTCAAAATGCAATTTTATTCTATTTTTTGGTATATCGGACTGTATACCAAGTATACCAGTCGGTATACCGAAAAATAAAATACAAATTTATTCTAAAATTTGATATATCGATGGTATACCGCTCGGTATACCAAAAAATAGAATACAAACTTATTCTAAAATTTGATATACCTGCTGGTATACCATCCGGTATACCAAAAAATAGAATGCAAATTTTTTTGAAATGTGGTATACCATTTGGTATACCAAGTAAACCACCCGATATACCAAAAAATAGAATGCAAATTTATTCTAAAATTTGGTATACCAGCTAGTATATAGACCGATATACCAAAAATAGAATTGAACTCATGTCATATTTTTCTATCAGATTTTTGTATTGAAATGCATACGTTATAAATTTAATTAAATTCGTTGTTTCTAACCATGCTCAATCAGTGTAATACATAGGGGATACGTTGTAAGATCGGAGTCCATCTTCTTTAATTTCAAGTAAAATTTTATGCTTGTCATTATCTGTTTCTAATGAAAAATCTTTGACAAAATATTTTATATTAAAATGGGTTAGTTCTATATTGATTTTCAATTGTTATGATATTATAATAACAAAATGTTCATAACTACAAGCATTTGGAATTAATACTCATTTAACTTCAAATCCTTTAAATTTGTTATCAATTGTCCATTCTCTTTTATATTTAATCAAAATTGAAATGTTATCCATATATGCATTAAAAATTTATCAAAAAATAATACCAATAAAATGATATTAGAAATTAATTATTTTCTGGAACATTTTATCATATCAAAAAGTTCATATTGTCATTTTATGAAACACTTTGTTTACAACAAATAAGATACAAAGTTTTAACAGATTATATGCTATTTTATAAATTCTTAGATTTTAGATAAGCAATTTATCATAATTAAGTGCTGAATATCGATAAACTCGATCAAAAATTTATATAACCATCAATAATTTAAGTAAACATATCCGGTCAATAACAAGTATTCATTTTCGGTATTCAATAACAATTATCAATAATAAGTATTCAAAAAATAGAATTATCAAATAAAAAATCATGAGCATAATATGTATTCAATGAAACAAAGTAAACAAAATTAAACAAACTAAAAGTATTCAAATACCATAATTAAAAAACTAATCGCATGAGATAGGTAGACTTATCAAGGCGTAGAAGAAAGAAAAATGCAGGGATACGAAATCGTAGCTTTAATATCTTCAATATCTCCAACAACAAAGATGGAATTTTTATATAATCTTCCAATCGATAAAAAATTTGCAGAAACTTTAACTAAATTTAATTACAGAGAGAAAATGCATAATCTCCAACGGATGAGCCAAGTTTTGGTATTTTCAAATGAAGAAAAAGATGCATGAAGATGAAATAGTCAAATGAAGAAGAAGGAAGAAGATGAAAAAAAAATGAAGAAGAAGATAGAAAAAAAATAACGAAGAAGAAGGAAAGAAAAGATTGAGAGTTTGAGTTAAATTGAAATAGGAGTATTTTGAAAAATGAAAATTTAAAAAAAATGTATTTTTAAAAGGAAAAAGAAAAAGGTGATATTTTTATAAGTGGCTTCTTTTTTTTTTGGTAGTTTTGTAAAACTCCCTTGTTAATTCTATAAAAATTGTAAGAACTTCAAAATTCTATAAAATTAAAAAATTAAAAAAAAAACACATATTGGGGACTCCATGTCAGCATTTTACATTTATTTTTAATTATTTTTGTTTACTTATTATATCCTACTATCTTTATTTTTTTATCTGTCACTTTTGTTATTTTTACTAGAATTAAAAAATAATAAATAGATCTAAATTTAGTATTAAATTGCATGATTAAGACTAAATTATCAAATTTAATTGGTTCTAATTTTATTATGAAAAAATAAATTAAAAATATAAATTAAATTATATTAAAAATATAAAAATAATAGATAAATAAAATTTAAATTTTACTTAAAATTAATACATAAAAGAAAACGAAATGAGTATCAATTTATCATTTTAAAAATAAAATTATTTAATTAAATTGTCACTTTGGAGCATTTACTATGGATGCCAAAAATGCGGTTTCAACATTAATTTTTTGATTAATTATAAAAAAAAAAGCCTCAACTATAAAGTATTTTTCAATATTTGTATTAAACTTCAATTGCTTACAATTCGAGCATCAAACTTTCAATTTCTTTTCAATGTTGGTACTATATCAATTTATCTGTTAATTTAAACGAAATTAGCTGAGTTGGATGCCTAGATAGATTTAGCAACGGAACTTTCGCCGCTATTCCGTTGCTAAAAATATTTGAATCCACATCACCTTCCTCTTTCCCAGCAAATTAGCGACGGAATAATTTTAGCGATGAAAATATTTTTAGCTAGGTTGATCTAGGCATCTAACTCATCGTTTAAATTAACAAAAAAATTGGCAGAGTATCAACATTAAAAATGAATTGAAAGTTTGGTGTTTGAATCGTGAGATATTGAAGTTTAATACTAATATTTAAAAATATTCTATAGCTGGAGTCATTTTTGTAATTAATTCTAATTTTTTTCTTTTAAAATTGTTGGAAAAAAAACTGATTTAACTGAATGTGATTGAATCGGTTTGAAATCCGGTCTAACATAAAAAAAAAACCGTGCATTTTTTTTTCTAAAAACGTGTATTGGACAAATACTCTCGCTTCCATAAAAAGTCAAAGGCAAAAATTAATGGTGTGTTGTAGTTTACAGTGATAAGCGGGGCACAAAATTAACCAGGCAATAATAACCAAAGAGCAACAAATATGCAACTTTCCAATCAAAACATGTAAATCATGAAATTACTTCAAAGGGTGAGCAAAAAAAAATTGACTTAAAATCGGTTAAAAATTAAATTAATTTTTACAGTTAACAGATCCAATAAATTATATTACAATTTTTAATTTTTATATTTTAAACTTTTAGTTACAGTTTAAATTTTTAGATACCGATTAACTGTTAATCTATGATTAACTGGTTCATATATAATATATATTATATTTTTATGTTTATACTTAAAATTTTTTAATTTTTTTCTATTTTTCTCTAAAACATACATAAAATAATATTTTAAATTATATTTTTATTTTTATACCTTAATTTTTTTAATTTTATATAAAATTTATATAATACTTTAAACTAAATTTATATTATGTCATTTTCTTTAGTTGTATAGTAATATTTATATGTAGTAATTGATTAATTTTTATATATGTTATTTTTTTATCATATATAATAGCATTTAATTATATTTTTTATATATTAAAATTTATATTTTAATATTTAATAATATTATTCAAAATTTTATTTGACATAGAATTAAGTGTATTAATTTCCAACCAATAATAAATTTATTTTATAATATTAGCTATAAATTTATTGAGCATTAATTTTGGTTAGTAAATTATGTTTGTTTTATAATTTTTATTTTAAATTACTTTATACATTTAAAATTGAATTAAAATTTCTCTATTTTTTTATAATTTTACATTAAAAACTTTAGTGGTTAACCAAAAAATATCGGTTAATCAAACCAAAAAACTGAAATCAACGAACTGATTAACCGAATGTAACGGATTGATTAATGGTTAACGATTTTAAAAAATTGATATTAATAAATTGGTTAATTTTTTTGCTAATAAATTGGTTAATCGATTCACGCTCACCTCCTAATTACTTCACAACCTCGCATTTCAGATTAGGCATTTAAGAAATAGTTAAAAAAAAAGCAGAAAATTTTAAAATAGAATTGTATTTTTAAACCAAATGATAAAGGGACAAATTATTTATACTCTAAATATAATTAAATTATATAGAAATTCTAATTCTAATTCTTCTTTGTGTTTCGATAGAGTATAAATTAAGCTAGAAATAATTTTTCATTTTGCAAATTTATATACTAATTCGAATTATATAAAATTACCTAGAAAATTTAATTCTAAATTTTAATTCTGCACAGTTTGTATTTTCATAGAGTGCAAATTAAGGTAGATTAATTTTCCATTTTGCGGATTAGGTGGATCCTAAATAATACTGAACCGTATTATTTTATATCTCACTTTATAGTTATACTGTATAAATTAATTGAAATTTACTTTAGGCACATGTGCAATTTCAAAAATATTTTTTCAGCTTGAATGAATAGTAAGTCGAATTATCTAGGGATTTTTACACATTTATGAAAAAAATAACGATCGAATAGGATTAATTATAAAATTAGATCTGAATTATAAGATAGCTTTTCAGTTTCAAGTCCAGCAAAAAAATTTACAATGTCAATCTCAAAATTTAAATATCTTTTCAATTTAGAGATTATGTTAGTTTTTTCATCAAATCTAACGGAATTGATCTTAAAACAAAAATTATGTTTTCATTTATCTAATAATTAATATTATTTAAAATTAAGAATAATTTTTATTGTTATAATTTATGAATTTTTATAATAACTGCCTAAAACAAATTAAATTAAAATTACAATAATTTTTATTTTTAGATTAATTAAAAATCAAATTAAAAATGATTCCATAAAAATTTTATTTTAATAATGTTTTAATAAAATTATATCATTTTTATTTTTGAAGCAATTCTTAAACAACCAAATAAATTAAATTGAAAATAAAATATAATAAATTATGAAATATTGATTTCATAATAGGTGATAGAACTAATGATAATTTTACAGAGATTTTTCACTTTAAATTGAAGAATAATAAAACGTTAAAATTTTTAATTATAACTTTATTTTTTATTTAGTTTATTTTGCTTGATAAAAATTATTTTAAAAAAATAAAAATTTTATTTTTTTAATTGTTTATCAAGTTTTAAAAATAATAATTATTTTTGCTTATTCTTAATTTAATTAGTGATAGAATTTTTTTATCTCGACGTATCTTTGTATCTTTATTTTGATTTTCGAATTATCTTAATTATAAAATCCTATATTTTTTAGTTTGTTAATTTTTTGTTTATTTACAAATTAATCAAAACTAATTTATGTGGATTCAAATATTCTCACCCTATATAAAATTTAATTTACGAGGAAAATAATAAAAATATTTATTGTGGCTTCGACACCTATCAATTAATCTTTCTATGGTGGTTATAATTGCAACAGGTAATTTAAGGGAAATTTTTTTAAATAATAGTTTTTAATAAAATATTTCAATTTTTAAAATATATTAAAAAATATTTATGCATTTGAAATTTTTTATAAAAATGTAACGAATAGTTACGTTATCGTCAGAAGATAGAACCACATGCAGACAAATCAAAAAGTACGAAAAACATGCAACGAATAAGAAAGCACGAAAGACGTAACCATTCCCTACGTGGTCAAACAAGGTCCCTGCAATGCCTGGTTTGTTATGTTATCGTTAGAAGATGAATTCACATGCAGAGGAATCAAAAAGTACGAAAAATATGCAACGAATCAGAAAGCACGAAAGACGCAGCCATTCCCTACGTCGTCAAACATGGTCCCTGCAATGCCTGAAAATGCAGTACTGTGCTGCATTATCTACATAACATAGGCACTGTTTCTCCAATTACCAAAACTGCTTTTGTAGTACTTCACTCCACGTTTTATTATTTTGCTTTTTCACCTCATTTTCTTCACCTTACTGTTGCTCAAATTTACATCAGCTTACTGTTGCTTCTCTCTCATTTCCACTAGCAGTTAATTTTGAAGTCATTTTATTACTTAACAGGTTTAGTTTCTTTTAATGGACAAAAAATTGAGCTCTTACCACTTCAATTATTTCCAATTTTCTATATATTTTAATTATCTTTTTTCTCAAATAAAATATCTAATATTGCTTATAATTTTTTAAACCATTTTATGTTCATATTTATATTTTCGTTTATCAATAATATTAGTAAACAAGTCTACAAAAAAATAATCAGTAAATAATATATTATATTTATTTTTATCCGTCAACAATAGAAACATACTATAAATACACACAACACAACATTTCAATGCAAATATATATATATATATATATATATATATATATATATATATATTCCACATTACCAATATGATATATTTTCTTAGACAAGCAAAAAATGACAAATATTGACCTTGCAATTAGTGATGAATTTTATAATATTTGTAAATTATTATTCAGCACCATGATTTTTATTAGAAGAAAACCTACTGCAAATAAAATTAACAAGTTTTTGCATAATTAGCAGGGTGTATTTATTCCAATTAATTAAACCTTATTTGATTTGTTTTAATTATAGTTGATGTCTGAAGTCCAGTCAACTGAAATGGGCATTTCGTAAAGTAAATCTTTTCGTAAACACGAATAGAACATATACTCAGATGATTGTTTTCACCTTCAAGATTCAAAATACAGAGCATTTAAAGGATTTCAAGATTGTCATAATCAAAGGCTAAATTAAACTGTTCATGAACCAAATCCCACCTTTTGTGTAAAACTTTCAGCAAGAAATGAAATTCTACAACGAATAATAATTGTTTCCATCCCAACACAATATATAACGAAAAACATTGAATCAAACTCTTACTTGTATCAATCATATATAACAATAATTGCATGCCTCTTGTGCTGCACAAAAGTTGGCGAAGCTTCCTGTACCTGCTTTTGTAATGCTTCAACGAGAAACAAAGCTGCCTTATTGGGTATTGAAGGAACAGTGCCTATGCCTTGTAGATAACACAGTACGGTGCTGCGTCTTCATGCATTGTGGGACCACATTTGATGACTCAGGAGTTGCTGCATCTTTCGTGCTTTCTGGTTTGCCTACATGTGGATCCATTCTTTGACTATAACGGAACAGTTGATTTCGTTTTCACAAAAAGCTTCAAATCCATAAAAATTTCCTGATAAATTCCAAAAATCAAAATATTTTATTAAAAAATTTTATTTAAAAAACTCTTCCGTGATTTAAGTATTCCAAAATTTTAGTAATTGCAACATTGATCCCTTTTCAGTGGATTCCTATTTTCAATGCCTATTATATAAAATAAAAGGCAAAATTTAACGGTATTTTTATCTTTTATTTCGCTTTTCTCTATAATATTTTTTTGGATCAATTTTTTTTTTATTATTTTTCAATTTTGAATTTAGGATAGAAAAAAGAAAAGAAAAAACACAAGCTCAGTAGTGTATCTTATCAATAAATTGCATTCTATTTCGTTCTATAATTATTATTAATCGTATTTTTTCTAAATTAATAACAATAAAAATAATTTTATATTATTTTTTTAATTCTTTTATAAAATTAATATATTACAACATTGTAAACCAAGTACAATGCAAAATACTATAAACAAATATAGTTTTGCACCAAATGTATATAATAATATAGACTAAATAATAGCAACTAATACTATAGTGATTAATAGTATACAAGCTAGTACTACATTGACTAATATAATATAACGATCGAAACGTATCTTAAAAATATTCATTTATGTACGCATTGTTTTCAATGATATTTAGTTATCTAGTAGATTTATGTATTTAATCCATTCATAAATAAACCATCTCAATTTCTATCTGTAGACTAATTAAAGGATTGTAAAAAGAATAAATACAAAATATTTATATTTTTCATATTTTTAGTTTTATTTAAAATGAAAAATTTTGATATTTTTATAGTCAATTATTAGCCTAATTGTTTTAGTATTGAGTTGATTTTATATTTTTATTTTATGTTTTCATATCCATTAGTACAGGCAAAATAATTTTATTGAAAAAACAGAAAAACTAAACTTCAAGATAAAATCAAATAAGATAACATACTACTTTATAATTAATATTTGTACCTAATGTAAAAAAAATATTAATAAAGCTATAAGTATAATTAATTTTATATCACGAAAATTTAAATACTTTTTTATACTTTATTTCATATATGCCCTTATTTAATTTCAGGGGCATGAAATATTTTACATTACATTCGATCTCATTATTATAATAACTTTTTATAATTTGATTTTTCTAATAAAATTATATACCTATATATTTATTAAAAAAAATTATCACGTGCATACCTAATTAGTTTGTTTTCTAAAAAAAGAACTATATTGTATGACAAAGTAAAATGAAAAATAAGTGTATATTTGTAGGACAGCTAGAGTATATTCTAAAAAGAATACATAATTCTACAATGAAATTATCTAAATTTAAATTAGAGGTCTAAAATGCTGTTTAATATTAATTACGAGATTTGAACATCATTATAAAATGATAGGAGAAGGCAAGTGCAATAAGTAACCTAAATATACGAAGTGATCTTTTCAAAAAAAAAAAAATATATACGAAGTGATAGTAATTCTATACAGACGCAAGTGGTAAAAGCGCATTTGAACTGTTAATTGGTAGTACGCATAATAAAACAATCTAAATATACATGTATCATATTTATACACGTATGCTATCACATTTAGATAAATTATTCATTAATGGAATGTTAACTTTGAGAGTTTATAGTAATATTTATTTTTTCAATTTAAATAGATTACAAATTAATTTTTGATAGGAAACAATTCGCTAGAGGGCCCTCTACTAATTATCACCATTGCTTAATAACAGATGCCTCTTATGGCATTTTGCGAGGTAATAAATTAACTTGTAAATCTATGAGTGCACTTCTTAGTTGTAATGGCAATCATATATTTATAGATTATTAACTTAGGAATGCTTTTGTTTTGTTTTGTATTGTTTTTTTTTTTTTTTTTCAAATTTCCCCTACGGGGTGCCACTACCATTAGCCTTTTTAATTAATCCTCATTTTCTGCAGTTTAGGCTATTAGGGTGTACCTCTAGCTATATGGTAGCCCCTCCATTTATATTTTAATTTCTTTAAATTGTTAACGATGGATTCGACTATTTTTGAATTTAAAAGTTCAAAGTATACATGCGGTATGAATTTTTTTTTTGTTCAAATCACGTTTACAAAATCAACAGTTAAATATTCGTCAAATATTAGGTGGAACCGATTATACGAATTATTTATCTTTAAAATCCATTGAAATCTTTTTTAAGGCTACGCACTCCAGATATTCAAATCCTGTTAACCTAATTAATTGGGATCGGATACTGTAGTGGTCTATTATTGAAAGCAATCCTCCCAACGCTGTAATTTCCATATACATACGAGCTCGCAGATCAAATTCGAGACTTGGTTAAGGGAGATGAAAACCTCATCCATTATTTGAAGTTAAATCTATCTCAATATATATCCAAAATATTAAAATATCATATCACTTATATATATATATTTGTGTGTGAAGTAAAAATTATCTTACTTATCAAGTATAGTGCTTTATTGTGCAATGTAAATATTAAGTTTATTTATCGTGAAGATAATATATACGTGTATGCTATCACATTGCAATAAATTATTCATTAATGGATATTAACTTTGAGAGATTATAGTAATATTTATTTTTTCAATTTAAATAGACTACAAATTAATTTTTGATAGGAAACAATTAGCTAGAGGGCCCTCTACTAATTATCGCCATTGCTTAATAACAGATGCCTCTTATGGCATTTTGCGAGGTATAATGTTAATAATTTAAAGTCAATATATAACTAATTCCAGTTATAAAAGAGATATAACTTCACGTGACTATGTCGTTTCGTTTTTCTCAATTAAGTTATATATTAACAATAATGTGTTAATAAATAAATTAACTTGTAAATCTATGAGTGCACTTCTTAGTTGTATTGGCAATCATATATTTATAGATTATCAAGTTAGGAATGCTTTTGTTTTGTTTTGTATTGTCTTTTTTTTAAAAAAAATTTCCCCTACGGGGTGCCACTACCATTAGCCTTTTTAATTAATCTTCATTTTCTACACTTTAGGCTATTAGAGTGTACCTCTAGCTATATGGTAGCCCCTCCATTTATTTTTTAATTTCTTTAAATTGATGACGGTGGATTCAACTAATGTTGAATTTAAAATTTCAAAGCATACATGCATTATGATTTTTTTTTTTGTTCAAATCACGTTTACAAAATCAACAGTTAAATATTCATCAAATATTAGATGGAACTGGTTATAGGAATTATTTATCTTTAAAATCCATTGAAGGTTTTTTAAGGCTATGCTCGAGTAATATTTAAATTTGGTTGATTTGATTAATTAAGATCGGGTACTGCAAAGACCTATTGTTAGAAACAACCCTCCTAACGCTGTAATTTTCATACAAATGTCGAGTTCGCGGATCAAACTCGGAACTTGGTTAAGGAAGACGGAGTCCTCATCCATTATTTGAAGTTTAATCTATCACAATAGATATCCAAAATATTAAAATATCATATTCCTTATATATATATATATATATATATATATATATATATATATATATATATATATATATATATATATATGTGCGCGCGCGCTTAGGGATATGCAAAAACCGATCTGACGTATTCGGGTGGGGTTAATCGGGTCGGTTCGGTTATTGATATTTGGCAAATTTCAGGTCAGACCGGGTGAAAATCCCTCTAAACTCAACCCGACCGAACAATCCGAATAATTTAATATATAAATAAAAAAATTCTAATTTCTCTACACATATTAATTAATATATAATATATATTAATGTAATTTTAAAATTGTTAGTTTGTTGTATTTTTAAAATATTTTTTATGGTATTTAATATTGTTTATTTGTATTAATTTAGGATTTTAATTTAATTTTAATTTAAATACGTAAATTAAAAAAATCGGATGGGTCAGTTCGGGGCTCAAAAAATATCGAGTTAATTGGGTAGTCATCCGATATTTATATAGGATAGGATCGGATAAAAAATATATATATAATTTGGATTTCAGGTTGGGGTCAAGTTCACTCGAACCCGACTGATGCACATCCCTAATAGTGCTTTATTGTGTAATGTAAACATTAAGTTTATTTATCGTGAAGATAATAAAATTATAAAATTGCTCGTTATTTAAACCAACAATGCTTGCGTAGCTGCTTCTAAAAATGTGGCAATTTAGTTTAATTAAATAACCCTAGCTTTTCCAATAATATAATTGTTATAGGACAAAAAATATTTTGTAATAAAAAAGTATTTATTTGCTCTCAATATTTTGGCTCAAAATTTTATATTTAAAAAAAATTCATCTAAAAATATCCAAAATATTTCTAAAATAATACCCATCTACTTATTTTTGCAAAACCGTTAACGCGTTACAAAAAATAGATAGACGGGCGGGTACCATTTTCATAATATTTAAGGCATTTTTTGGATTAAAAGAAGAGAAAATTACATCATTTATCTAATTTTTTTATTCTATTTTCAGGAACTGCATGTAGTTTAATTTTTCTTTCATTTGTAGGTTTTCACATTTCAGCGATACCCCTTTTTAATTTTAGATTATCCATTTCTTTTCTGGAAACCAGACGGCCACCATCCTCCCCCTGTGCCCCACTTCTGACCACCCTCCGGCGCTGTCGAGTTGTCATACCACCTAAGCACCCCCTATCGGTTGAATGACCAACACAACGTGGCAGCCGCTATGCCACCAACTACCAACGACCTCCAGCCATCCTGATTTTGAAATTGACGTCTCTTCGTTATCCACGCCCTCAAGAGCCTATCCTTCTTCTCCTTCAACAGGTTTCTCTCTCTTTCTCTCTATCGGTGTCTGTCATGATCATTGGTTGTTACGTCTGTGCTAATTGCATCACTGCTTTGCCCACTTTGATCATTTAGATTCTTTTTTATTTTGGAATTTGTTACTTACTAGAATCATTTCTTAAAATTGTCAACTTAGTTGTCGGACTGCATTTCGAACTTATGCTTTTTGTTTCATATATATCATTTATTTGGTAATTGGTGCTAATTTATTCGGTAATTATTAACTTTTAGTGTCATTTCATGAAATCAAGCTTTCGATAGTATTTTAAAGACCTATAGCGATGACAAAAAGAACTTGTCTATTTATATTGGAGATTCAGTCGATGACTTGCTTTGTCTACTTCAGGCAGATATAAGCATTCTTAATGGATCTACTGTAACGTTCCAAATTTGTATTTGTCATGTACAGTATGACGTAGCGTATAAATAATTATTTTAAGATAAATTTCGGAAAAATTAAAGTTGAATAAGATAGAAAAGTGAAACCCACTGTAAAGATTAAACACGCTCGAACTAGGATAACCTGAGGATGGGTGATCCAACAGGCAGGTTGACCTAAAAATGATTTGTGAAAGTATGTATTAAATTGAGTTCAGTGGTACAATCGGAGCTAAAAATAAGCTTAGATTGATCCTTAAATGGAACAGAAAAGTTTTTACTTGCTATCGTAAAAAAAGTTGATCAAAAGTTTAATCGGACTCTAAAGTAGTGTACTGACTTCCCAAAAATACAATAGCTCCTCCTCTTTTCTTTGGCAAATTCGAAACTTTCATTTCTCTCCCCTCTCCACTATTTTTGCTCATCCAAGCTAGCTCTCGCTCTCTCTCTAAATCTTAGAGAAATGAAACATTAGTTGCAGCAAGCTTAACCTAGGAAGCCTGATGCTCCTCTTTTTCCTTGGCCAGTTGGGGTTCAAGATAGGTGATCTTCTGGGTAGATTCTTTAGACACATTCTTCTGAGCCTTCACTGCTTCTCTCGCCTTGGCCTCTGTGTCCTCTACTCTTTTCCCCAAGTTAGATATCTCCATTGTTATTAAAATCAGATCGGATAAAGAACCGACGAGACTGAAGGTTCTTGATTCGATCGGTTCAACCGGGTTCAACCGAATTTTTTTCTATTTTTAAAATATTATAATTTTATAAAAAATATTGTATAAAAATTAAAAAAATATCCATCAAACATTAATATATGTCACAAATATCCTAATAATAAGTTACAAAATATAATTTTAATTTTATTATTACAATTAATTAATTATGTATTTTTTAATATCATATATTAGAAACATAAAAATACAATCATATCATGAAAAAAATTTCTTTTTTAGATGGAGTACTAATGAAGCAAACACAGAAAATATTAACCTTGCATATATGAGTATAATTATATTTAATTACAATAAATTTAAATAGATAATAAGTATATTAAATTATTAAGTGGCATCTTTAAAATTTAAAATATTACATTTTTCAAAGAAATAAATCATGAAAATTTCATATATATATATATATATGTGTGTGTGTGTGTGTGTGTGTGTGATTACAATGAACCAAATAGATAATAAGTATATTAAATTATTAAGTGATATTTTTAGACTTTAAAATACTAATTTTTTTAAATAAATAAATAATAAAATTTTAATATATATATACAGACACATATATTTGATTACAATGACCCAAATATATAATAAGTATATTAAATTATTAAGTGACATCATTAAAATTTAAAATACTAATTTTTCCAAATAAATAAATAATGGAATATATATATATATATATATATATATATATATATATATATATATTATGTATGTATGTATGTATGTATGGGGGTGAAAAAATACAAAAAATTATATTTTTTTGCAATTTTTAGCCAAAAATTCGATTTTGTCCAGTTCTCCGGTTTTTCAATTCAATTCAGTTTTTCCCGGTCCAATCCAGTTTTTACCAATCCGATTTTGTACAGTTGAACCAACCGGTTGACCTTTCGGTTGGCGGTTCAATCGTTTGATCCGATTTTAATAACTATGGATATCTCCTGCTCGGCCGCCTTGAGTTTTTTCTTTCAGTTCCACGCTAGTTCTCCTATCCTCCTTCATCAAAAAAATAAGCCGATTTAATTTACCCATCACAGCATTAGAGAGGATGAAGCTCTGTGAGAAGGGAATGTCAATCTGGAATGTTAGAGAGAGAGAGAAGAAGAAACTTACATCTACTTGGTGATGACGTATTACCGAGCATAGATGTTCGGCTGGTAGGTTAGTATAAGGTGACATCTCGGCTAGGATGCAGGTGAATAGGGAGCAAAAGTTATTGAACTCATCATTGTACGAGCAAGAAAACAAAGGAGAAAAGGATTGAAGTTACAAACCTGAAAGAAATGAAGGAGAAATACGGATGAAGCGACGAAAATGGATGAGCGCTTGAGAGGAAACAAGAGAAAATGCAAAAGGCACTAAAGGGGAAAAATGATGTAACAAAGGTGAAAAAGCGGATTGGAAAAGGGTATTTATAGAAAGGGCCAGCTGTTAGATGACTGGAGATGTGGATGGTGAAGATTTCCTCGAGATACGGGACAATTAAGCACATTAGCCATTATTGCGAAAAAATCGAAGAAAATGATTGCGATATGCACTATTATCACTGGGATCGATGGGACATTATCTTTAGTTTACTGCCAGCATAGAGGCCGAAGTTTTGCCTCGTTTTTGTCAACCAGTATAGTTGTCTGGAGTTCAATTTGGTCGGATATAAATGTCTCATACCTGGGGAGAGATTTATGATAACCGGACTGGGTCTCAGAACCAGGCCCATAGCCCAATTTCCTAGCTACTCGGGTCATCCAAGATCCACATGGTAGCGCTAGATGATGCCTTTCTGAGAAGAGTTCAGACAGGACTAGAATCCCTACTTTGAATTGCCTATTCTAGTTGAACTTCCTATACAGATAGGATTTCTTCCTCAATGGGACTCCCACAGTGGGGAGGATTGCGAAACGGAGTAGGAGATCTTTATCTATAAATAGGCAAGTTAATCAGGTATGAATCTCTCTTGGCCAAATTTTACTAAAAATACCCCATTATGCTCTTTCTAACTTGATCGTCAGAGCGTCCTCCGTCGGACCTTCGCCGACTTTCTCTATTTTTCAGGTATCCTTAAAGTAATCTGAAGTTTCAATCAAGATTCGATATCAGTCAAATAATTTCAAGCTGTTATCATATAAATACCATTTTTGAAACATTTTGCATATTTTTTAGATAAGAAAAACCTACGAGGCAAGCTCATGGGATCTAATACTACGGACGAATAAGTACCTTTTTCTTTACTTTGCAAATAAAATAATTTATAGTGGAATTAATACATGATGAATCCACCGAACAATTTAATTTTCCAATTGTGTTATTGTTGCTGGAAATGTACAAAATTTGTAAAATATAATATCAATATTAAAAGTCTATCAAGGACCCATATGTAGGTCAGGTCTACATAATACAAAAGTGAGAAATCATACCACAAGAATCTTCTCAACGATTCATCTTTTCTTATTTAATTAATTTGCTATGATCTTCATATCATGGACAATATTTGCCCTTTTTTATAATACTATGCTGAATGGTGAATAATTTAAAAGAATTAATTTTAAATAAAAAATAAATTTGATTGAAAGTAATATTAAAGAAAATAAATTTATTTAAAATTAATACTAAAAGTAGCAAATAGTTAAAATTAAAAGGATATAACGGAAATTTATAAAAATAAATATTAAATAGAGATAAAAAGTTAATTTAAAAAGAAAAAAAGCACGTAGGTCGGCCCCTAATAAATTTGATTCAATGCGTTTGCAACTGCAAAGAAAACGTTGCTGCATCGCATGAATTTTATAGTTTGTGCGGTACTCAACTTCCAAAAGGAAAAACTTATTTCTTTCTTTTTAAAAAAAAAATCATGAAAAATCGACAAAGAAGAGAGAGCCTTTTTTTTATTAATTAAAATTAAATATTATAATCTATTTCGTATTTGTCTTCAGGTCGAAATTTATATAGAGATCTAAAATGCAAAGTCAATTTTAATCTAAATGGATATAATATAATTAATAAAAAGCAATGTTTGACTTTAATTGGCTAAATATGATAAAATTAAGTCCAAAATGAACTAAAGTGTAAATATTTAATATTTATAGACTATTTTTAATAATTGATAAATTTACAAGAATAAATTATTGAAGTAATAATTAAGTTTAGATATCTTCTAAGGAAAAGTCTGAATATCAACATATAAAAGTTTGGACATTCTAATCTAAAGAAAATTATGCATAAATTTTACAGAATTGTTGTGAGACTATACACTAAAAATACGATCGAAGTTATATACTCCATAATATAGATCTTATTCATGCAAATAATGAAGAAACACAAAAGTTTTAAGATATTATTTTTGGAAAAGAAAATTTGCTTGGCAAAGCAAAATAGAAGAAAAGTCAATGTATCAAGAAAAGGATGAACAAGTCCCCATGAAACACTAACCAAACTTGTGTTGGTGAGACTACCAAGCGAACCGGTTTATGGTTCAATCAATTATTTTTAATAATTTTTTTCTGAAATTTTTTTTTAAGGGTTTTTTTAGTACATTCTAATTAGATTAAAATTCGATTCTCGGTTTTTCCAATCAAACTTATTGGTTCGGTCTAGTTTTAAAACATCGTTTCTATATTAATTTCTATTCAAGATTGTTTTCAAAGATTTTTTTAGTGTGAGAATTATTTTTCAAGAGATGTTAGAGAACTTTGTTGACTAAAATTTGATTTTACATTGAGAGATTTATCCATACTCTATGTAAATAAAAAACAACAATGTAAATTCAAAATCAAATGATAATAGATGTGAAATGGAAAATTTTCAACTTTTATTTATTTTTTTTTTTGTTAAATTGATATTTCTTATAATATTGTCTTTGTTCAGTTATTTTGCCACTGAAAAAAATCTTTTGCGTGGCATTCTAATAATTTTATTCTAAATTCAATGGATATAATATTGCCACCTAAGTTTCAAATATTCTAAAAGGTGATATGCGGTAATTTGTATATTTTTCTGCAGTGAATTCTCTGTTAAAATAAGTGATCATGTGTCATCTTTTTAAAAAGTGTATATGAAACTTAATAAATGGATGTCATATTGAATTTCTACTAAAATTTGAAATGTTTTTCAACTCCTTTTAAAGTTTTAATTCAAGATGAGATACTTTCTTATAATATACAAACATACATACATATATGTATGTATGTATGTATGTATGTATGTATGTATGTTTTTTCACTGCCTCCGCTGCAGTAAACCCTACGTAATCTCGAGAACGTGTTTGTTGACTATTTACCACAAAAGAAAAAGACGTGTTGACAATCTAATATTAGTTTCGTGATGATTGAAAATAATAATAGGAAAAAATAATCAATAATTGAAAATTATAGTCTGAGCCCCTTAACCTCATAATTGCCAAATCAATGAATCCATTATGCAAAAGATAATGCTGCTGCTATAAGACGCAGAAACAAGTTGACAAATAGACAAACGGGGCAAACCATGGAAAAGAATGAATCTCTAGGGAAGAAAGGGGAAGAATCCATGGAATTTAATGGAAAGGAACTCATAATGAAACTATTGACATGGAAGACCAAAATTCGACGGCTGGAGAACCCAAGATCAACTACAGAGGATGGAAAGCCATTCCCTTTGTCATAGGTAATTGGAATAAAAATTAATTTAAAAATTAATTTACTTTTTGCCTTCATACCCATTAAAGGTTTGTGTACGATTATTTAATTTCAAGTAAAAATTTGTCAGGAAATGAAACGTTTGAGAAGCTAGGAGCCATTGGAACCTTAGTCAATCTGTTGATATATCTGACCAGTGTGTTCAACATGAAGAGCATAACAGCTGCAACTATTATCACTGTCTTCAATGGAACATGCAATATTGCCACTTTATTTGGAGCCTATCTCTGTGATACTTTCTTTGGTCGCTATAAAACCTTGGGATTTGCCACTTCTATGTCGTTTCTGGTATTAATTTCTGCTAACTCTATATGCAAATTTGCACTTCCATTATATTAAGTATTGCATATCTGAAATTCTGGTTTGCTGATGAACGGATTGGTTGTGATACAACTGACAGCTGCTATCCCAAAGCTTCATCCTTCTTCATGTGCAAAGGACAGTCCTACATGTGAAGGGGCAACACCAGGTCAACTGGCATTTCTAGGCACAGGTTTTGTGCTAATGATAATAGGAGCTGGAGGAATCAGGCCATGTAATTTAGCATTTGGTGCTGATCAATTTAACCCAAAAATCGAATCTGGAAAGAAGGGTATAAATAGTTTCTTCAATTGGTACTTCTTCACCTTAACATTGACGCAGATGGTATCTTTAACACTCATTGGCTATATACAAGCCAACGCGAGCTGGGCAATAGGCTTAGCCATTCCGGCTCTTTTAATGCTTATAGCTTGTGTACTCTACTTCTTGGGTTCAAAAGTATATGTCAAAGTAAAAGCCTATGGAAGTCCATTGACCAGTGTGGCTCAAGTTGTAGTTGTTTCTGTCAAGAAAAGGCGGTTGAAACCGGTCGAGCAACCTTGGCTCTCCCTCTTCAATCTTACTCCTCCTAACTCCATCAATCTCAATCTTCCTTACACAGATCAGTTCAGGTAATCAATTATCCCAATTTCAAGTTGCTATGAACAAATCTTACTAATTAGCAACTGACCTCGACCGATGAATTGTTACAGATGCCTGAATAAAGCAGCAATTAAGACTGAAGAAGACGAAATAAATCCTGACGGATCACCAGCTGATCCATGAAAACTATGCAGTATGCAGCAAGTGGAAGAAGTGAAATGCCTTGTAAGAGCATTCCCAATATGGATATCAGGGATTCTATTCTACATTCCTGTAGCCCAACAGAACACATATACAGTTTTTCAAGCAGCTCAAAGCGATAGAAGCCTTGGAAGCGACAATTTCGAGATTCCTGCGGCCTCCTATATTGTTTTCCTGATGCTAAGTTTCACACTCTTCATACCATTCTATGACCGAATCTTCGTGCCATTTCTTTACAGAATTACACAGAAAGAAGGAGGAATAACACTTGTTCAACGAATCGGAACTGGCATAGTTTTCTCCTTTCTCTCAATGTTGGTTTCAGGATTAGTTGAGAATCAGAGAAAGAGTATAGCCCTGACCAAGCCAACACTAGGAATTGCGCCACAAAGGGGTGCTATTTCATCAATGTCAGGTTTATGGCTGATCCCTCAGCTGACACTAGCAAGATTGGCTGAAGGTTTTGGTTTTGTTGGGCTAAATGAATTCTATTACAAGCAATTTCCTGAGAACATGAAAAGCATTGCGGGGTCAATCTTTTACTTTGGGAATGCAGGATCTATGTTTTTAAGTAGTTTGTTAATAACTATAGTTCATAGAACAACAAAGGAAGGTGCCACTGGAAATTGGTTATCAGAAGATCTGAACAAGGGGAAGCTTGATTATTATTATTACATGATTTCTGCAATTGGGATCCTCAATTTTTGCTACTTTTTAATGTGTGCAAAGTGGTATAAGTACAAAGAGAGTGTTGATGATATAACTGCTGCCGTTGAAATCACTGGAGAGACTAACCATTCCGTAACAAATTAAGCTTGGTAATGGAAAATACACATCTGGACAAAAGTTTCTTAATTAGACCAGGATTGGTATTATTTATGTTTCATACTTTTTATAATTATAGTAATAAAGTTCTGGTTAGATTCGGAATATATGGTCCCGGTAAAGACACTTTCGGTGTAACAGTGAAGCTTTCAAATTAACAATCAAATATAATTTTACTAATTTTATTTTTCCTTTCTTTCCATTCATGCAATTTTAATTTAATACTTTTTGCTATCTCTGCATCTATTCTTTGGCCTTTCGCAGCCAATAATTATGTAAATGGTGATTATGCTTAGGGACAAGGATTCCGTGAAATAACATACTGCCTCCATTCCATTCATATTAACAAAAGAATTATGAAAATCATAATGAAGTAACTTTACATTTTTACTATTTTGCTCTTTAAGAAAATGAACTTAATTTTATTACTCCATTTTTATTTTTATTAAAGTGAGAGTTATATTCAAAACAAAGTGTACAAAATTATTTTAATTTTCTAAAAGGACGCTTATTTTGGCAAAAAAAATTATTTTTCAAAGAGACACTTAATATGAAATGGGGTGAGTAGAAAAAGTTAATAAATAAATTAAAAGGCTTATATTATTGTTTCTACGTGATCAATCAGCTTAATAGCTGAACAAACCTTATCCCTACTAATATGGGTACAACCTTTTTCTAATTGGAAAAACTGCTATGGAAATTTTGTTACAAATTAATCAATCAAATTTATATTCTAATAATAATTTAATTATAAAAAATTTTATCCCACAAAATATTTCAATTTTGCAATATTGCAATTAAAATAAATTTGACAGAAATACCATGAATCAAATGCATGCTGATATGCTGATGATTATATTATTTTATATGCCACCTCCAGCATACGGTTACTGTATGGGCATCTTAGTGTTGGGGTTGCTTTAGTTCCCATAGTCAACTGTACGTTAACTTTGTTTATATGTTATAGTAGCAAATGTGAACTTGTTAAAGCTGACTGGTGTATACGTTTTTTGTCTGAAAGTGTTGTGATACAAACTAAAAGCGTTGCAAATAGTGAGTTTTAAGTCTCATCTCAGTTCAGTGCCATTTAGGCTTGGCACCACGTCATATAAAGTGGGATTCTTTAAAAAATTGATATTTCATCTTCTAATGTACATTCCATTTACTATTTCACATAACTTTTTTCAAAAAAAAAAGTTAACATATTTATTAAGTAATTATTATTATTTTTTAATTATACAATTTAATTTTTGGGTTTGACAAAAATTATGATTCCAAATTAATTGAATTTTTATCACAATTGATTTTTTTTAAAGTGCCACATGTCATCTTTTGAGGGAGAGCTTCGCAAGTAGGACAGTGGGGTTCAGAGGGACCAGTCCCACTTCCAAAACTCTCTCCAATAAGGCTAATGAAGTGGGATGGCCTCCTTGCAGAAATTGAAAAAAAAAATAATAAAATAAGCACTGCTGGGATGCTTTAACCTCTAAGGTTGTCCCTTGAATTTGAGATACTGGACTGCTATGTCGGCATATATGCCCATTTATTTTCTTTTCATGTCCCAACTGCTAATGGATAATAACATGCTAAACTAATCAGAATTTTATTTGTCATCATGTATTTGTTGTCTTTTTTATTTTTTTTTATTTTTGAACCCTTTTATTTTAATATTCATATTTATCTTGGTTTATTTTCTTTATTCAAGTCATATTTATCTTGGGAGACTGCCTGTTTTTGTTGAATTTGCATGTGCTTATGTGTGGATTATGTTGGAATGGGTAGCTTTCGTTATCATTAGAGCTGAAATTGTCTAGCCTTTTCTACAAAATTGGTATTTCATTTTACTATATTTTATTTAATTATTCTTACAATCCAAAATCACTAATCAAAGTTCATTTATGTATTATTTGATTGCTTTCTTGATGTTTAATTATAATTATGTATAAATAGGTCCAATCACTTTTGAGGTGTGCAGTGGCTGCAAGAACATCAATTGCTTTTGATACAACGGATCTTGTGCAAGGTAACCACTCATAGATCTGCAGGTTAGTATATATAAACGTGAATGCCTTTGCCATTGCTGACAAACCCATTGATGAAGAAAAGATAAGAGTTATCTAGTCTTCTGTTAGTGGTTTAACAGTATATGCTCAGAACAGCGACATTGATCGCCTTAAGGTTTGAGAACTAATTTATTATGCTAGAATGGTAGGAGCATTTTGTTGTTAAATTCATAGGAGATTATTGCAAAAGAAAAGTTAAAGTTTAGGGAACCGGCATCGGCACTTGTTTTTTTTTCAAAAGAAAGAAAGGATAAGCAAATTTTGTGGTTATTAACTGGAAATGGTCAAAAGCATGGATAATGGTGTTAATTGTTGACTATATCAGCTAGAATTATCAGTATCTTAATACATAATTACTCACTTTCCCATATTGATTCCTAATAATAGAGTACATTATACTGATAATGACTTGTTAACCCATGATTTTGAAACACTTTTGTAATGGACGATTGCTAATAAAGCGAGGTTATCTTTTAATACATATTTGTCACATTAATTAAATTTTAAATTTTTTTTTCTTTATTCATAGAGACACTAATAAAGCGGTTCATGTTTTGATTAAAGCGGCTTCATCTGGAGGTTTTTGTAACTGTTGGGTTAATTGCTTTATTTTCTTTTATTATGCAGGACTGGGTTCATGATATTCCATTGAGACTAAATGACGTTAATTTGGATGTATCTACTATCTAGGGTAGATTCATCCTTCTTGCTTTTTTTTTTTTTGGTTTAATAATATTATGAGTTATAAAAAAAAAGGTATATGTTTTTTGATTGATCAATGATCCACTTAAGCGCAATAAGAGATTTGATTAGATTGCCTCTGCCCATGCCAGCCAGCATATTTTGCACCTAAGTTTCTTTTCATCGAAGCATGCTCCTTTAGCTTTGTGTAGTTTTTTTTTTTTTGGCCAGAGAAATTTGACTGCCATTAATTAGTTTTATTGATCAAGAGATTATTTAAATGCATCAGTTGAATGTTAGGCTATATTGTCTTCTGTTACGAATATTCTTTGAATATGAATTTCCCAAAAAATAAAAAAAGATGCTTTCAACTTATTGTGATGTTGCGTTTGGTTGTTATTTCAAAATCAGATTTTAACTATAAATTACTTTCAAAACCAAAACTCTTTCACTGTTGTTTTCAAATATTCTTTCAATTTAATTTTTTTTTTATTAAAACTAACATCAATTCAATTTTTTAATAAAAAATTACCTTTTTCAATTTTATCTAATAACTAATACTCCCTCCGTTTTTTTTTTATCAGTCACTTTTGTTATTTTTACTAGAATTAAGAAATAATAAATAGATTTAAATTTAGTATTAAATTACATGATTAAAACTAAATTATCAAATCTGATTGGTTCTAACTTATTGAAAAAGAAAAATATATTGAAAAAGTAAATTAAATTACATTGAAAGTCTAAAAATAACAGATAAATAGAATTTAAATTTTACTCAAAAATGATAAATAAAAAAAATGGAGGGAGTACTTTTTTTCATACAGCCAAATTATCACTTGTTATACAAATCACATTTTACTAATTTTTATATAAATTTATATTGAATGGATTACAATTAATGCCAACTCTTAATTTAGATTATCATAGCAAATGTGTAAAAAAATTAAGCAATAATTAAAAATTCTGATATTTTATTGTTCTGTAATTTAAATTGAAGATTTTTTTATAAAATTATCATTAATTTTATTACTATTTCATTCTAATGTTATGCACAAAAATATTTCATATTTTATTATGTATATATGGGTCATCCAGTATTTTTTTAAAAATATTTGCTATTTTTATTTAATTTAATTTATTGGGTTGAATAAGAATTGTTCTTAAAAGATTAAAAAAAAAACCATTTAATTTTATTCAAACACAAATATAATAAAAAATTATATGGAAATAATCTTTTGTTTGATTTTTAACTAACGTAAAAATAACAATCATTAATTCATTATTGTTTTAAATTAATTTATTCTAAATATTTATCATTAACAGTTATTAATTGTAACAATAAAAAATTATTAATTTTAAATAATATTAATCAGTAATCACTAGATAAAAATTGAAAAATAATATTTTATTATAATTCATATTTGATTTCGTAATTAATAATGTCCTTTTTTTTGTGTGAGATGAAAAATAATAATTCATTGAATTATTGATTCGTTAGATGGATCTTTAAAAGGGAAAATAAAAAAGCAGTTTGCCTTTGACCAAATAATTTTGTTATATTATACATGTAATAGAGGAAGAATTATGAACTTGTACCTTTTAGTTTTGTGGAGATGGTTCTGTTGTTTATGGACGTTATACTTTAATACATATTTATCACATTAGTTGAGTTTGAAATGTGTTTTTGATAGGTCAACTGTTAACTTTCAAGAGATACCGCAATCAGAGAAGTGATCGCAAGAGGTTTGATTAGGATGGTCCCTGCCCATGCCACCCACCAAATTTACACCTAAGTTTCTTTTCATCCAACCATACTTATTTAGCTTTATGTAGTTTTCTGGCCAGAGATATTCGACTGCCATTAATTAGTTTTCTTGATCAAGAGATTATTTAAATGCATCAGTTGAATCTTTCTTCCTTTTTAAAAAAAAAAAAGAAAGAAAACATAAACAAGCATGGTAATCATCCCGAACTAGGAAACATAGTCGACAAACATGTTGGAAGAAGTGACACATAAGCATCATGATAAGAAGTGACACCAATCAGCATTTGCCACATCGAATAAAAAAATTAATAATAACGAAATCACAAATCCATATGTTTCCCCCATCACTGAATTGAATTCCCTAGCTAGTTCATTGTTTGATAAAATTGTAGCATGTAAAGTTAGAAACCCAACTCCAATTCTGTTGGCTGTGAAAGCCTAAAGCGACAGGGGCAATATTTAATTTTAAGAGCATCGCGAAGTTCCAACAACTAACACGGCCCAACGAGCCGAAGCCCAAAGAGTAAGGCACAATGTCCACTTGCATTAAACCGGTAGTTCAGGTTGCCACTACGAATAAGACCCTTTCCTACCCGCGTTGCTCATCAGTAAAGAATTTGTCTTTTATTTCAACTCGTCAACGACAACCACTTGCTGAAAATAGTTGTCTGCCACTGGAACTTATGTCACCAATGACGTCTATTTTCACCTACTGATTTCATTTTTTCTTATATTTCTCTTCGTTATTTTCTTACAAAGTTAATTTAGACACTATTGAACTCTTTTGCACCTAACATCTGATTGTCGAATAATTACATATTTATACCGTTCGATCAGATGTCTACTCTCATTCTTATATTTATACTGTGCAATCAGATGTGTGCTACCACCTTATTACAATAGTAAAAAAAATGGATTAGAAACAACTAACATATTAAGAAATAAGCTTTTTATATTTGTTATCGTACAGGAGAGGGAATTACTTGACCTGAAGCTACAGCCCAACCATTAATAATACATAGCAAGAAATTATCAAAATATCAGGAATACAATCACTATGAAATTCATCCTCCTTATTATCATAGACACACATTATGTAAAGAGAGAAACCATGGAGAAGCAAAAGAAAGCATCTCCATGAAACTGAGAGAAAACCATGGGGAACAATGAGAAAGATTATACAATTGAAGAAACCAAGATTAACTATAGAGGATGGAAAGCCGTGCCCTCAACTTTTAAAAAGCTAGGAGCCACTGAAACCTTATCCAATCTGTTGATTTATCTTCTTTACTGTTTTCAATATGAAGAGCACAACAGCTGCAACTGTTATCATTATCTTCAATGGCATTTAATTTGTGACTTTAAATGGAGCCTACCTCTGTCACACTGACTTTGGTCACTATAACACATTGGGATTTGCTACTGTTATGTCCTTCTTGCAATGTTATTAAAATCGATAAGGTTAAAAATTTTTAGTTCGATCGATTCAATCGAATTTTTTTTATTTTAAAATATTATAAATTATTATAATTTTATAAATATTATTGTATAAAAATTAAAAAAAATATCCATCAAATATTAATATATGTCACAAATATCCTAATAATAAGTTACAAAATATAATTTTAATTTTATTATTACAAATAATTAATTATGTATTTTTAAATATCATATATTAAAAATATAAAAATACAATCATATTATTAAAAATTTTCTTTTTTAGATGGAGTACTAATGAAGCAAACACATAAAATATTAACATTACATATATGAATATAATTATATTTAATTATAATAAATTTAAATAGATAATAAGTATATTAAATTATTAAGTAGCATCTTTACAATTTAAAATACTATATTTTTCAAAGAAATAAATCATGAAAATTTCATATATATATATATATATATATATATATATATACGTGTGTGTGTGTATATATGTGTGTGTGATTATAATTAACCAAATAAATAATAAGTATATTAAATTATTAAGTGATATATTTAAACTTTAAAATACTAATTTTTTTAAATAAATAAATAATAAAAATTTAATATATATATACACACATATATTTGATTACAATGAATCAAATATATAATAAGTATATTAAATTATTAAGTGACATATTTAAAATTTAAAATACTAATTTTTTCAAATAAATAAATAATTGAATATATATATATATATGGGGGGTGAAAAAATACAAAAAAAATATAATTTTTTGTAATTTTTAGTCAAAAATCCAGTTTTATCCTGTTTTTCGGTTCAACCTAATTTTTCGGTCCAATTCGGTTGTATGCAGTTGAACCAATCAATTGATCTGTTGATTTGCAGTTAAACCGGTTCAACAGACCGATCCGATCCGATTTTAATAACTATGCCTTTTTGGTACTAATATTAAATTTCCCAAATTTAATATCATACCTTAATTGTCACACTACTACTAATAACCGGTTTCCTGCGACGAAGGGATTGTTTATGATTGACTTGCAGCGGCAATGAGAGTGCACATGCCTGATTTAGATTGATGATAATAGGAGCTGGAGGAGTCAGGCCATGCAATTTAGCATTTGCTGCTGATCAACTTAATCCAAAAACATAATCTGGAAAGAAGGGTAAAAATAGCTTTCAATTGGTACTTCAAATTTTTTTTTTCCTTATAATATACTATCATGCAAAAATTATAGATTTCTATCTTCCAAATGTGATATTAACGTAAAAACTACCTTTTCAATTTAATGATAAGTTATAAGTTTGTTAAGCAACAGATAAACGAACTCTGTCGCAGTAAGAATGTTATTAAAATCGGATCAGATAAAGAATCGATAAGATTGAAAGTTTATGGTTCGATCGGTTCAATCGGATTCAACCGGATTCAACCGGCCGGTCTGCAAGCATTTAAAAAAAATAAAAGGGAACTACGTCCATGCTTTAATGCATGAAAATTAAAATAACTTTTTTATAATCTAATTTGATGCAAAATTAATCGAGTTTAGATTAGTGGTGAATAAATTATCAACCCAAAATCTCTACGCTTTCCGCATTCAGACATATAATAGAAGGATTACTTCTAAATTTCAAAAATAGTACAAAATTTATTTTGATGTTTATTCTTAAAAAAAATAAGTATTATAATCTCAATATTTTGAAATATTTTAATATTTTAAGGACATTTTCTGAGAAAAAAAATTTAAAAATAAATTTATTATAATCTCAATATTTTGAAATAAATTTATGGCCCTTATTATAATATAATATAAATAACTATTTAAAGCATATGTAATTGAAAAACAGAAAAAGGTTGTTGACTACTATGCATGTACACCGGTTAATCATTTTGATTGTCAAATTTTAGTAGCTAGTTCAGTAGATTAAACTTTAAAATTATTAACAGTTAAGTAATACACTAATCTCAATTAATCAGTATATTAATTTTGATTTTTTTAACCATTTAATCATTAATATTCTATTAACCATTAAAAGTTTTTCTAACATGTAAATATAATAAATTATGTTACAAAGCTTCATTCAAGTATTCAAAATATTAAAAATAAACATTATAAACAAAACATAATACAAAATAAATTTTACAATACAATATAAGTACAATAGCAAACAAATTCAAAATAAAAATATAATATGCTACATTATATTAATTTCTTATTTTTTAAATTCTAATTTTTTATTTTTAACTATAATTTTTTATTTAAATATAAAAATAATTTTATACATATCCATTAATGTGGGATCAAAAGAGTAATATTTGGAAAAATGGGTAATTTTTTAAATGATAAAATAGCAACGGCAAGTATTATTTTAAAAATTTATAGTGTAAAATATCTTTTATAAAATTAAATTTGAATGGATTTTGCAACTAACCTTTCACCCAATTGTTGACCATTTGTATGACTGTCAGTATCAGCTAATCAAGACTCAGGAGTGAAACGTCTCCTCTCCGCATTCCTCTTTCTTTCTTTAAGGAAAAAATGTTTTTTACGTGGAGTCATCGATGTGCTTTCACCAGTTTTGTCTGGCAGTGGCAGTCGAACATAAGTCACGAGTGACGTCTATTTTCTCAAAATTAAAATAAAAAAATAGAGTTAAATTCAGATATTTCATTTCATGCACCACTTCTAAACAAAATATTATTTTTAACTTATATTTTATTTTAGCCTTAAAATTCATTTTTTTCTTAAGTTACTTACTCTTGTTCTTTTTTTTTTTTTCTATCTACAAGTTTCTTACATTAAATTAATATCGGCTCTACTTGCTTGGCCTTTTTTGCAATTAACATAATGTTTGGCTACAATGTTTTCAGAAGCTGTTCGAAGATCTCAGAAACTGCTCGGAGATCAATTCGGTCTACTAACTGAATCAAGAGTTAATTAATTGGATCAATTTGACTCAAAATTTTTACTTTTTATTAAATATAATTATTTATAAAAAAATAAAAATATAATATATCAAAATACATTGAAAAATTTATTAATTAATAAATATCAATATAAAAGTCTTAAACCAACAAAGTTAATTGTATTTTTAAAATTATTTGTATGCTACTTATATACCAATTGCAATATGGTGATGCTTAATTAGTCAACATTAATTGTCCTTAAATGGTGCTTATCAATGTCTAATTGCAACTCCATTTACATGCAATTTAAGCAATCAAAGCTTAATCTACTTTTCTATCATCATTTTAATCTTTAGAAACTAATTATATGTTTAAAGATTTCTATCGTTTCAAAAATTTCAATCATAATTATCAGTTTATTAGTTGTAATTACTATGAAAGAATTTTTTCGATCTATATGTAATAAACTCTTATATATACAAAATAATAATTAAAAAAATTATGTACTTTTAAAATCAAACATAAAAATTTTTTTTGCTGATTTAATTCTGTATTTAGATATGTATTATAGACACTGTCTTTATATATTTTGCATATATATAATAATTTGTTGTGGATTTAGTTAAAAGAACACATTATAGGATCTTTAAATTTTATGTTTTTAATTATATCACTGTATTTTTTGGGAATTTAGGGATTGGTTTCTTAAAATGCAAAATTTTTTGGTTGAACCGAAATTCGGTCCGATTCAATTCGATTTTTTTTGAGTCAACTCAAATTTTTATACTTTTCGATTTTCATGTTGAATTAACTCGAATTGCTTGCCGAGTCATAGTCCAATTGGTCCGACCTCCCGAATCAACCTGAATTTAATAACCATGTTTGGCTATTATATCAACCCAAAAAAAGGGGTTTAATAGAATAAAAGTTTAATTTATAAAAGACTCTTTTTCAAACTAATTTATGTAAAAAATAAAAGAAGAAATAAATTTAACATAGAAGATTTAAGAAAATTATGATATAAATATATATAAAGCATGGATCAAGCACATTTTTAGAGCTACATGGCAAAATTTAAACATGATAAATAGATATGCATAAAATCTAACTATTTGTGATGAATGGGAGAAGCTAAATGTAGATAATAAATGAGCAATGAAAAGTAATAAATGAATGGTTGGATTAATTTATTAGATCATTTAAAATAATGAATTTCATAGTATTAAATAATAACCACAGAAAAAAATATTTTTCAAGGTCCAAATAGTTGGCCCAATAGCACTTGGCATGATCCAAAATCTATTAGTAAGAAGAACCAAGTGTGAGCTGAAAGACAGGATAGAGGTCGTACAACGTCCGATCAGACTGATGGAACAGCATGTCCTATCAGTTTACTGATATAAGTCGGCGCCCATACCTTCTACCTACTTTTTATCATTTCGCCACTCACCTGCTCCAACTGTCAGTTATCACGCCCCAAATACTCAAGTACACCTTTTTTATCCTCTATAAATAGTCTAACGCACAATGGTTTCAGATATTGAACTTCTGAAACTCTCTCTCTAGAAAGTTATTAACTTAAGTTTCAGAGTGCTTGTGTCTGATCCGACGGAACATTCTTTCTTGCAAGATCAGCATGTCCTACCGACACAACCCAGCCAACTCTCTTTTTCTTTTCAGATAAAGATTTCCACGCCATACCACTAAAAATATGTGAAAATATCAGTTTCAACAACACATATAAATTATATGAAGTGTTAGTTTTTCTTAAAATTCTTTTTGACTCTTTTTCTTGGAAGGGTTTTTACTGATTAATTTATTTATTGTTTTCACATTTTGATTCATGCCATCGACGTGTACAAATTAGCTAATAAGGTTTTGTTTTTGCCATCGGAGAGGAGAGGGAATTACTCGGCCTGAAAAAGACATCACTCCTAGGCCCTAGCTGCACCCCAATCATTTTAAATTAAAAAAAAAATATCAATAGCAAGAAATTTCAGGAATACCATCACCCTGAAATTCCTCTCACTGATGATCATACAGTGCTGTGAATTTCTGTTTTTTTTTTTTTTTTTTTTTCACATACACCCATTATAAAAATAAAGTTTCTTCACCCAGAGCCTATCCACTATAAGAGAGAAACCATGGAGAAGAAAGCGAAAGAATCCATGAATTTTAAGGGTGAAGAAACTGAGAGAAAAACCATGGAGAACAATGAAGAAACCAAGATTAAATATAGAGGATGGAGAGCTATGCCCTATATCATAGGTAACTTCAAAATTGACATTCTCCATCTCATTCTTTTATCTTCAAGCTTTGATTTTGTTTTGATTATGTTGGTGCTTGTTTTTCAGGGAATGAAACTTTTGAAAAGCTAGGAGCCATTGGTACCTTAGCCAATCTGTTGATTTATCTCACTACTGTTTTCAATATGAAAAGCATAACAGCTGCAACTATTATCAATATCTTCAATGGAACCACCAACTTTGGTACTTTAATTGGAGCCTATCTCTGTGATACTTACTTTGGTCGCTATAACACCTTGGGATTTGCTACTGTTATGTCCTTTCTGGTACTGATATTAGATTTCCTAATTTTATCATCATACCTTAAATTTCACACTGATACTAATTAATATCTGGTTTTTCCTGTCATGAAGGGATTGCTTGTGATCGACTTAACAGCAGCAATTTCTAAGTTGCATCCTCCACATTGTGAGAATGACAGTGCAACATGCAAAGGACCAACACCAGGTCAATTTGCTTTTCTACTTGCAGGATTTGGGTTGATGATAATAGGAGCTGGAGGGGTGAGGCCATGTAATTTAGCATTTGGTGCTGATCAATTTAACCCAAACACGGAATCTGGAAAGAAGGGAATAAATAGCTTCTTCAATTGGTACTTCTTCACCTTCACATTTGCCCAGATGATATCTTTAACGCTCATTGTTTATGTTCAAGCCAATGTGAGCTGGGCAATAGGCTTAGCCATTCCGGCCCTTTTAATGCTAATCTCTTGTGTGGTCTACTTCTGGGGCTCAAAAATATATGTCAAAGTTAAGGCTACTGGTAGCCCAATGACAAGTGTAGCTCAGGTTATAGCTGTTGCTATCCACAAAAGGAGATTGAAGCCGGTCGAGCAACCTTGGCTCTTCCTTTTCAATTACATTCCTCCTAACTCTATCAATGCCAAGCTTCCTTACACAGATCAGTTCAGGTAATTAATTAGCTCAATTTCAGGTTACTATGAGCAAATGTTGCTTATTAGCAACTCATTTCGACCAATGCATTGTCACAGATTCCTGAACAAAGCAGCAATTAGGACTGCAGAAGACAAAATAAATCCTGATGGATCACCAGCTGATCCATGGAAACTATGCAGTATGCAGCAAGTGGAAGAAGTGAAATGCCTTATGAGAGTACTACCAATATGGGTATCAGCTGTTATATTCTATGTTGCTATTGTCCAGCAGAACACATATGCAGTCTTTCAAGCAGTTCAAAGCGATAGACGCCTTGGAAGCAGCAATTTCAAGATTCCTGCTGCTTCCTACACTGTTTTCCTGATGCTAAGTTTGTCTATCTTCATACCTATATATGACCGAATATTTGTCCCGTTTTGCCAAAGGCTTACAGGGAAGGAAGGCGGCATCACAGTCCTTCAAAGAATTGGGATTGGTATAGTTTTATCCGTAGCAACAATGATAGTCTCTGCTGTAGTTGAAAAGCAGCGAAGGACAATAGCTCTCAGCAAGCCAACTCTAGGAGTTGCGCCACGGAGGGGAGATATTTCATCAATGTCCAGTTTCTGGTTGATTCCTCAGCTAGCAATAGCAGGATTATCCGAAGCATTTGGTTCTATTGGTCTTGTTGAATTTTACTACAAGCAATTTCCTGAGAACATGAGAAGCATAGCAGGGTCATTGTTCTTTTGTGGTATGGCCGGTGCAAGTTATTTAAGCAGTTTATTAATCGGTATAGTTCATAAAACAACAGAAGGATCTTCAACTGGAAACTGGTTATCAGAAGATCTTAACAAGGGAAGACTTGACTATTATTACTACATGATTTCTGGTATTGGGTTCTTGAACTTTGGCTATTTCTTAATATGTGGAAGTTGGTTTAGGTACAAAGGAGGCCATGATGGTTCAATTCATACAATAGAAATCACAACAGACACAAACCAATCTGAAAAACTTTCTGCTTAACGTTATTTAGTAGGTTACGCATTCTGTATATTTTACTTGATGAATAATTAGCAGTACAATCATAACATAGAGTTGTTTAGAAAAATATTAATTGCCGTGCTTGTTTGAGAAAATGCTTATACGTTACCGGTCCCTCTTCATTGACCCCATAAATCTGAACGCTTAATTATCAACGTTCACATTTGCCAACTGAAAACGACTTTGAATTTTCTGCCAAATATCATTTAAGTGAAGTAGTTAGTCAGCCATTAGCGTGTCTACGCAATTACTACCATTTGGTTGATTATAACTTTCATTTTAAGTTTTTATCCACAGAAATTTTACGTTACTAAATTTTAACTTGAAATTATCAAAGTCACATCTACATTTCTTGAAAGAGACCAGTTGTCTGCATGATACGAATTCTAATTTTATATAACGCTGATTTAACATATCTTGAATAGAGATACGATGCTTCATCATTGATATTGTCATTCAAATTTACAACATTTTTCAAAAACACCTTGTTATCAATCAACCGTTTTTGTTCATCTTGAGAGAATTTAATTTCCAACTGTCCAAAACAACAGAAAGCACGACTCTTTTTCTTTTGGCAAATCAAAGTAGTAGTTCATTTAGCCCTTCTTTGGCTTGCTATTAAAACCTGAACTTTCAACTTCAGTTAACTCATTTTCAAGGCAAAAACAACGTGGCATCTGACATTGGAACAACCATAGACTACAATGAAAGTTATTGACAGGAACTGAAAGCAGTAATTTTATAACTGAATTGTCATAAGTTTAAAAGTTCTCATCCCCCAACTATATCAGTGAGTTCATATGTAATATCACCAAGAAAAATGAAGGAAAAACATAATCTTACTAATATAGACAGAAAATGGCAAAAAAAGATGAGCTTCCCCTTCCTGATAGCATCAGACTTGGAAAAACCATTAAATATGAGACGACTAAGGACAGCAACCTTTTAACTGCTGGGTCTCAGAAAACTTTTGTAGCACTATTCTGCATTTTCCATGGCAGTCACAGGTTTCTAATCTGAGCAGTAAATATGGGTCATTTATTTTTCTTGTACATCCCCACCATCTTCAAACTGTGTATGCTTGTTGAATTGTGTCTATGTCAAGTCCCTTCAATCTCACCACTGATTCTATATGACCCTTTAGTGTATGAAGCTCCCTTAATCTGCAATTACATATTGTAAAATCAGACAGCGAACAATTATGTGATCTATAACCTCTTGTTCATCATTTTCAAGGTTTCGCTTTGTAATATTTATACAGGTATCGGGCAGTTTCGCAAACTATATATGGTTCTAAGTTATCTTTGAACTGGACCTTAATGACATCAGTTGAAGGGGATATGACCGCATACCTTGCAATTTCAGCTCTCCTTTTAGCTTCTTCAGCCATCTGGTTGAGTTCGGTGAAATGGGGTCGCTCTGTGAACATCTTTGTGTCTGGTGGTTGCAAACCATGCAATGTTCTTTGTGCATGTGCCCATTGAAGCTCACGTTGTTCCTTTCCAAAATCCTTTTGTCTTGTGAAAGCAATCTGCGCAAAAGAGAAATCCATCGTTGAAAAAAATGCATATGTGGCTACACACACTGCCAGAGTAATAACAAAGATTCTAATCCAAAGAATAGCCCCAGCAAGTCCAATGCAACAAATACCCTTTGCTCGATAACAAGATCCCAAGCCCTTCCGCTCAAAGCATAGCGTATGAAGAACTTGATGAAATCCAGAGGAATGTAGAAGATGATGTTGTACAGCCAAATCACTCCAGCCCAACCCCAACCAATCCCTTCAATTGCAGCAAAGCTCCAATTTGCATAGACAGCAATTAAAGTGGCAACCTGAAGGACAAGGAAAGGTAAAGATTAATATTCCACCCAAACTACTGGATAACTAGCACTTAAATGCACAGACATTGACTTACCAGCTGAGCAATCACAAAGGCCACCACAAGAAGTATTCCAGGGCGTTCAACAAAAGACCAACTCCGAGACCGTGTCACAAATATTAGAGCCTGACTGATTGTGCTCACTTGCAAGTAAATTGCTGATGCAAGCTTTCTGATGTCATCATGAGCTGTCTTCTCCAGGGTTGATACTCCAAAAACTCTCTGAAATATTAACAAACATGAAAATATATCAGAACATCCCATCACGAGTTTGCTACTGGTAACCCAAATACATCACTTTAAATCATTAAGTACTCTATTGCAAGTTCTTCACTGATAGCTGAAGTTATAAAATTATGTATGCTATTCCACACTAGCAAAAAAGAGACAAAAATGCATGCCCAAAGCTTATGTAACCCAACTCTAGCTTCATAACTTGTATACTCCCATCAACCATAGTCATTCCCCCTCAAACATATTTATACCGAGTATATTCAGTTGAGAATACCATACGATGAAAAGCAAAATGGAAAAGTAACAAGGTACAACCCAGTACAAGTACTACATGTCAGATGATGGGAAGTCTGCAGCAAAGCTGCTTCTATTGTCTGCCTGCTAATACATCATTTATCATTAAAAACAAAAACAATGAAAAAGAAAAAGCAAAATACAAACAAACTTCACATAATATGAACAAGAGAAACCAATCTTACTGGGAAGAAATTTGTTTTATATGCAGCCCAAAAGAATATGACGGTCATCATGGCCAGGTAACTACCAAGAACGATACCAGTAGTGAAAATCTCAGCCAGCTCCCAGCTGTCTGGAAGAGGAGATGGCTTCACCCTATCCTTGGATATTGTCATAATGGTACCTGAAATTACATAATGCCTGTAAGCTCTCAAGAACAAGAGGGAGAGAGAAACATCTGTTTTTCAACCACAAACAACTCACAATCTCAATCACTGGATAAAATATGCTTTTCACATGAAGATAAGAGAGATATCAGACGAAGATGAGGAAGTTTTACATATTTCATCACCCAGAAAAACATCCTGCTTATGTGATGACATCATCTCAGAAGCAATTTCACTTAAATTTGGATCATGAAATACATACCCAATGGAGCAAAAAATAATACCACTAAAGCAACAAAAGTGAGCAGATTTGTGGAAGATAGAGACATACCATCATTAAGAATAGCAATAATAAGCACCATAAAAGGTGGAAAGTCAAACTTCCATAAGAGGGCCAGCAGCATGAAACCAAGCTGTCACCAAATCAACAAGCATCACAGGTAAGAAAATGTAACCAGTTTTCTTTAGAGAGAGAGAGAGAGAGAGAGAATTCCAGCTTACCTCAATACGAATTGTAATTGAAACTGCATAGATCTGTACAAAGAAAATGGGAAATGAATCAGTTGACAACCGATGAAGTCCAGCAGCTAATTTCAGCTCATAGACTTCTATTAAATGCTAATATTACCGTATAATTTTTCATCCTCTGGAAGATTGCTCGGCTTGTCAAGACAGCACTTATGATTACACTAAGGCCAGGCTCAGTAAGGACTATATCAGATGCACTACGAGCCGCATCAGTTGCATCAGCAACAGCAATTCCAATGTCAGCCTTCTTAAGAGCAGGAGCATCATTGACTCCATCACCTGTTATTCCGCAGATGTGTTTCCTAGCTTGCAAACGTTTCACTATCTCATATTTGTGCTCTGAAACAAGACATAATCAGAGGACCATCAAGAAAGAAGAATGTGCATATCTAATTGGGGAATGCTGCAAACAATTGAGAGAAGAAATAAAGAGAAGAAAAGTACCAGGGAAGACACCAGCAAAGCCATCAGCTTTTTCAATCAGTTCGTCAATTGGTAAAGCAGCAATAGACTCGTCCTTGTCATGTCCCAGCAATGCAGATGAAGGATACATGTTGGTTCCCATTCCCAAACGACGACCAGTTTCCTTCCCTATGGCCAATTGATCACCTAATAGAAGAAAAAAGACTCAGCAACGCAGAACAGAAAAATGAAAGGTAAAACAATCCTCTAAAATGAAACTATTAGGCCTTGACTATTCAAAAATGTATAGTTTCTTCTTGTTAACGTTGCAAGTAGTATGCATAGATTTAAATTTAAATTACATTAACCAGGAAGAATTTAGATCGAATGCATCATATTAGCCAATAAATTATTGAGACAATAATAAGGTATGTTTTAATGATGTCTTCAAAGTAGAAAAAGAACCCACCTGTAATCATTTTGACATTTACACCAAGATTCAAAGCCCTCCTAATTGTATCAGCACTATCATGCCTAGGTGGATCAAAGAGAGGCATAAGGCCAATGAACTGCCATGGGCCCCCAGGACTCTCTTTCCTGCCTTCAGGAACATCCTGCAGAATATGAGATAAGTACCGCATAAACACAAGTAATGACAAGATATTAAAAGGAAAAAAATAAGTTTCGTTATGAACATCAAAAAGTATAAGCAAAGATTTAGATAACAAGAGTTACCTGAAATGCAACAGCAAGAGATCGTAAACCCCTCTCTGCAAACTTGTCAATCACAGAATGAACTCTCCTCTCAATTTCTGACTTATTGTGTGCAAGGTTTAGAATCTAAAAATCACATAGCAGATATGAGTCGGAATATAATTCATCCTTCAAAGAGCATGCTACAAGCAAAAGAGCATGCAGACAGGTTACCTGCTCCGGTGCCCCTTTGCTCACTCTATGCATTTTACCATCACCGTCAATATAAGTCAAGGCTGTCCTCTTATCAGTAGGATTGAAAGGAAGAAAATGGACTTCCTGAATTCCAGCACGAGCCTTTTGAAACCAAGAAATTTAATCAGATACAGGGAAAATGAAAAACTAAAAGAATAAGAAAAACCAAATTACACAGCCAAATTAAACGGATCAGTAATGACCATGCGGAAAAAAAAAAGGAAAGAGAGAGAGAGAGAGAGAAGAAAGAACACTGTAACCATATTTGTCACCTACCTCTTTTGGATCAGCCAGCATTCCAACAATAGCAGAATCAATTGCATCTTGATTCTCTGTTCTAGAGGCTTGAGCTGCCATCAGAACAACAGTATCTGCATCTCCTCCTTTGGCAAAAACCTGAAAGGTGAAATTCAGAGATATTAAAACAAGAATTAACAATCTATCATAGATGATCAGGCAGCATTCTAAACCAACCCTCAATGAGTTTTTGTCAACAGTAAGCTTGTTTAAGGTCAGAGTCCCGGTCTTGTCACTGCAAAGCACATCCATGCCTGCCATCTCTTCAATTGCAGTCATTCTCTTCGTGATAGCACCCTGTATTGAGTTGAAGGCTATCAAATTTCACCCTATTTTAACCAAAAATCATTCCATAGTCACTTGAACATTTCTAAGAAACTAGTCAACCTGCTGAGATAGCCTATGAGAACCAATAGCCATTGTCACTGACAGGACAGTAGGCATAGCAATTGGAATTCCTCCAATGAGAAGAACAAGGAGATTGTCAATTCCACGACGATTATCTCGATCCTGAATGGGGTACATGACAATAATCTCAATTATCATACCCACAGCAATCGAGCAAATGCAAAAGTTTCCTATTGCTGTCAAGACCTAAATAATGCAAAACGTGGAAAAAGCGATATTAGATTCAAACAAATAAATTAATATAGCACCAAATCCTAATGGCAAAGATTCTATCCATTTGTATCTGCTTGCCTTTTGGAAGTGACCGACTTGGTTTGTGGTATCCACAAGGTGTGCAGCTTTCCCGAAGAAAGTATGGACACCGGTGGCTATAACCACTGCTTCAATCTCTCCCCTGCTTGCAAGTAGAACCAGAGGTAAACACCATCACCAGGTCCTTTCGTCACAGGAAGAGACTCACCGGTAAGTGCAGACTGCCAACCAACATGGAGCGAGTTCAGTAAAACAGACAGGTCATCCAGAATTCAAGACAGAAACAATCGTGTAATAGCATCCCCCTAACCTGGTCAATTTTCAGAGGGTCTCCAATAAAGTAAACGAGCATCAGCTGGAATAATATCTCCAAGTTTGATACTAATTATGTCACCAGGTACTAAAACAGCAGCTTCTTGCTCGCTCCACCTGCCATCTCGAAGAACCTGCAAAAGAATAGTCAAAGATAAGTGCAGTTCGAAGATTGAAAAACATTATCGTGTCAATCTACTGTCACTCAGCATATTTGCAATTTTTTCTGGGTTTATTTTTCAAATTCAGACCAAAAATTAAAAAATAATTCATTATACATAAAAAGAAAAAGATCCTTAGAATCTGATACCTTAGCTTTTGGAGCCAGGCGAGCCATAAGAGCTGCAGCAGCATTTCCCGCATTGTTTTCCTCTATAAAACT